>OZ023210.1:19714183-20174006 GCA_963995525.1 Escarpia spicata
CCCCCCATAAACACACCCAAATGTTAGATCATTTGTAAGCTCTACATCTCCCCGTACCAGGCCTGTCCTAGAGTTGCCAATTGGTGCAGTAAGCATCAATCCAAGGTGAAACAAGGTCACCGTTAAATAATGAATTTTCGAAACTGTGCGCTTCCGCAATCGTCTTAACATTATAATGGCCGCATATCTACTTTACTTAATTACCATATTGCCAAGCAATTTATTTTTTCAAAGCTAATTGTGTCCCCGTTACAAAGAGATATGATATGGAGGTGTTACCTGATATGGTACGAGTGGAGCTAAAGTCAAACAAGGTCACCGTGAAATGAGGAACATTCGTTTTTTTTTGCAATACTGCCAAAGCCATAACGTTACAATGACCCTGCAACTACTTCATTTATGTGTACGAGTCATATACTGTGTGAAAGAACCATTTCTACATGTCTAAATGAGATATGACCTGGAGCAGTCAGTTGATGGAGTAGGTGTGGAGCAACGATCATACAGAGCCACCGTCAAGTGATAAATGTTCGAAATTGTGTCATCCCGCAAACATCATACCATGTAAATGGTTGCGTATATCTATTTTACTTATCTATTCATGACGGTGTCGTATACCGTTGGAAAGCCAACTGTCTCCCCGTAAATATGGGATACGACAGGGAGCTACCAAGTGGTGCAATAAGTGTGGAGTGAAGATTAAACAAGGTCACCATCAAACGACGAGTGTTCAAAACTACGCCATTCCACAAACGTTCTACTCTTACAATGGTTGCGTAGCTACTTTATCTACATACACTAGGCCATTTTATATGCCGTTTGAAAGCGTATTGTATCCCCATCAAAACGAGCTATGGGATCGAGTTGTAAAGTGGTGTTTTATTTGTGGAGTGCTGGTTAAACAAGGTTACCGTCAAAAGATCAATTTTTTTAATTATTCCTTTCAACTGATACATGTAGTATGTTAGCCAATATGTGATGATATACATTTTTAATTGCATTTTTTTATAATGGCAGGAATCTTGCTAGATCCATCACACCAGGGTGTATGTGAATGACACCCTCGATTTTGAAGGTTATTTGAATGTCACAAACTCAAACTTGTGTCGAAATATTGTTATTAATTAATTGACATCTTCCTGTACACACCGTTGCATAAAACCAAATATTTTATGATTTGTACATGTATTGCCTGTATTATGAGGTGTTGAACTTTGAATTTACTCATACACACATGGGATAATCTAACATAAAAACGTGATCTTCTCAAATGTGTTTATCGCATACACCAAAGTTGTTTGCACACCCAGTTATTCTTTGTAAGCCTGTTTGTATATATTCCTGTTGATATACTATACATATTAGTTATTACTACACATGAATGTGATCATTAACATGACGTGAGTGTCACAGAACTTGTGCACAATGTTGAAGAAGAAAGGTGGCGATCGCAGATTAGAACTCTACTCGCAACACAGTCGACCAACTGTCAGATGTTTTGAGGAACGAGATAATTCAATATCTCATGGAGGAATCCAAATTTCAGTATCTGACTGACATACGTGGAAACTAAGGAGACCATGCTGGACATAACCTTGGCTGAGAAGATATATGTAGAACCTTTCGCTGCAATTATACATTGGCTAGCCATCTATGATCATACAAGCTATGTCTTCCCGATGGAAAATAATCTCTCTGGCAGATTTGAAACACCCACAGAAGACAGCAGCAGAGGCTCGTGCAATATTCATTTAAGGATACTTTGTTGTGAAGAAAACAAACAAAAAGGCGCTTCAAAAATACAAAAAACGATCGAACCAGTTGGTCGGGCCGCCCTGTATTTTTTTAGTGGCATCCACAGACTATCTGCCTGTATCAAAATAGTTGCGTAGTGATTAGTGTGTGCAATATGAAGTTGTAGAGTGGACGGTGGGGTGGCATCGTCAGATCCAAAGAGTTGGATCCTGACAGGATCGACGGGTTGCTACTCATGAGCGAGTGCCATAAAATAGGTGGCACACAACAAATCCAGCCCGTGCAAGTTCCCCATCGTGACCAACTCCCTTGCAAGTAGTTGGTTGGTTCTGGAAATGTTGCACGCTCGATGTCTTCACATAACCACAAAAGGTTGTTGCTGAATTGCTGTTAGTGCGTGGAAGCTGAGCAGGTTATCATTCGCAGGTTGTGTAAGTCTTTCAGATTGTTTCTGGAAGTTCCAAGGTTGTACGAAGTCCAACCGTACCAAGACACAGGGCAGCTATACTTTTGCTGTTGAGTTCATGTCACCTCTAAATGTGGCTATATACACAGCGGTACTGGGGATAACTATAGCTTCATGATATTCACCATTTCCATTATTCGTCCAGTAGTGACACCGTTGACCATTTGCTTTAACAGCTTTCTCTCAACTTTGGTAGTGTTTTGTACATAGTGTAGTTGCAAAGGTTTATGAATGTTGTTTCCTCGGTGAGTCATGAAACCATGTAGTTTCTTCAACCAGTCGTTGCTTCACGGTGATGATAACCTACGTTTCTTGGTATTCCACTGTTAGATGAGTTGACTATTGATCACGTAACTTGAAGCAGAGTATTTCGTTGTCATATATATTAAAGGCATGTCGTTACTCTGTGGGTCAATCCGGTTTCTGCTGTATGCTCCTGCAAGGAGTCAGCGACGATATTGCTGACATATACACGGTTGACAGGAAAGCAACTCCGTCGACAGGGAGCAAAAACAGCGGTTAAAAGGCCACCACTCTTGCGTCCGTGACCATCGCTCCCACCTGTAAGTCAGTGTTTCCATATTCACTGTCAGTTCCTCTGAACACACCAAGAACTTTGTGACAAGCAACTTTGGGTCATCAGAGTCACGATTCCATGCTTCATCCGTGGCGAATACCATCAGAGCAGTTGAACGTGGTCTCTTCCTCGTCATCTTCCATATTGAAGAGAGTGATCTTGAGTATTGTGACATTAATCGTTCGGACCATGTGACGCAATACGTATCCCTGGCTGGATTGTCCCTTATAAGGTCGGTAATGCCATTATGCATCTTGTATGCATCAATTCATTTGGCTGATCAGCTGGAATTTGGGTGAAGGGCCTTTTGGTTTTCTTCAAAATAAAGTTTCCTTTAATGAATACTGCATGAACCTCTGGCGCTGTCTTCTCGGCGTGTTTCACATGTGCCAGAGAGACTGTTCTCCATCGGGATGGCATAGTTTATATGATCGTAGATGGCTAGCCAATGTATAATTGCAGCGACATATTCTATATAACTGCCAAGCGTCGATGATGATGTCCAGCATAATCCCCGTAGTAGAAATAAATAATAGTAATAAATAATGCATAAATTATATCAACAGGAATGTATACAAACAGGTTTACAAAGAATAATTGGGTGTGTAAACAACTTTGGTATACGCGATAAACACATTTGAAAAGATCACGTTTTTATTTTAGATTATCCCATATATTTATGAGTAAACTCAAATTTCAACACCTCATAATACAAACAATATATGTACAAATCATAAAATAGTTGGTTTTAGGCGACGGTGTGTACAAGAAGATGTCAACTAATTAATAACAATATTTTGACACAAGTTTGAGTTTGTGACATTCAAATAATGCTCTAAATCGAGAGTGGCATCCATTTACATCTATTTTCGTATCCTTTGTGTGATGGATCTAGCAAGAATTCCTGTCATTAACAAAAAATGTAGTTAGAAGTATAACATCACATGTTGGCTAACCTACTATCTGCGGGGAGGCATAATTTCGAAAATTCATCTTTTGACGGTGACCTGTTTTAACATGCACTCCACAGTTTGAGCATCGTTTTACAATTCCATGTCATACGTCATTTTGACGGAAATAAAATACGCATTCAAACGGTATGTAAAATGGCCTAGTGTATGTAGATAAAGTAGCTACGCAACCATTGTAAGTGTAGAACGTTTGTGGAATGGCGTAGTTTTGAACACTCGTCGTTTGATGGTGACCTTGTTTAATCTTCACTCCACACTTATTGCACCACGTGATAGCTCCCTGTCGTATCTCATATTTACGGGGAGACAGTTGGCTTTCCATCGGTATACGACATCGTCATGAATAGATAAGTAAAATAGATATACGCAACCATTTACATGGTATGATGTTTGCGGGATGACACAATTTCGAACATTTATCACTTGACGGTGACTCTGTATGATCGTTGCTCCACACCTACTCCATCAACTGACAGCTCCAGGTCATATCTCGTTTAGACGTGTAGAAATGGTTCTTTCACACAGTATATGACTCGTACACATAAATGAAGTAGTTGCAGGGTCATTGTAACGTTATGGCTTTCGCAGTATTGCCAAAATTCGAATGTTCATCATTTCACGTTGACTTTGTTTGACCTTAGCTCCACTCGTACCATATCAGGTAAGACCACCATATCGTATCTCATTTTCACGGGGAGACAATTAGCTTTCCACAAATATATTACTTGGCCATCTGGTAATTAATTAAAGTAGATATGCGACCATTGTAATGTTAAGACGATTGTGGAAGCGAACAATTTCGAAAATTCATCATTTGACGGTGACCTTGTTTGACCTTAGATTCACGCTTACTGCACCACTGGGAGATGTACAGCTTTCAAACAATATGACATTTGGGTGTGTGTATGATGCATTTAAACTTCTAAAATAAAGCACTTTTTGGGGATTTGCCGCTCGCCTAAATGCTCCATGAGCTTTGCACTTTGCTCACTGACAGACCTGTTCAATTTAACACCATCTCGACTTCTTTGGGAAGTATTTAAGACGATGTATTGTTAGTAGTACGATTGCGTCATCACATTATGGTATTAGGACTTTGGCTATCCTTTTACTCATAATCATAATTATTCGGTCTCACAATTACGTAAATGTTGGTTCTTTCTTTGTACGCGTAATCTCCATCTGAAGTGAAGCACAACCAAAGAGCTGACACTGAGTTATACCCTTCCTACAACCAAAGAGCTGACACTGAGTTATACCCTTCCTACAACCAAAGAGCTGACACTGAGTTATACCCTTCCTACAGTCGTTGCACAAGACGTATTATACATTATTCATTATATTTATTCAAGCAAATGCCAGGCGAATTTTTAAACAACTAATCATGCTGCAATTTATATTCAAAAGTTGTAGGATATATGTATACGTTCTTACAATGCCATCACTGGAATACCATAAATTTTAGAAAATATCATTAGCCGTGGTGATTTTCAAAACTTTCCCCAACCCGCATGGAGTCGGCGGTGATGAAATCTACAAGAACCTAACAGACACCCTACTTGGTTAGTCTCCTGTGTTTTTCAGATATCCACAGAAACTGACCTCAGATTTCTGAGCACATAGAAATTCAATGCTACGCCAATCGAATATAGTATTATATTTAACTCATTAGGCCACGACTAACCCATGCCGTTAATAGCATGTCTGTTGGATCAGTAAACATGAAACGGGTCAACATTTGTTCTGAAATATACCGGACGGAGCTATCTGTTCTACCCCAAAGCAAACCCGGTCTAGCAAACCCTGCCATTTATCATGAATATTCACATATACAATATTATCTTCATTCTCGTTCAACAAGGCTTAAATATGTTGACATAAGGCGTTGCACTCCACTGCAGGTTCGCAGTTAGTCAATGTGAGGTAGTCAACACTTCATCTTCAGAAAGTCAACACTTGAATACACGATTCGGAGGCCATACCCGTCAAACAATACTTCAGAACTCTGGATTATAAAATATGTAAGGATGATCTGAGTGCCTGTGAGTTATACAATAATTTCATTATTATTACAGCTGCGATTCGTTCGTCTCTACCAGCTGGACTACACACGCACACACGCACACACTCACACACGCACACACGCACACACGCACACACGCACACACGCACACACGCACACACGCACACACGCACACACGCACACACGCACACACGCACACACGCACACACGCACACACGCACACACGCACACACGCACACACGCACACACACTAGACACACCACACACACATACCCACACACCCACCCACCCACACACACACACACACACCACCGCCACCACCACCACCACCATCATACACACATGCACGCACGCACGCACGCATGCACGCACACACACACCCGCGCATGTAGTCACACTGCCTTCTCGGATCACGGATTAAGTACAGTGTCGCTTGTATATGCCAAATGTAGACGTGATTGACGTAACATACTACAGAGTTAAAATAAGCTGGCGAGGGACTTACGATGGAAAAAGAGAAATATTACTTCAAGATTGTCGTTCAAAGCTTCAAACTCGAGATTGCGGGACAAGGAAGCCACGAGTTTACCGAGAGACCAAAACGTTTTTCTATAAATAGTTGTAAAGACGGGTTCTATTTTATGTGAGGCTCCCCATGTTCCTAAAAAATGTTGTCTGATTAGACAGGTATTTTTGTTTAACACGTTTAGTCCCAAGCGCATTGTCATCACGCAATTTAGCAATACGGCAGAGGCCTACCCCATCCGTTCATGGACGTCACGCACAGAGTCAATGACGAATGGGAAGTACAATAAATTGGTGGTCGAAGTGCACACGTTTAATTATGTATACAGCTACGTGCAAGCATTTTGAAAATGAACCACAGACCGACGAGGCGAGTTTATCGCAGGTGTTCACCAAAACATCTTACTAATGGTACAACATTAACGGTTTAAAATAATGAGGTCCAAAAGTAATTTTTTTCTCAAATCCCACACGTAAAGTAATAATATCAGAAGGATCATGACAGAGGGGACCTTTCGAGAAAGGCCGTTCAATTAAATGTCCACACGGGTAAGTGTACCAAGAAGAAGTGAATAGTCTATAGATGTTTGCCCGTGTATTATGATCTGATTGGGGAGGCGCACTTTCAAAAGAGGCAAGTCCATACATATTTTTTGTTAACAAATTGATAAAAAAAAAACTTACATCGTTCAACTAAAATGTGTTTTTCACCAACTGTTTAGTTTTTGTTTCATTTGTCATATCACAATAACAGATGAAACTCACTTTAGATAAAAAAATTTAAATATTGTGGTTGTAGTGGTGGTGGGGTGGTAGTTGTGTGTGTGTGTGTGTGTGTGTGCGTGCGTGCGTGTGTGTGTATGTGCGTGCGCGTGTGCGCGTGCGTGTATTGTTTGTTTGTTGTTATTGGTCTTATGTTACGTAGGCGGACAACGAACATATCATTTATCAATTATCTATGGAACGGGTGTTGCCTCCTTAGCACAGTTATCTCTATGTAGCACGCGTTTTTAATATGCTTTAAGCAAATCAGCGAAGGACTTTGAAACACAGAACGTGAAGAAAAGAGATGATGAAAAATTATGAACGTCGGTGTTAAAACTAAATTGCTTTAACTCTGGTCAAATAGTTAGTTTTAAATCCTTTAATTGTAATACAAAAACACCTAGTTACAACCCGATTTATTACTGTAGCGCATTTATATCCAGTCAAATATTATACCATTTACTTATTTTATTTGATACTGTTGCTCCAACGCCGTATCACCAACTATTGCATTCTATGTGCGAATTGGTTCAACGTTCCTGTGGAACATAAATCTAGATTTATATGTATCAGTCAATCTTTTCGCACCATATGATAAACGAAGCAAGCCGGGTTTTATACGATTAACAACGTAGAGGTCTATTTAATCAATTGAATTAGAAAAAGACAACTTACCTACAATGGGTGATGTGCACCAACAGCTGGCGCTTCTTGTGAGAAAGAGGTCGTGAGCTTGATGGCCAAGACAAGATGCTGTTCGGGAGCGCGTTTCAACTGTCACCTTTGTTTGCCGGGCTACTTCTATATGTATATCACTCGATAAAGCGGAGTGTCCCGAAGTTAAAATTAATCCTACTCAAGATACCACGTCATTCAGTCTTATTTACCAATTGCTAAACTCACCTGAATATCTCGGTTCGTATCCGTTCTTGGCTAATTGTCCGTGCCAATGCGTACTTGGGCTAGCGAATTACACTTCTGTTATTCAGTCTGTCTAAATCCCAGTCGTGTATGACCAGATTTTGTCCTCTAGTCAATATATACACACATTGTGTGTGTAACTATTAGATTATTTACAGGCGCTATCGACATCTTGTTTTCTTTCTTCTTCTTCGTTTTCTGTTTCTCCTCCTCCTCCTCCACTCCGTCGTCTATTTTTCATACTCTTCGTACTCTTCTTTTTCATCTTCTCATTGTCCTCCTTTTCCTCCCATCCCTCGTTATCACCTCCTTCTTCGTACTACTACTAGTTTCAGCAAAGAACGATTTAGGTTGGACAACAATGTTAACAAAGCTTTCTCACCTGAAATGGGTTCGTTGGTGGTATGTCTCACCACCAAAAAACCCACCCGAATCCACCCATGGCAAAACCTTTTTTTTTCTTCTCAAATCCAAGATGGCCGACATTATACAGCGTCTAATATTCAAATGGACCTAATTTTGGAACTAAGCAACATAAAACACGTTTGAGGTATCATTTCCAACTAACTTTAGGATGTCCATTTTGGAGGTCGTTAGAGGTCAAGGTCATGCGATTAGGTCAAGGCAAAATTTGATAAAATAAGCTGGAAATAAGCTGGATTCGGACCACAGTGGCATGACTTTGCAACAAAGTTAAGTTACAAACACATATTTAGGTGTCATTGCAACAAAGTTTACTATGACTAATCATTTAAGCCACATTTTGCAGGTGATTATAGTTCAAAGTCACGTTTCAATGTCAATATATGCATATTGTCTATTTACAATCCTTTATGATCCTGATCAGCATCCCGGTCATCATCATCCTGGCTCTCCACTTGTGTCACATTCATGCATGTGATGCCCTTGCACTGGCCAGATGCTGGTGTGCACTGCAGTCCATTCTTACGGCGGGTGCACGTTTTCTTATCGCAGTGACCACCGCAATTGCATCGAATTATCTTGAGGAGTCGCTCTGTTGCCGCAGGCTGAGACATTCTGATAGGCTCGAGATCACTAGAAGATGCTACCCAACACCCAAAGCTCAGGGGAGATATCGTTGCCACGCCATCTCTGCACCTGATGCTATGGAAGGCGGCTGTATCTTTCGTTGGCGGAAGCCTCTCTGGAGGCACGTATTGTGTAGAAGTAGCTACCTTCAGCAGAAACTTCGCCACCCGTGCGGAGTAGAGGCTTAGTGATGTGGTGCACCCGTACATCACCAGCAGGGCATCCTCTCCTGCCTTTTCGATGTCCTCTTTCGAGGAAGATGGAGACATGAAGACGGAGGTGGACTTTTTCAGTGCTGCATACTTCGTGAGAACGGTCACTTTGCCAATTCCATATGGCCTTGACGTGGTATCACACCCACTGAGAGCGTGCAGAAAGATCAGGGCTTCTGAGAGGGCTGGGTCCAGATTCGTCTTCAATGTAGTGATGCATACCGTCTGTTTCGATGTCACCATGTACAGGTTATCACTCTTATCTGTGGCATCAGCATGATGTATCATGAGTTGAAATTATGCAGATGGTGCTGATGCCGAAAATAGTTGGTTTAGCATATAATTATGTCTAGCGGTGCTAATTAAGTCCATGCACAGAACAATCGATAGGGGCACCATTTTATAATTCAACGTTGTTTATTATAACTAATCACAGTAGTCGCAATTGACATGATTACAAGTATAATTGTTCATCACTATTTGGGTATATTTGCGTAATTATAAATATGTGTCCGTTCGGGTTGCAGATCCATCCCGTAGTTCACCACTGCTCCTAGTTGCCCCCGTGTCTTGCCCCAGTTAACGTTTTATATTCTGAGTGTTAATCGATCACCGACTAGTTTATTGTAGACAGTCATAATTGAGGCTAACGCACCCTCAATTGCAGCACACCCGCGAAGTACTAGTTAAGTACATAGTTTGTTAATTAATGGCCAATAAAAGATTGTGTTTATATTCTCGTTGGTTCAGTTAATTCCATTCGTCCTACTTGGAACTTCTACAATAAGGAAAGGATGTGATTTCAACCCGTAGGGCGGTTCATGTTGAGAGGAGTTCGTTTTTCAGCCTGAGATTGCACATTTCTAACAAATATCCATCACATTTGAGGTGGCGCCTCGATGGGAGTAGTGTTGGAGATTTTCTTGCGGTCGAAGGGGAATGCGGCCTACTGTTGGATTCAGTTAGTTTTTACGTCACGATTCCAAATCAAACACAACTATTTCCCTCCAATCGAATTACGTTCCCACTCATTTACCTCAGCGGGGGTGCAGAGGGACCTGGATTTATCTATATATATGCTTAACAACGAAGTGAGTGTACTCTCCTCCAAAACATAGTTACATAAAATAAATGACAACTTTTCAGCATATTAATTATTATACTTTTACATTAAATAATTATGAATAATCCGACCAATCGTCCTTTTCCGTCGGAGAGGTTAGCAAACAAATCTTTCTGCCGATCGCGGTATTGTCTTCATCTCGAAATCGTCTCTTCCGCTGAACGGAGCCATAATAAACACGTCGGTCACTTCGACACAGTGGATCCTTGTTCACGGCTCACAACAAAAACAGCTGACAGGCTTACAACAGAAGGTGTATATATTTATATGGAACACAACAACAAAAGGATTTCATACAGTGAAGAAAAGACCAACATCAAGATCCTAACAGAGAGAAAATGGTGCCAGCAGCACCCCAAGCACAACAACACTGGTATGACAGCTGCTCTACTACCACCTCAGCAGAGCTGACCAGGTCATTCTATTCAGACCTCGAAAAGGATCCACACGGATAGCATGGCCAGAGGACATTATACCTGCCAACTTTTTTTCTTGAAATCCGGGAGATTTTCATCTACCTGACGCCGGCGCTGTGATCATTGGGCGAGTACTCTTGCTCAACGACTCGCTGTCCACACTCAGGGTACGTATACAACTGCGAAAATCCAAACATTGTGCATGTTTGTTGTGAGGTGTCGGCCATTTTACATAACCACAGCTTTATGTAGGTAAATCAGATTTTACACAAATAAATTCTTAGTACTTAATGGCTTTGTCTTTCTTGTTAACAATCGTTATTCCTCGTTCGAAATAATGTGTTTGGTTATGGTGTGTCGCTATGAATTGCGACATGTTTACGTTCTAGTTGTTTACAGCACTCGGCAACGTTCTATTAACTGACTAGTCTGTATAATTTGTGGTTACAATGTTATGATCTTATGAGGTCTCATTCAACTAGCCAGCCTTTTTCAGAACATTATCGCCAAGCTGACCTTTCTATGCTGGCACTGAGGGTGGTCACTGGCAGGGTGCTTGTCGTCCTCAGTGATTCTTTTACGTCCCAAATTGAGACGGAACCGACGTTAACGTGATCTCCAAGTCACGAGGGATACACAGTCCCCAATGTTGTTTTTACACCAAATATACCATACCTACCCGGTCCGGGTATTGAACTCGGGGCGCCGGTATGTCAGGCGGATGTGATAACCACTACACTATCGCGCTATGTAATCGGATAATGAGTGTTAGTGTAATAGCTAGACCGAACTAGTTTGAATTAAAATACACATTCAGGAATTACACATCATCACACGGTCTCACAAAGGTACAACTTGTCGTAGATGTCCAAAAATCTCGGCGCATTGCCACTCCTGGCGGCCATAGAAAAACGTCGATAGTCGTCTGCTTGTACGGTGCAGAACGTAAAGCGTTGCTGTATACGATGACGTCTTCGCAATATTGGCGAAGTTGAAAGCGCAAAGGAGCACGTTCAGACTTATCTGCAGCGATTCGTTCGTTACCAGAACAGCGGCTAGTATTTCTACCCAGTGCAACGGCTGAAACTGTCATGTGTGTTTCGTTTATACTGCATGTTTCGCTGCTGCAATAACCTTCGTGTTGAGATGGTAATCTGCTCTCGCTGATAGCGAATGAACTGATGCCATTTTCGACATCGTGTACCGCGTTTGGTCCACTGCAGGGCATTGACCATTTACACGATCAGACTGTGTGAGGATTTGGTGATGTAATAGCAGTTGTAAAAGGTTCAACGAAGAGTGTGCGTATTGTGGGATTACCAGTTGTCCAACTAAAAAGATACAAGTTTACATACGTTCTTGTATTAAAAAAACATGTTCATATCCGCTTGAAGGATTTCTTGCAAATACACAACTTTTGTATATAATTTTATTAAATTCGAATACGAGGTATATAGAGATTGACAAGACGAATATGGACATTTTTATTGAACCTACCTGGTGAAACACCACGACACACAACCACATACATCATGTACAACAATATAGTATAAATGAGATATCTCAAGCCGGTGATATTACTTTGAATGTTATCTCGTACAAATGTACCAAGGTATAGACAAAGGGAGAAGTTGAATACAAATGAGCTAACATAACTGTACCAAGTGGTTAAATGTCATTGGAAGCCGTATATGGTAGGAGTGTCTACTTATTTGGCATACTGCGTCCTACTTAGCAGACTTATAAAATCAAAATTACATATTTCCGAAAAGTTGGCCATGTAATTCAATGTAATGTTACCTAGGTGTTCCGTATAGTATTATTAGTTTGAACATTATCACAATTCGGTATAAATTATTGAGTATTGACAACATCGCAAATACGTTTTTATTACAACAAAGGGGGTATATTTCCATTGATCAAACACATTCGTAGATGTGTTTTAATTTAAATCTAAGAAAACCTCTGCCTGTTGATTGCCATGTAGATTCGTGAAAACTTACACATGTCTGTTGTGCAATTAGGCTACTTATCAACGAAGATGGCACCGTTTGCTTCGAATCATATACAAAAACTATTTAATGACGTCGTTGACAAAATAATCAATGATACTAAACGTAGACCAATTACACAAAAGGAATGGATAGTAGAAAATAACATTAGGAGTTTTGTAAGACACCTGGTATGCCATTAGCATTAACAACACCCTTGTAAGAGAATCGTGTTGTGAAACAATAGTCCTACATTATACACGTGTACACTGGGCATAAATCGACTTGAGAATTGATCGAATGATCATGTCAACTAAGGTCGCTGTTGCTGCATTCTTTGCAGGATTTCTTGCACGACCTCTCAGTCTGTAGACACTTCCTGTAGCATTCGCGGAAGGTTACCGGCGGCGACGTGACTTGGATCCCCGACGTAGAGCAGAACCTTATACACTTCCCTTTGTCCAAGAAGCAGTAGATGTGACAGCGCGTCGTACGGGGTGACAGAAAGACGGCCAGGTTAATGTGTGTGTGTGTGTGTGTGTGTGTGTGTGTGTGTGTGTGTGTGTGTGTGTGTGTGTGTGTGTGTGTGTGTGTGTGTGTGTGTGTGTGTGTGTGTGTGTGTGTGTGTGTGTGTGCGTGCGTATGTGCGTGCGTGTGCTCGAACGTGCGTGCAGTGTGTGTGGTGTGTGGGGGGTGTCGGTGGTGTATGTGTAGAATTGTGTCTAGATAATTGTACACTATCTACGAACTATACAATAATGTTACGTTTGGTTAAAGAATCGAATCACACCTAAACGAATTACGTCTTACGTGGTGGTTTCCGTGTCGCTGGACAGAGTTACCCCGATACACACTGCGGCCAGGAATGCGAGAAGACACTGTAAAAAACAATGCTACTAAAGGCGAATGTAATCAATTGCTGTTATACTCATTGGATTTTGCCAATTTTTAGTCATGCAGACTCGGTGGTGTTCAAATGAGCAGGGCGTAAATATCGTATAATAATATGCGAAGTCGGTTTACTAACAAAGTGCGAAAAAAGGAGTGATGTCGATCCTTAGATCGGATAACTTGCGATGGCTTGAATAACCTTGTGCTGTAACATATATAGAGCTGCACCACATTTACGAAGTTATGACGATGTTAACAGAGATGCATGGCAAGGAGAAAGCAAGAACTCACACTGAACTTCATGGCGACGTGTGTGGTGGTTGGTCTCTCGCCGGATGTGCTCGCAAGGACGGTCAAGAGAACCTGTCAAAACAAGACCTCATTTAAAATAAAGTGCTTTAGGCCTAATTTCAAATCGGTTGGCAGTTGAGCAGCCTACATTCATCGTTTGTCCTCGCCTACCGTAAGAATTTGTGAACAGGGTATTAATTACCTTGTTTCTGATTACAACACTAGTTTGCCTTATACGTACGAGAACCAGAATTAATTCAGTTTAAATGAAATATCCAAACCTTACAAAAGAACTTTGTCGGAGGCATAAAGCATTATGAAAAAAGAAACGTGGACGTGTGTAAATTAGAAAGTGAAAGTGTACTCGCGGTGAATTCTTCACGCGAGCGTTACCGGTAGGGTAGCCATTGTTTCTTTTATACAGGGTACAAAAATAATCGAAAATGAACGAAGACGTTTTGGTAGAGTAGAACGATAAATTATTTAACAATATATATGTTATCAAATATTACTCTTTGGTAGTACGGTGTCGACATGGCTACTCTCGTGTGTTATGATGTCTACATAATTTTAATTTACTAAGCCAATGTTCAAAACAATAAATATCCTTTCATCACATGGCAATACTCTTTGACACCAATAAACATAAAATATAAAGGTTTGTTCTTATATAGTTCAGTATCCAGTGCTTCGGCTGCTCAATGCAGAATAGATAAGTAAAATAAATATACGCAACCATTTATATGGTATGATGTTTGCGGGATGACACAATTTCGAACATTTATCACTTGACGGTGGCTCTGTATGATCGTTGCTCCACACCTACTCCATCAACTGACAGCTCCATGTCATATCTCATTTAGACGTGTAGAAATGGTTCTTTCACACAGTATATGACTCGTTCACATAAATGAAGTAGTTGCAGGGTCATTGTAACGTTATGGCTTTCGCAGTATTGCAAAAATTCGAATGTTCATCATTTCACGTTGACTTTGTTTGACCTTAGCTCCACTCGTACCATACCAGGTAAGACCACCATATCGTATCTCATTTTCACGGGGAGACAATTAGTTTTCCACAAATATATTACTAGGCCATCTGGTAATTAATTAAAGTAGATATGCGACCATTGTAATGTTAAGACGATTGTGGAAGCGAACAATTTCGAAAATTCATCATTTGACGGTGACCTTGTTTGACCTTAGATTCACGCTTACTGCACCACTGGGAGATGTACAGCTTTCAAACAATATGACATTTGGGTGTGTGTATGATGCATTTAAACTTCTAAAATAAAGCACTTTTTGGGGATTTGCCGCTCGCCTAAATGCTCCATGAGCTTTGCACTTTGCTCACTGACAGACCTGTTCAATTGAACACCATCTCGACTTCTTTGGGAAGTATTTAAGACGATGTATTGTTAGTAGTACGATTGCGTCATCACATTATGGTATTAGGACTTTGGCTATCCTTTTTATTCATAATCATAATTATTCGGTCACAAAATTATGTAAATGTTGATTCTTTCTTTGTACGCGTATTCTCCATCTGAAGTGTAGCACAACCAAAGAGCTGACACTGAGTTATACCCTTCCTACAACCAAAGAGCTGACACAGAGTTATACCTTTCCTAAAACCAAAGAGCTGACACTGAGTTATACCCTTCCTACCATGGTTGCACAAGACGCATTATACATTATTCATTATATTTATTCAAGCAAATGCCAGGCGAATTTTTAAACATCTAATCATGCTGCAATCTATATTCAAAAGTTGTATGCTATAAGTATACGTTCTTACAATTCCATCACTGCAATACCACAAATTTTTATATCATTAGCCGTGGTGATTTTCGAAACTTTCCCCAACCCGCATGGAGTCGGCGGTGATGAAATCTACAAGAACCTTTCAACATAACAACCACCCTACTTGGTTAGTCTTCTGTGTTTTTCAGATATCCACAGGAACTGACCTCAGATTTCTGAGTACATAGAAATTCAATGCTACGCCAATCGAATATAGTATTATATTTAACTCATTTGCCCCCGACTAACCCATGCCGTTAATAGCATGTCTGTTGGATCAGTAAACATGAAACTGGTCAACAATTGTTCTGAAATATACCGGACGGAGCTATCTGTTCTACCCTAAAGCGGTCTAGCAAACCCTGCCATGTATCATGAATATTCACATGTACAATACTATCTTCATCCTCATTCAACATGGCTTAAACATGTTACCATAAGACGTAGCACTCTACTGAGGTTCGGCGCACGCACGCGCGCGGACACACGCGCACGCAATCACACTGCCTTCTCGGATCACGGATTAAATACAGTTTCGCTTGGATATGTCAAATGTAGACGTGATTGACGTAACATACTGCAGAGCGCAAATAAGCTGGTGAGGGACTTACGATGGAAATAGAGAAACATTACTTCAAGATTGTCATTCAAAGCTTCAAACTCGAGATTGCGGGACAAGGAAGCCACGAGTTTACCGAGAAACCAAAACGTTTTTTCTATAAATAGTTGTAAAGACGGGTTTTATTATATATTCTATCATATAGGCTACAGTTATCAGATATGGCATATAGATATGTCGGTTCACCTTCAAACACATAATCACGCTGTCGTGTTATCGGTATTTACAGTGTCAACGAATAATCGGTTCCATTCATTTATAAATTGTCCTCAGATTGAGTACGCTCCCTGTGACATTAGTGTGGTTCCCCATGTTTCTAAACAAAAAGATTGTCTAATTACACACGTAATTTCGTAACATGTTTAACACGTTTAGTCCCAAGCGCATTGTCACCACGCAATGTAGCAATACGGCAGGGGCCTACCCTATCAGTTCTTGGACGTCACGCGCAGGGTCAACGACGAATGGCAATCATTTGGGAAGTACAATAAATTGGTGGTCGTCAAGCATTTAGAAAATGAACCGCACAGGAGACGAAGTGTTCACCAAAACATCTTACTAATGGTACAAAACTAAAGTTTAAAATAATGAGGTCCAAAAGTAGATTCCTTTCAAATCCTACACGTAAAGTAATCATTATAATAATCAGAAGCATCACGAAAGAGTGAACCTTTCGAGAACAGCCGTTCTGTTAAAGGTCCACACGGGTAGGTGTACTAAGAAATGAATAGACTGTAGATGTTTGCCCGTGTATTATGTCTATGATCTGTTTGGGGAGGCGCACATTCAAAAGAGGTAAGCCCTTGCATATTTTTTTAACACGTTGATTATACATCGTTCCCACAGAGAAACACATTAAAATCTGTTTTTCACCAAGTGTTTAGTTTTTGTCTCATTTGCTTGATGGACATTTCACACGTGACGTCCACATTAAAATCAGTTTTTCACCAACTGTTTAGTTTTTTTCTCATTCGTTTGATGGACATTTCTTGTGAACTAGGAATAGCCACGTAATATGCTGTAGAATGTCCTTTTGAGCGTGGGGTTAGTTCCTAGAAATAGAGGTGCCGTTGAGGAGGAGCCTACTGACATAACCACATTTAACTAATTAATCAAAATGACAGGTGAAACTCAATTTATATCAAAATTTAAAAAAATTGTGGAGGTGGTGGGGTGGTAGTGGTGGTGGTTTGTGCGTGTGTGTATGTGTGTGATTCTGTGCGTGTGTGTTGTTTGTTCATTTGTTTGTTTGTTCATTTGTTTGATTGTTTGTTTGTTGTTATTGGTCTTATTTTACGTAGATGGACAACGAACACGTCATTTATCAATTATCTCTGGAACGGGTGTTACCTCCTAGGCACAGTTATCTCTATGTAGTACGCGTTTCTAATCTGCTTTAAACAAATCAGCAAAGGACTTTGAAATACAGAACGTTAAGAAAAGAGGTGGTGAAGAATTATGAACGACGGTATTAAAATAAATTGCTTTAACTGTGGTCAAATATTTAGTATTTTAATTGTAATACCAAAACACCTGGCTACAACCCGATTTATTACTGTAGCGCATTTATATTCTGTCAAACATATACCATTTATTTATTTGATTTGATACTGTTGCCGTATCGCCAACTAATGCATTCTAATGTGCAAATTGGTTTAACGTTCCTGAGGAACATAAATATATCTAGATTTATATGTATACACAGTCAACCTTTTCGCACCATATGATAAAACGAAGCAAGCCGGGTTTTATACGATTAACAACGTTGGGGTCTATTTAATCAATTGAATTAGAAAAAGACAACTTACCTACAATGGGTGATGTGCACCAACAGCTGGGGCTTCTTGTGAGAGAGAGAGAGATCGTGAGCTTGATGGCCAAGACAAGCCGTTGTTCGGGAGCACGTTTCAACTGTCACCTTTGTTTGCTGGGCTAATTCTATATGTACATCACTCGATATAGAGGAATGTCCCGAAGTAAAAACTAATCCTACTCAACACATCACGTCATTCAGTCTTATTTACCAATTGCTAAACACATCTCACTATCTCGGTTCGTATCCGTTCTTGGCTAATTGTCCGTGCCAATGCGTACTTGGGCTAGCAAATTACACTTCCGTTATTCCGTCTTTTAAATCCCAGTCGTGTATGACCAGAGTGTGTCTTCTAGTCAATATATTCACACATTGTATGTGTAACTATTAGATTATTTACAGGCGTTATCGACATCTTGTTTTCTTTCTTCTTCTTCGTTTTCTGTTTCTCCTCCTCCTCCTCCACTCCGTCGTCTACCTATTTTTCATACTCTTCGTACTCTTCTTTTTCACCTTCTCGTTGCCCTCCTTTTCCTCCCATCCCTCGTTATCATCTCCTTCTTTTTACTACTGCTGGCGCTACCAAGTACTACCATTATTATATCCATATTGCGTTTTCGGTCGTCAGTGTAAAGTCACGTACAACGTTTGCCTAATAATAATAATAATAATAATAAACATTGTTTATTCACGATAACTTAATAAAATATACATTTTATCTTCCTAAGGGTCGTGATTGTAAAATATTAGAGTACAAGTAAATGTTATAGAAATGCTAAACAAATGATTTAAATAAAATAGTATATTGCATAATGTAGTTAAGATATACTTAAATACATATTAAAATTTAGAAATTAGAATTGCACAAATAATATTTGTAAAATATGTAGCATCAATAAATAAAATAAAAAACGCTGTGTTAAAATGTTCATTACGTTGTTTGTCCCCGTTGTCTAATTAAACAACCTATCTCATAACTATCTCATAACTCTTTGTTCTATAAACGCATGAATATCTAACTTAAGAGACTCTTTGGGTTAGTTAGTCTATTTTAAAGAGAGTCAACATGTGACCATTTCAGTAGATACGTTTTTGTTCTCGTTGACCTCATCTTGGGTTCAGAATAAAACCTGTAAGGCGTGTTAAGTTTGAATTAGAGTACTTTTGTTTTAAAGGCAATCGCACCATATATAATTATGATATTACAAACGCGATGAAAATGTAATGTGGTGTGCAGATACAATAACACGGTTTTTGTTGTATTCTTTGTGTGAAAACCATAACAAAACAGCGTTACTGCAAAAAACGTAATACAGTATCTTAAAGAATTAAAATCATGTGTTTTGCACGCAACAGTTATCCTTTTGTTTTCATTAATTGGGTTACAACACATTCTTTTCCACTGTTGTCAAATAGTGCAAGCCCTGACCGTCCACAGCACCACTACTATAGTGCAAGCCCTGACCGTCCACAGCACCACGACTTAGGCTTGCTGCTGCAACACGGAAGTTCTCGTGAAGCCGTTGTACTTTCAGGAAGATATGTCTATAGCATTATATCCCACCCACATTTGTTTGGTTTCTTCGTTCATAGTCACGCATGTGGAGACGGATGCTTGGCGGTAGTAATTACCGTTTGGTTTAAACTGTACATAACCTGGTACCCACACGCACGCACGCGCACACATACGCAAGCACACACACGCACACACACACACACACACACACACACACACACACACACACACACACACACACACACACACACACACACACACACACACACAAACACACACAATGCCTGTATCAGCCTCTCGCCATGACTGTGTGAAACAAGACCTGACACATCACGGGGCTGCTCACCAGAGACACCATGATAAGAGTGGCATGAACCATTCACTGGCAGACCCATAACCCCTGTGTGACCTTCTACTATGTATCTGCCATCGCAAAAAACTGTTGTGTTGTCTTCTTCATTGTCAAATTTCGTTATGAGGAACTCACTGATTGACCTCGTGTGTGGCCACATCACGTTGAGAAACTGGAATTCACCTATCACAATTGACATAATCTAAGATGAACAATAATAACCACTGCCTCAACGTAGAGTAGGTCATCTAGTTTACGTATTGCATTAAAAAAAATCATAATTTTACGCTCAAGCTGCAGGACGATGGACCAAAACTGAAACTGTGGGCTTGTTCGATCGAGCTCTGTCTTCACTCCTCTTTTCCAGCTACGTTAAATCTCATCAGTATCCTCTGTCCCTGCTTTCTGTCGGTATTCATACATATAATTAACTATAACGCGTTGAACGCATTATTTTGGGGGTGACGGCGACTAGTTTACTTAATCATTATAATATTATATTGGAATAATTAAAACAAACTGGTTACAGCCTTAATTGGCTCCACTGTCAACCTGGAATTGTATATCATTTCGTCGATTGTTTTACGGAGTGTTTATATTTGTATGTTTGATTTATGCAATTCCAAATAAAACCTATTACTACTACTACTACTACATCGAACGCGTATGGAAGCTTTCAGGAACGTGTCTGCTGTTCCTGGAGTGACAACGGCAGCTTGAACCAATGCACGTGTCCACCAGTTGTCCTTCACGTTATTCTCGAGTGTCTAGAGAGCTGCCGTTTCAATGTGTAGGCCGCCGAACATCACAATAAAGTAATATCCACCATTACTTTGTGGCCAACTCCACTGGATTTGCTTTGCAACTGAATACAAATGCACAACACTATTGGGCACGTGGCTATGGATCGGAAGGCCTACGTATTTCTTCACACCATTCATAGAACAACGAATCGCGGCAATGCATGGACTTGGCTTAGCCATAACCAAAAGGTAGACGAACATAGTGCGCCGTGTCGGTTTTTCATGCTGCATTGGCTAGCTGACTACATGATTGTGAAGTCTAAAAGAAGCCTCATTATACTACTGACAATACGGTTTAGGGATAGGTGTGACAAAAGTGACGGTGCTAGAACGGTGAAACCTACTAGAAGTATCTAGGTAACAGCAATGTTACAATACATCCGCCGCCTTGTGTTACACATTGCTCAATTCTACATAGTCGCATGCAGCATTTGCTTTGAGGTATGCGATGCATATGTTACAACCAACTTCCGCCGGATGCGACAGCGGACGTTTGGTCAGCGCGGAGCATTTCGGATAAAATTGGAACCATGAGCGAGACAGATACTATTAAAGAGCACTCTTTTAAATATTGAATTTAGCGTCCAAGACTACCTTCAAAATCCGTAGCTAGCTTAGTTCATTGTTGTTGAAATTACCCCTCACACACACACACACACACACACACACACACACACACACACACACACACACACACACACACACACACACACACACACACACACACACACACACACACACACACACACACGTGAATCCAGGATCCACAAAATATATCCAACTAAACACCCCATTGATGTACATTCAAACACAACGGGCGTCCCCGTCTGGATCCGCGCCAACACAATGATTAACAGAGGAAGACTGCGGTGTAGTGTTGGAGGTTTCTTGCAATCGAAGGTGAATACGGCCTACTGTTGGACTCAGTTAGTTTCTACGTCACGATTCCAAATAAAACACAACTAGTTCCCTCCAATCGAATTACGTCCCCACTCATTTACCTCAGCGGGGGTGCAGAGGGGCCTGGATTTATACATATATATGTGTGTGTGTGTGTGTGTGTGTGTGTGTGTGTGTGTGTGTGTGTGTGTGTGTGTGTGTGTGTGTGTGTGTGTGTGTGTGTGTGTGTGTGTGTGTGTGTGTGTGTGTGTGTGTGTGTGTGTGTGTGTGTGTGTGTGTGTGTGTGTATATATATGTGTATATATATATATGTATATATATATATATATGCTTAACAGCGAAGTGAATTTACTCTCCTCCAAAACATAGTTACTTAAAATAAATTACAACTTTTCAGCATATTAACTATTAGACTTTTATATTAAATAATTATGAATAATCCGACAAATCTTCCTTTTCCGTCGGAGAGGTTAGCAAACAAATCTTCCTGCCGATCGCGGTATTGTCTTCATCTCGAAATCGTCGCTTCCGCTGAACGGAGCCATAACAAACACGTCGATCACTTCGACACGCTTTTCGTGTCGCGCTGTCTACGATTTTGTCATTCGAAGACAGAGGGACGTGGGGGGTGCTGTTAAAAAATTGTTGTCGCTGTAATTTTCGCCGCCGTAACTTCAGTTTTTCTCAGAGACACTGGCTGAAGGAGACGCTGTAATGGGAACTGGAGGCACTGAGGAGGACGGCAGCATTCGGGAAGGCTACAGGCACTTCCGTCTAGAGAGTGAAGACTTCGACGTAGACAATTGTTCGCTGCCCCGCGCCGCTGGCTCGGCTGGCTCGTCTGTACATGACCTCGATCGGAAGATGAGGGAGCAAGACTGTGATATCGAAGACCGGGAGGGGGGGTGTTGACAATTTTTCGTTGCCGTGTCGGCGTAACTTCACTTTATTGTAACCTGAACAACATTTCAAACGTTCAAACGGTCTAGGGGAGCACGGTCACGTGGGCCTATTCAAAAATGTCTACGGGCACGCAAAATTACAAAGGTCTAGGGAGCACGTGCACCCACTGGCGTAACGATGGGGCAATGGGGCAATGGGACAAATGCCCCCAGAGACATTTGGGGGGGGGGGCGGCACTTTGGGGAGATTGTTTTTCTTAGACAAAATTCATACATATGTATACGTTGTTGTCCACACGAATTCTGAACACATCGCTGTTGAAGCCTGTTATATTACATGAATATTGGAGTAATCATGCTTGAAAACATCAAATGTAACTCAATTGACACTAGCCAATACTGGTGTACGTAACGCACAGGCGCCAAACTGGTCTACAATACGTCTATTATAGGCCTATTGGCGTCCGAACTGTCTACGCACTGTTACTGCTGCGCACTTGCGTCCGAACGCGCAGTGTTTGTAAGTATAGTGTTACCTGAAATAAGGAAATATCAATATTTTTTGTATATATTATTGTCTTACATATTTACTCTATAGATACAATCATTCGTTGAACTTGGCGGGCGTCCACTCTGCGCAAGCGTCAATCAATGCCACTACCTTCTTTGGGATGATGGGTATCGTCTCTTCGTGTTCTTCTCAGCATCAACCCACCGGTGGGATGTATTCAAGCAACACGTCACGGGAAAGACCGTCAAAAGGACCTGCGAGACCCGATGGAGCTCGAGACATGAAGCTGTATATGCAGTGTGTCGAGTCTGGAGTATATCACCGCTGCATTGGAACAACTCGGTGACGGTGATCACGAGACGCCTGACACACGCTCTGATGCCGCCATCCTCCTGTCATGTGTGATATTTACACATCCATTGCCTATCTGGCTTTCTGGCGTACAGTCCTGAGAGATATCAATGATGTTCAGATATTCCTCCAAAAGCCTGGGCTCGGGATGGAGAGTTGCGCGACCAAACAGGCCCTGGGCTCTTGTTCTATTCTGCGAAGAAGAACGCGAAAAAGTCGTTGAAAAGTCAAAGGCGGAGGCCACTGCGTTCTGCGAGGAAATTGGGGTAGCAACAGAAAGAAGGGTGCGGCTGAGAAGACGAATGGCGTAAGAAAACGCTGAGGATGCCGGCTTGTCACTACAAGAGGAGGTGAGGCGAGAGCAGCTGCAGATCATCGATCGTCTCCACGGGGAGATAAGAAACAGGACAAATCACATGATGGGTGTGAACGACAAATTCGGGTTTCTTACCAATATGGAACGCCTGATGGACTCAACCAATGATGAAGATTTCGACTCTGCCATCGATCGAGTCACTCACACCTCGACTTTGCCGCTGAAGGGATGAAAGGGGAGATACGCCGTGTGCGACGTCACCTCCATAGTTACGAACAGCAAACAGGAGAGACGACTAGAACATGGAATGCATTCGATCTCCTTAAATGGGTAGTGAAATGGGGACACGAAACATCTTTCCTGCTTGTGTGTCTTTCTTAGGACGTTGCTCACTATGTGCGTGAGCGTGACCTCGTGTGAGAGAAGCTTCTCAAAGCTTAACCTCATTAAGACAAACCTTCGCTCAAGCATGGGTCAAGAGCAACTAAGCATTGGTCAAGAGCAGTCTTGTACGACTGTCGATCGAGCAATAGTTGACCGATGTCGTGGATTTCGACGTAATTGCAGACTTCGCGTCAATCAAAGCAAGAAAGGTTAGGCTGTAGGAGAATTTGACGGAGCTTCTGCGCTCGGACCAACAAATCACTCCTGGTTTCATTGGTCTATCATTGTCGATTCGTTGGCAGTGGCGGGACGAGCTCGCAGTGAACATATGTTGTGTTGACAGTTGTTAACTTTGACCACTGTATATTCAGTAGTTTGTTAGCTGACCACTGTTGAGGGAGGTTTTTATGGGTTTCATTGGAAATGTTGATATTGTATTGAAGTGTACCTCAGTGTGGTGTAGCTGTGCTGAATCATTAAATCGCGCCTATCGATACGTTCATACATTTTTGCTACCGAGGTGTAGGAGCAATGATAAGTATATCACTAGCGATACTTATTCCATTACTGCACTCTATTTGTTCTTTTTGGGGGGCGGCATGTTTTACTCTTGCCCCCAGCGACACTTGGCCTCATTACGCCACTGCGTGCCCCCCAGACCTCCCTGGATCATGTTTTCTTTAATGGCGATTTGCCATCTCCTGACTACCTCCTGGTTGGATATCTAAAGGGAAAGGCCAATATTGACTGTCGTCAGACGATCTGCAGATCAACATTAAGAGATTACACGCATCCAGGGAGATGTTCCTGAATCCTGATAGGGAAATTATCAATTTGCACGTCGTATCTCATGTCTATCTGATGCGTAGAGTCAAATGCACAGATGGAGCCCATCATGAGCTATCAAAAATATATTTTAATTAAGCCACAGGTGAACAAAATTGCCCTACAAATATAATTGTGCTATCAGTTTTAATAATTACCCACACGTTTAGCCAACCAACGAGTGTTTGTATATAGAATAGTGAGTAAGCAAAAATGACACACCAGAATGGACTATAATAATTGTTTTATTCACCTTCCATGTTCAACAGTCGCTGGAGGACTGGTATTCATGTGATTATATGGTGATTTAGCAGTGGTGTCAAATTGTGCACGCTATAATCAGTTCCTCTTATATATTAATTTGGTGGATTCTCTTCAATATATAATATCAAATTATGTGGCGACAAGTTCCAACTTAACAACGTTACAACAGCATAAATGCTAAAACACCATCTGTACTTATAAACACATGTCCAGCAGATAAATTACTACATCATTTACAAACACAACACTAACATATACTATGTACAATCGATAATTGACAGTGCAATCTAAGAGAGAAGAATAGCTTCTCAACACAAGGAATACACACAATTCACCTTCCTTTAATACTGTTAGTTTTGGTTATCACAAGCGTACTATAACAGCTTGTGCACTGCACCTGTTGACTGAACTTCATCGAAAAATTACCTAGCATAATCCAAAACATTTTCTGTGACATACTAGTGGTTATAAAGTAGCGCTTAGCACAGGAGTCTTTTATGTAATAGCTGAAGGTCAAAAGAAAGAAATGCCAAGCTTAAAACCCAGCATACAACATTGAGGAGATAATACAAACACACAGGGTGACTTGCAATTAACGTATTCGTAGACAGACACCTAAATCCTGCGAAAGCCAAACATTTTGACCATTGTGAGACGAGACAGCAGAAATCCAACATTGCAAAACTTGACAGGTTCATTACTGTGCTGAGTAGCATTTTGAACAATGGTGCCAACATACATCTGCTTCTAATTATTAAGTGAGTTCACACTTCATAAAGAAGATAGTACTGTTGTGCAATACAGTGTATGAAGTACAGAGTAAACAAACCATTCAGCCCACTGTTCAGACAATAGCACCCGAGCAAACTTTTTGTTACGAAGCACAGGGGACTAACTACAGTGCAACAGATAACACTTCTGCAGTGGCATGTATACTTAACAATTTACCTCATATCACCGTTCACATCAAAATCGTCACAAACATCAACAACAAATAACACAGAAAGAAAGATGATGGCACATCTAAACAGTTACTTGGAAAATGGACCTTTCTGCTTTGAAAAATCAGCGCGAATTAGCAACTTTGCCAGTGTAGATTTGTCTAAATATTGCCTTTGTCACTAGTATTTCTCCCACAGGTTTTACAGAATCTAAACCTTGAGTTTGAAAGGCAAATCCTGAATTCGCCCCTGAACACCCTACCTCAGTTATATAATATTAGCTACGCTAACAAAACATGCTGAACATTGTTATGTATTCAATAATTGTGGTGTCACTATGAAATTTATACTTTTACAAAAAACTGCTCCACCATGAAATAGAAGTTTTCACAATATGTGGTATATCCGCAGTATAATACCTGCCAGATGATAGCGACACTTGGTGTTTGTTCTATGCTCACAAACATTGGCGTATCGGGGAGATGAGTAATTCAACATTACCTATTTCAGCACCACGTACTGACAACCATAAAAGCGTACCTTTAACAAACTTCCAAAAGTTGGCATCCACGTAAAAATCCTGCTGTTCAAACGGACTCAAAAGATAATACAAAAACGGGTTCCATAAAAGTATCTATCAGCTGTAAACGCCACAAGAACATTTTGCTCAATTATCAGTGCTATGTCCATAATACCAAATGATGTCTGCTACAAATGACGTGAGATACTTGCAACCAACGTGGAGACTTTTTTGTACTTGCATCAATCCCATAATGCTCTTCTAAAACCTGGTCCATGCAGTAATAAATAGTTACTGTTTGTAAACATGGCTTCCAAAACAATGTATTAATAAATACTAAACATGTACAAGATTGAACTAACAGGACTGTGTCATCAAGAAATATGGGTTATGCCAGCAAAACCCAATTTCTGCTCCAATATCTGACAAAGTTGTCATATGAGGCTATATGCCCCACAGGAAATACTACATAAATCACAACCCAACTTTGCAATAAACATGTACATATGTGTATATATATATATATATATGTGTTAGTGTACAAGTGTCTAAGCATGGTTAGAAATGTATTTGAGATTTTTAGTGATATACGTCTAGGTAAATATATCAATCAACAATATCTGTGTCATAATTAAACGTTTCCAATGTTCCACTAAACTAACATTCTTTATAATATCAGATTCTGTTTGCTGCCTTGTTAATAACTTCAACTTCACTCATCCGGTATCTCTAGTTTCTGTGCTATTTTTAACAAATTTCTGATGTGCAGATTCGTGGTTTCAAAGCCTGTCTTGGCTGTTTCATTTAAAACCCAACATGACTTTCCCGCTGAGACAGATTTACGACTACGGCAATCACAAAACAACAGCGCAGCAGGAGGAAAATCAGGGCAAGAATTGAGTGTGTAGATTCGTCGGGCTGAGTAGATATTTGCAGACCGCGCAGTAGTGGAAGATGGCACCAACAAACACGAAGCAGTGCCAGATGGCATGAGCGCAAGGGATGACACCGTCACACTTGAAGAAGACAACGCCTGTCACATAGACAATGCCACCCAGTGTCAGCTCAAACAGACCAGAGCTCTCTTTCTGCAAAGATACGGAACATTGCTTTACACAAGTGCATGTGTATAGTTTTAACTGTGTGCTAAAACAAACATAAAACGCGCGAGTACGTGTGTGCGCGTGTTTGTGCGCGTGGGAGCACGTGTGTGTGTGTGCATGCGTACGCGCGTGTGCGAGAAAAATGTCTGCTGCTTGCAGTTGCAATGCGGTGATTGGCGACAGCAGAAATTAAATGGTCACAGGAATTAGTTAAGTTAAAAATACTACAATACAGTTGCTGCCTTTGGTTTAATGCACCATGCGTGGTTGTAAGCTAGTTATTTATTAATATTAAAAATACAGTAATTCTTTGGGAAAGGTTACGTATACCCTGTTAATTTCTGCACACACAAGACCTATACAGTTTTAACCCGTGTGGAGATTGAAACGACAACTCACCATCTCTATGACTATGATCGCAGGGCAGATTCCCAGGACCAAATAGAGCAGTGTCTCCAGCCACTTGTATCTGTACACAGAGATGAAGCATGTCAGTCATCCTACATACTCTGCCGTCAACGTCAAATAATTCCAACAAACCACTCCATTTTGTTGGCTTCCACTACTACATTTAGGCTAATAAAATTATTTAAAGAATAATTTGTAGGGCTGTTATGTGAACAGCCGCAGCGATGGTCCATGATACGTAGTATTCGATAGGTGACGGTATCAGAACTGAACTAGAAGACTGACAGTGCAGAGATCTTGGAAGCATTCAACTATTGAATTCTATAGTTGTTTCAGCTTTGCCAAAGCATATTTGGGCATCTTATAATAGATGGAGTTTATACTTAATGGATTTTACAATAAAAACAAATTGAATAAGTCCGTATAACGAGCGTGCATTAACTAGGTTGGTTGGTCCATATATGTGTTGTGTGAACAAAGCTTAAATTTAATTGTATCTTAAAATCAACATTTCTTATGTCAAACAAAGGTCAATGAGTACAGAATTTAACAATTAAAGCAACATATTTTTAGTAATCTTTCAGGAAACTGTTAGGATACAAGAGCGCAGTGCTGAAGTGGCTAGATCATCACACTCTCGACTGTGTGAACCCGGGTTCAAATCCTGTGCTGTGGTGTCGAACCTTGGGTAAGTTCGTTCACTCTACGTTGCTTCAATTCACTCAGCTGTATGAATGAGTACCTGACTATAGACAGTGGTGGATGTTTGTGTACGAATAGTCTTTGTGGAACAGGTCTGCCAGGGAGTAAAGTGTAAAGCACTTTGAGCAGTCCTAAGGACTGGATACTGCGCTATATAAGAACGTACCTTAATTTTACTTGTAAGATATTTTGAGCACTCTTGATCTAACACACTTACTGTTCATGGAAGCGATACTGGTAGATGATTCCTAGGAATGCAGATATCCACACAACCCACAGAACTAACTGCTCGTATCCATCACAGTCTTTCAGGGCCAACCTGGAAAACACAACAAACTTTGTTGGTAAACTTTTATTTCTGTTGTCAACATCTACAATTTACATTGGTTTCTGACTGCAAGCAGAACAATCTCGTTGGCTTAAGAGGAATACTTTAATGAGCGTGTGAAATAAATTAAGAATTCCATTGTCAACACACACTATTGGACTCATGTAAAGAAAAAGGCAATTATTCAATCAATTGCAGCATGGCTGAATACTTCCAAGAGGTGAGGCACTTTATTCTGAATGGACACCTAACAACAGTGTAGAGTTTTGTTGTTTAAATTTGTTTTACTATTTAAATTTTTGACTAAATGTTGGTGATTGTTGCTGTACCTCATTTTCAACATTTCAAAAAGTATTTGTTTTGGATGATGAAAAAGTTATTGGGCAATTTTCTATTAAGTGCATAATAGGTGTTATGCATCTATATGCACTTAGACAGTTTTAATATGGTGTAGACAATTCAGTTGTTGTAGTTTTACTTACCATGGTGTATATGAGGCAGCAATGAAGACATAAATGACTGCTCGGTCTCCTATGTGGAAGAAATCCTTCAGATTCCTGCAAAACAAATGTTTTTCTTACAATAACAATATCAGCAAAATGTTCTTACTCTTACTCAAATTTGGAAGTCCGCTGGCAAATCTGGGTGTCCACAGAGTTTTTCAACAAATGTAACATATATGGTACTTGTAATTCCAGTATTTTGACCAATCAGAAGCGATTGCCTGAGTCTGGCCAGTAACCCCATAATCCAAGATGGCAGCCCCCACATCAAATCTGAGAGCAGCATTGATGTGTCTAGGCACAATGTTGCTTCGGGTTCACACTTTTTGTTCTAGTTTTTGTACTTGTTTTTGTACAGATATGATGGAATTGGCAAGTCTTACGCAAAATGTATTGTCTTATAAAGGCTGTACAGGAAGTTCAGATGGTGAAAAAAGAGTCTCACATTCCTGGGAAAATCAAAGCCTGATAAGAATGTGTGGCGCAGTGGTCAAGCAGTTACAGTGCTGGACTGTCATTTGTAGGATCCGAGATTCGAATCCTGGTGTCAGTTGGGTGGTGGTTCGGTACTGATTCAGCCACCGTGTCGAAACTTGGGCAATTTCGTTCACCCTATGTTGCCTGTGTCTTTCGGATGACTCTATAAGCCAGGAAAAATCTGTTGTGGACTCACTGACCAGAAGTCTCATTCTCAAAAAACTCTACGACAGAATCATCAACAAAATTATGTTGGTCGTATATTGGAAAAGAAGAAGAATATTACATGAAACATTTACCGGCATCGCCCCGTGTAGCTGATGGTGTGGAAGGTGGTGGAGACAGTGAAGAGAGCGAGTAGCGCGAAGCCGTACACCAGGGATGTCTTGTACTGGAGAGAGGTCGTCGCCAGCGACAACATCCACACCATTCCCAGCAGGCTCGGCAGAATCCACATCTGAAACACGGCAATGCTGCATTTACGCACTCATATCCACCGACACATGGCAACACACCTACAAATTGACCCAAGTCATGGGTCATTCTATGTAATATTATGGCGTAACATTCTTGCAAAACCATGCCACAGTTGAAGTATCCAGTATGTCGCGGTTTGCCTACATCACAAGCAAAATTGTGCATTACAATATCAGCGCTGTATGACATGCACTGCTTCAATCTTTCCTTTATGCAGTTCTCGCTTGTACAATTTTGTCTTATGTTTTCATCATAAAGAAATGCTTTTGGGGTCCAAATCTTAATAAAATATACAGTGGAATGTCTGAATGCTCTATGTGTTTGGCATCCATTTGTTGATAGCTTGATGGACCTTTTGCTAAGCAACAGGTCACGTGATGGTTAGGTCAATTAAAATGTGTTTCAAAGTCGGTGTTATTAATAATAAATTAAAATTTATTTTGCATCTAAATTCTCGGAAACCCGAGCTGACAAACACATAACAAAAGGGTTATGCAATCTTGTATCAGGATGTCCAATGTTAAAGTCATCAACAGATGGATGAAGGAGCTATGGAGGAGGGAGATACAGTAAAAAAAACTTTAGATGAGGGTTTATATACTAAATATTTTGTGAGACTACATGTTTTATAGAATTACAGAAACTGAACTGAGCATTTAATTCAACACAAATCATCACCCCCAGAGAATGTAACACCAGTGTCAGGCGGAGACTGTGACATCATCGCCCCCTGAGAGTGTAACACCAGTGTCAGGCGGAGACTGTGACATCATCACCCCCAGAGAATGTAACACCAGTGTCAGGCGGAGACTGTGACATCATCACCCCCAGAGAATGTAACACCAGTGTCAGGCGGAGACTGTGACATCATCGCCCCCTGAGAGTGTAACACCAGTGTCAGGCGGAGACTGTGACATCATCACCCCCTGAGAATGTAACACCAGTGTCAGGCGGAGACTGTGACATCATCACCCCCAGAGAATGTAACACCAGTGTCAGGCGGAGACTGTGACATCATCACCCCCTGAGAATGTAACACCAGTGTCAGGCGGAGACTGTGACATCATCACCCCCTGAGAATGTAACACCAGTGTCAGGCGGAGACTGTGACATCATCGCCCCCTGAGAATGTAACACCAGTGTCAGGCGGAGACTGTGACATCATCGCCCCCTGAGAGTGTAACACCAGTGTCAGGCGGAGACTGTGACATCATCACCCCCAGAGAATGCAACACCAGTGTCAGGCGGAGACTGTGACATCATCACCCCCAGAGAATGTAACACCAGTGTCAGGCGGAGACTGTGACATCATCACCCCCAGAGAATGTAACACCAGTGTCAGGCGGAGACTGTGACATCATCACCCCCTGAGAGTGTAACACCAGTGTCAGGCGGAGACTGTGACATCATCACCCCCAGAGAATGTAACACCAGTGTCAGGCGGAGACTGTGACATCATCACCCCCAGAGAGTGTAACACCAGTGTCAGGCGGAGACTGTGACATCATCACCCCCTGAGAGTGTAACACCAGTGTCAGGCGGAGACTGTGACATCATCACCCCCTGAGAGTGTAACACCAGTGTCAGGCGGAGACTGTGACATCATCACCCCCAGAGAATGTAACACCAGTGTCAGGCGGAGACTGTGACATCATCACCCCCAGAGAATGTAACACCAGTGTCAGGCGGAGACTGTGACATCATCACCCCCAGAGAATGTAACACCAGTGTCAGGCGGAGACTGTGACATCATCACCCCCCTGAGAGTGTAACACCAGTGTCAGGCGGAGACTGTGACATCATCACCCCCAGAGAATGTAACACCAGTGTCAGGCGGAGACTGTGACATCATCACCCCCAGAGAATGTAACACCAGTGTCAGGTGGAGACTGTGACATCATCACCCCCTGAGAGTGTAACACCAGTGTCAGGCGGAGACTGTGACATCATCACCCCCTGAGAGTGTAACACCAGTGTCAGGCGGAGACTGTGACATCATCACCCCCTGAGAGTGTAACACCAGTGTCAGGCGGAGACTGTGACATCATCGCCCCCTGAGAGTGTAACACCAGTGTCAAGCGGAGACTGTGACATCAGGCAAACATAATTATTCTACCCTTGAAACCCTCATGCCTGACTAGAGTGACTAAAATGACTCAATCAGCAACAACATGCAATAATAATATTTTACATTCAAAACCATGTACCGGTAAGCTAATCTCATTTGATTTAATATAATATTATGGGTAATATTAGCAATATTTCCAACCATGCTCCAAGAAAAGCCTTTCCAGCTTTATTTCATACACAACATGATTTGTTTTTATTCAGGTAAAGGCATACTACATTCAAATAAAAAATAAAGGTAAGTTTTTATATAGCACAGTATCCAGTCCTTAGGTGCTGTGCATCCGGACATTTTTGAATATGCATATTTTTGGCGTGCTTTTCGGGATGCCGAGATGTGACGTCACTTATGACTTAAACTCGCATCAGGCCGACCCTTTCCATGCATTCAGAGCATGTTTACAAGTATAGCTTTTTGGTCGAAACGAGCGTCAGAACGAGTTATTGTGCAATATTCCGACGTAATACAAACACTAGTCATCATAGAGGAACAAGCAGTTATCTTACGGTTCCACATGAATCGAATTTTATTCAAAACAACGAATGCGAATGGGCCTACAAGTCGACTAGGTTTCGCCGAGCTTGGGCTCGTTTTCAGAATAATTATATCGAATGCAACCAACGGGAGATAATCTACACCAATAAACATACATAGCAAACAGATATTGTATCCAGCTACAGAAAGTAACGTGTATAATCTCATAATATCACAAGAATATCGATATATGAAGGAGTTGTACAATTTATTATAACAACTTAAATCATTCAGATAATTTCCGCTGGTCCCGCTAGCTCAGTGGGTAGGCGCATTGGTTACTTGTCGTTTATTTTACAATCGGGCGGCGCCGGTTCAATCCTGACAGCATGCATACCACTGATTTTCTTTACACTTTTTTTGTTTATGTTTTCACCAACATGCCTACCCACTGAGCTAGCGGGACCAGCGGAAATTCTCCGACTGATTTAAGTTGTTATGATAAATTGTACAACACCTTCATATATCGATATCCTAGTGATATTATGAGATTATACACATTACTTTATGTAGCTGGATACAATATATGTTTGCTATGTATGTTTATTGGTGTAGATTATCTCCCGTTGGTTGCATTCGATATAATTATTCTGAAAACGAGCCCAAGCTCGGCGAAACCTAGTCGACTTGTAGGCCCATTCACATTCGTTGTTTTGAATAAAATTCGATTCATGTGAAACCGTAAGATAAATGTTTGTTCCTCTATGATGACTAGTGTTTGTATTATGTCGGAATATTGCACAATAACTCATTCTGACGCTCGGTTCGACCCAAAAGCTATCCTTGTAAACATGATGCGAGTGTGTGTCATAAGTGACGTCACGATACCACGTGATCGCCTAGCTCATTAAAATTAAATTTTCCGTGGGAATCGCTTCACAGACGGGCTTAAAATCGAATTTATGCTACAAATGTATTTTTCTGTATTTGTTTAATGTTGTCAAATGTTACATACAATGTTAAACTTTGTGTACACATAAAAAAGGATTTTAGCTAATGCCTTATTTTTATTTCCTTTAACACTTTTCTGCCTGGCAGACCTGTTCAATTGAACACCATTTCAACTTCTCCAGAAACATTCAGCCACGCTGCAATTAATGCACAAAGGCTATTCATACACAAATATCCACCACTGTCTATAGACAGAGTGCTGCACTCGTTAAGATAAAAATAAACATAAAATGACGACCCTCGATAACGTTTTGCATATTGTCTGTACCATGGATAACTCAAACATCAGCTGGCTTATTTCCACACGGTGGATCACAAAGGATTATTGATGGGCAGATGTCAAATTGTCCATTCAGGTGGAAAAAGATGCCATCTCCCCTGGCAACAGTTGTCGTTGATCATAACAGCTGTGCATTCTGTATGAGGCTCTGCTGACATAATGGACTGACATATGCTAACAACAAGATACCAATGAACTGGCTCACTGGGCTATGTGATATACATGGTGCCCACAACAGGACTAGAATGCCCCATGCCTAAATAGTCATCGCAGTCACTTAGTAAATACTGGGTATGGTATTACCTGTAGACTCGATCCCTGGCATGTTAAAATTAAGCTAGCCGTATATTTGTTGGATAGGAAACTAAAACAGGAGGGCCGTTTAATCTCAATTAATGAACATCTAGACACCAAATTTATGCAATTTATTAAGTTAAATTACTCTACATTGTTCTACATACATATATATCCAGATTATCCACAAATGTTGCAGTTGTTTGTTTTAAAAACTGTTGCATTTAAAATACACATCGCATATATAAATTTTAATGTTACATGTTTTAAAATATATATTTACATTAGTGTAGGTTATTAAAATCAATTGTCAGTTTACACCTTAATTTGTTTCATGTAATAGTTTTATGTAAAAAGTAAGACAGGGCTAAATGCATAACCTGTTTATTTGAATTCACTGTGCAAAAATACCCCCATTATTTGGACCGATTAAGCATTTTCTTACATTAATAATTAACGTCGTTACGCACACTATGGTTCGGGTTCAGCTGCACCAGTGTTAATGCCTTTGTCGATGTGTAATTGCCGGCTTGGTCTCCTGGGCAAGTCCTCCCGCTAACTGGCTTCTACTATCAGTACAATCAATGACTTCTGCACCATGGCCCATTTATAGAAGAAACGTTCAGCTTGATTATATTTAGTTAGAATAAACTGCGACCCAGTCTGCTGGACAGAATATGAGGATCTTAGAAACATGTCTGTCATTATGGCTTTTAGAATAATGCAGGTTTTACAGAAACGATACCGGTATATCAGACAAAACATGATGTCTTCTTCCTATATAGTTCTACTACATGGTAGTAGTAGTAGTAGTAGTATTAGTAGTAGTAGTAGTAGTAGTAGCAGTATTGTAGTAGTAGTTTTGTAGTAGTACTGGCCAGCTTTTGTCTCATGGGACATTTAAGCTTCTCTTGGTAGCTTCATGCTGGTAAATTGCTTGTGTGTTCATCTCCTGGGGCCGGTTTCATGAAGCGGCTAAGAATGTTCTTATCGCTAAGGTGATTGTCTTAGTAAATGACGTGATTTTTTAATATAAGCGAACATAGGAGTTTATGCAAACACGTGACGCTAAGTAGTTGCGTAACAAGAACACTTCATGAAACCTGCCCCTGGTTAATCCAGTGGCTTGTACCATGGTAGGCCAGGTCTGGGTTGTTGTCAGCAATACACAAAGCCAGGAAACATTATACAGTGACAGTCAGTGAGGAACTCTGATGAAATCTGTGTAAAACGTTTTGCTAACATTCTCACGAGCTAACTAACTTTCTCATGAGCTCACTAACATTCTCACGAGCTCACTAACATTCTCATGAGCTCACTAACATTCTCACGAGCTAACTAACATTCTCACGCGCTCACTAACATTCTCACGAGACCACTAACATTCTCATGATCTCACTAACATTCTCATGAGCTCACTAACATTCTCGCGAGCTCATTAACATTCTCGTAAGCTCACTAACATTCTTGTGTGCTCACTAACATTCTCACGCGCTCACTAACATTCTCACGAGCCCACTAACATTCTCACAAGCTCACTAACATTCTCATGATATCACTAACATTCTCATGTGCTCACTAACATTCTCATGAGCTCACTAAAATTCTCATGAGCTCATTAACATTCTCACGCGCTCACTAACATTCTCACGAGCCCACTAACATTCTCATGAGCTCACTAACATTCTCATGAGCTCACTAACATTCTCATGAGCTAATTAACATTCTCATGTGCTCACTAACATTCTCATGCGTTCACTAACATTCTCATGAGCTCACTAACATTGTCACGAGCTCACTAACATTGTCACGAGCTCACTAACATTCTCATGAGCTCACTAACATTCTCATGAGCGCAACAACATTCTCATGAGCGCAACAACATTCTCATGAGCGCAACAACATTCTCATGAGCTCATAAGCCTGGTTTTGCTCTTTAAAATATATTTTTCTCCGTAACAGTGATTTTGTGTACTGAAAACAGTCAACACCAGGGTGCACCACCGGGACACTTTCACCAGTGTGTCATGGAAATAATGTCCTGTGTGATCAGGGTTGGGGTCAATTATAATTATTGTAACTGTGTAATTGCATAAATAATTAATTACACGTAATTGTAACTGAATATTTGTTGTCAGTATAACTGTAATTGAATATTTGTTGTTAGCGAAATTGTAATTGTAACTGAATACGATAACTGAAATATTTCCAATTACATGATCGTATTTGCTACAAAATTGCTTGCTAGGGTTTTTAAACATATCTATATTGACACTAATCTGCGGAGAAATGCACCATGACAACAACACAACTAAATACGTCGATCACACACCCTGTGCTGTTTGAAAGTTATTACCAGGATTGCGTTTAATTGTAACTGTGTAATATGCCATTTACAATTAATTTACTTGTAATTCAGCTTGATGAGCACTGTATAATTGTAACTGAGCCGGTGATTTGTTGAACCCATCCCTGTTTATGGCAGACATGACATTTAAGGTCATGGGGTGGTTGTTGTCAGAAGGGGTGACAAGAGGTCATGTCACTGTTGAGTGTGAGAATCTTACAGTTACGCCCCTAGAGAGGACAGTACTTTAGCCGCAATTATCTCTCTAGGCAAACATCTAGGTGTTTCATAAGTGCATACTTCATAACATCTCACACACTCCTCTTCCACACGCCAACACTCAGACGCTTGATCAGGAGACACTGAAATTACCTTATCATCCAAATATGTACAATTAAGATTTTAAGATATTACTCTGAACAAATTTATAATTTTGCAATCGGTCTTGCCATATTGTGTACAGAGCTCTAGCGTGAGAGCCTAAGACATTCATATAAAATAACGAATGGCCTACTTTACAAATCTTTGATCTTTCACAATTAAAATATACCCCCTGGTAAACACAACTGAAAATTATGAATTAACATAATCTTTAAGCAATGGTGGAATCTTTGATTGATCCTGTACAAACAAAACACCTAGAAAATAGAAAAGAAAATCACTATTTCCCATGTTTGGCAGAACTGCCCATACTGAATATAGTATTCTACAAAATACAGTATACAAAAATAACTACACATGTATGAGTTAGATAATGAGCTAAATATCGAGATGTTCATATACTAAAGGCAGAACTACTGACACACAACCGAAGTCATAGATCCGTGTCAAAGTATCAACGTCTCCATGCACAATAGTAAACAGATAGCAACAGACAGAGAGTTTACGAGTGTCTAATCCCATTCGCAGGCCTTCAGTATATTGTGTGTCTGGGTAAGATCAGGATTATTAAGTGAACGCCATTGTCTACGATCTGGTAGAATACACTGGTCATCAACTACACTTGACTAGATAAGCTGCCAGCAAGGCTGCACTGTATCGCATGCGTAAAACTTCATAATTTATGTTTAGCCTTGCAAATTTCTATGTTATCAAAACCACTGCTACTGCTAGATGCTGGACAATGTACATACATTAAAAATAACACAGGTGGATTAAATTCAAGCCTAGATACTTAAGTGCAATTTTCTGAAAGGCTCGCTTTATGCTTAAAAGGTCTTCCAATCAGTGTGGCATTTAATCAATTAAATACTAAGGATTTGTGTATAGCCATTAAGCTGTCTGTCTATGTTTAATTTATAGAAACACTGATCAAACTAACAGGAAAACTAACTTTTGAATTTAATGATACATATTATAAGTTATTTACCAACTGCAACATTCATCATGTCTTTTCCCAGAAAGTTTCAAATACAATGTCTGCTGAATGCACAATACAGGGATGACAAAACAGGAGAGGTTGGAAATTATGAGCTATGTATTTTGTTTACAGTGGTGATAACAGTACTCATTAGTAGTAGACTACTACTAGTAGTAGTAGTAGTAGTAGTAGTAGTAGTAGTAGTGGGTATTTGTAGTAGTTTTTGTACTTTTCTATCTCTACAATTTGTACACATGTACACTGATATTATCAAAGCTGTCAGCAGTTGATGTATGATTATCATATCATTGTAATCATATACTGACCGTGGCCATCTTTGATTTTTATCAGCCTGCTATTTCATCACATCCATTTGCCAAGTATTTATACTCAGAAACTGTCCCAATAAAGTTCTAAGAAATCTGAATCGTTGTAGCCACCACGTAACCCAAGTTCAAGATGGTGAGATTAAAGAACAAAATAAGTTTATCTAATTGCACACATTTACTGAGGACAATGACACAGATTCAGGTGAAACGGGTGATTAAAAAAGACATCCATCATATCTGGACAACGTACTATGAAATTTGTCAAGACAAACTTCTTTCCTTTTCTGGACAAACTTCTTTCCTTTATACAGGCATACCACTGGAACAACTTGCCAATCGAAACAAAACAATGTCAATCTAAAATTAGTTTTAGAAAAAGGTGACAACCTTTTTTGTGTAGTAAATTGGTGGCCCATGAACACAATCGTTGCGTTGCGTCTTAATATTTAATGCATAATATTTATTTATTTATTGTATTTTTAATTTTGCGTTTTTTACATATATAATATTTTTTTTAATTGTACTATTTATCTATTTATTTGTTTATACTATAATTACTTATTCACTATTTTTGGAGGACTACATTGGAAATAAGTATACTATGTGCTTTTATGTGCTACCCTCTGTATTATTATTATATATATATATGTTATATTTCTTCTAATTATGTAATGCATGTATACAATTTTACTGACTAAACTCACTCACTCACAAGACACAGAGACACGCTGACACCATCTGCCAAGTCAAGGTCAGCCAACTCCGCCCGTAGCAAAATAGTCTAAAGAATATGCTATAGTATAAATTATATAGGATTTTTGCAAAAAATATTTCTATAGAATGTTTTATTATAAAATTCTACATAAATTCTATAAAAATTGATGTGGCCATACTTTAAAATAAATTATATTTAAATTAGAAGTTAGAACTATTGAAACTGAAGTGACCATAAGCATGCTGTACATAGATTTTTCCTATAGAATTCTACAGGTAATCTACAGAATTTGTATGGCCAGTTTTTTGGCCACAACTATTTTTATAGAATTGTACACATTTTTATAGATTGTTTATAGAATTCTAAAAAATTCTATATAAATTTCTGCAGAGGGAGACTTTGTCAGTGTACAAAATAAGACTCCAACAGAAATACATGCTGATCACTGGTGCAATTTGAATAGTGAGAAATCCAGCTTTATGAACAGCAAGCAGAGTTGTACTCACCCCATGTGTGACAACATTAGCTATGTGCTCTATGTCAGTTGGGATGTATGCCTGACCCTTCGGTGCCCGATGGTTCATGAACCTACAAAACAAACACAGTCAATGCTAGCATTACTTTTTTTGTTCATAAAATCATAATCAAAATGTTGTATTAGTTAACAAATAAACAGACAACATTTGTCCGGCAGTATGGAATGCTTTCTCAGGCAGCAATCTCCACGGAGATCTAAACATAAAAAGTGATAAATTACCCAAACGAATTAATCGTATCTGATCGAGACTAACATTAAACCTCACATGGCTTGTAAAGACACATTTATCAAACAGACGAGTCATTAATCAGTACTGCCTTTGCCAAAGTTTCCTTAAGCAGTAGTTAAGTGATATTGCTGTGCATATACACTGACAGACTGATTAATTATTTTCCCACAAAAAAGTGGCAAAGTTCTAAGAAGACTCTGGATACAACGAATACATGTATTCTATCATAGGCAATTTTGTAATCACAAAATGCAATGCTACAGAACTGTTTTATGCAGCTTAGGCCTTATATGTATATTTTATACAAATACATGTACTTAGCATGTTGCTCCAAAACCATGCAATTCTATAACTGAACTTGGATTGGTGATATATTTCTGACTTCAAAGAGAAAACACACGAGACCAATTCTGTTGATTGCAATGTTGTATGATGCAATTCCACATTGTTTAAAACACAACCTGTCACATCCAACCAGACGGTACTCTCCTTATAACAAATTAGCTGTCAGATACCAGTGTATTTGTAGCCTTTATGGCTTTATCCTACTTAGAGCTGATATTTTGGGTCACAGTGATGCTTGGAAAAGCTTGGGTTGAGAACCTAAGAATGGGAACCCAAGTATGGGAACCCAAGTACACCAGTAGCACTTGAGTAAGCCGCACAGAGTTAAGCTGGGACCCCATCACGTTGAAGAACAATCTGAATGTCAAGTTCCAAGGTAGCAGGAGATAAGAGTGCGGCGTCTGCCTTGTACTTAATGAGGTGATTAATTACTTAGTTGCATGATCAACATATCACTCAAAACATATTCATTATCAATGATTTATGACAACAGCTGTACAACAGTACAACATTATGGTATTATTTAAACAGTTTTACTTTTAGTCACACACGAACGCATGCACACACACATGCATGCATATACACAATTATAGTATTGTGCTAAAGTGCAGTTATCATATTAATCTAACAGTGAATTGGAAACAGAAAGAAATGAAGTAGAAACTTATTTTTACCCACCCCCCACCCCCGGTGCATTGCATTACTAAGTAATTGTTGAATTATAATTTTGCTAACTGCTACAGCCTATTCTTGGCAATAAATGCATTCCATGTTGTTGCTAAGATAACAAATCATAACCCCAAGAATCTGACAGCCAATGCACCAATATATTTGAGAAAAAAAACATTCCAACACTACACAAATAACATGCATCTTGTGATTTTGCTGTAAAATAAAGCTGTGTATTTTATAAATATATTTCTTGCTTCAATTACACACAGTGATTCGGTTGTTTCATCTGCTACAAAGTGTATTAGCTGTGATTTATTATGTTCAAACTGCTGTTCGTGTAACACCTGCCACCACTACCTCTGCCAGACCTGTTTTGTTGAGCCTGCGAGGCTCCACCTGTGATCAATGCTGTACGTGTGCTCTACATTTGTCTAGTCTAATCTATGTACATAATTAACGGATACCTTCCACTGTATACGTCCACCAAACCACATCCGTGCACACTCCTGGTTCACTTACTGTTTCAACCATTTCATGAAGTGGAAATATCTTGCTAATGTTGACATAATTTATAGAGGAAATATTCAAAGTTGTACCACCCTGACAAGCCACCTACACCCTGGCATCATTGGCATGTGTGTGTCACTTGAGAGTTTCAGGCAGAGACTAGTGAAGCTTTGGTTAACGTAGGCTGGACACTGTTTCACTAAGAAACTTCTTAAGGAAATCCATCATTAAACAGATTCTGTTGTAAAACATTAAGGAGCGTTTTTTAAATGCAAAAAGCCGCCACTGTATCGCCGAGAAGACTACTTCTGTGATACACCGGCAAAAGTGTCCTGGTGGCGCACTCTGGTGTTAGCAGTTTTCAGTACACAAGATCACTGTTGAGGAGCGAAATTTATTTCAAATAGCAAAATCGGGCTTCTCCGCTCATAAGAATGTCGGTGAAGTGGTTGCCAGGGCGATGGAATGAAAGGAAGAGGACATGTCAATGAATGGGTGTAACCAATGAAGTGAACGGAGGTCCTCAAGAGTGGAGGTTAGAAGAACTAGGGGCTTCACCAGAGACCAGGGTTGGGGCCGAAGTACTCGTTACTCATACCCGCTGGTACTCAAGTACTGATTTTTCACAAAGTACTCGTTACTCGTATATATATTAAAGTACTTGTACTCATTATTCATTACAAATATGAGTATTAATGAATTGGGAATACTTTGTATGTATTTTATCATAACATCATGTATTATGATCTTCAGTTCAAATGTCTCATATTTTGCACTGATGTCATGATATCCTCATTGGACTGACCATCACATCAATGACCTATATTGGCACTTGTATGTCAAATAAACCCACAGTGGCTTCAAACAGTCTCCACGCTTGAAAGGTATAGCTGTATACAATCACATTGTCAACAGGCTCAAGGCTGCATGAGTGAATGAAATAGGGTTAGGTGGAATGGGGACCCAGGTGGAATGGTCAGGTGTAGGTCAGTCCGGTGACTAGGTCAGATTGCCAGTGTCTGATGTGATACAGACAGAGGAACACCTTTCTCGATCACTACATGCAAGCAAAGTTCTTTGCCAGTACTTTCAAAAGTACCCATACGACTACTTTCAAAAGTACTTGTACTCATTACTTGAGTACTCTCTCGGATGAAGTACTCATTACTCGTACTCATACATATCACAGTACTCGTACTCGTTACTCGAGTACTTTGGTCGGGTACTCGCCCCAACCATGCCAGAGACTCATCTGCCCAATGTGCCAATTTTCAAGACTGGCAGGTGACTGGCCAAGACTGGAAATTACAAATGATACATAAAAAGCACTTGTAGGCTCGGTAATCATGTGACAGACTGAGAACAGCGTCACGTAATCATGCACAGCTAGGTGACATTTAGCCTGCACTCTCCTGAGTAGACGATGCTTACAATGAACATTCGTGGTTGACATTTTGGTGATAAAGATCATTGTGAATAGTTTTGTCACATACGTACAACAAATATCCACTACTGTCTATAGCCAGGTACTCATTCATACAGCTGAGTGAACTGAAGCAATGTAGAGTAAATTAACTAGCCCAAGGTTCGACATCGCCGCACAGGATTCGAACCCGGGTTCTCTCAGTCGAGAGTCCGAAGCTCTTACCACTGCGCTACTGCACTCCACAGGTGGGTGGAATCTAGAAGGGGGCCAGCTGGCCACTAGATTGCCTAATAGTTCCTAGTCTATGGGCCCACATTAATAACTGTCATTGGCACAACTGGCTGTGAAACAAATTGAATGAATCAACTGGTATTAATTAAATAAATAGCTCAAATGACACTGGTTTGTCAATGAAAAAAACTAAATTGACCAATAATGATCATGATTTATGTGAATGGCTTCCACACAAGCCAAGGCACACTTTTGATTAATTCAAGACTGACAACAATTATTTCTGGCTAAGGGCCTGGGTAGAAGACCATGACTGAGATGGGAGGACTATGTGATGAGAGATTCGATGAGACTGTGAGTATGAGGAGTGGAGATGGATGGTACCAATTGCAATAAAACGAGATCGCTGTTGGAAGGAGGAGAGTTGCCAAAATGTATGACCTTTATCGATGGTAGTGTGACCCCGGATTTAAGGGAAAGTGGAAAGCAACCACAACAATGTCTATGATGAAAATCTTCCTTATCGACACATCGATGTCTTACCTGAGCATCCTGAGTTGACTACTGACTGATCTACTTAGGGTAGCGAGTTCTGACTCAGAGTTCTCCATCATGAGATTATCTGACGGGTCAGTGCAAAGTGAACGGTGTTACTGACCACGGGACAATGCCGAGTGCTGCTGGCTCATATTGTTTAGAGCTGCTCATGTCTGAAATGAGCATGTCTCATTATTAACCTTAACTACATAACCACAACCATGGGTTTGGTCAACTGGAGAATCTGAAGATCCACATCTCTTACAATGTGATTAATATCAACCTCTGATAGTCACTGCATCTCATTCTTCACTCTGTCTTGTAACTCTGACTCAGATTAGGTCTTTCAAGTGTTCACTTTCCCTTCTGCATGTCTTCTACTTTTTGTTTCAATTCAAATAATAATAACTGATATTTCAGAATGGAAACACCACAGGTCGTGTTTGTCTATATCTCACTTGGCATTTTCTGATTTGGATAATAAAATTGCTTTTATCCATATTTCCTTTGCTGGCAATTCCATTTAACCACTTTCCCTTGCCCAATTTGCATGCGTTTTAAATACCGACACTTTAAGTAAAAAAAAACCATGACCACTTTAATTTATGCTGTTGCCAGTTATGGTATTGCATGCAGATAATAATTTTAACATACCTCCAATGACAACTAAAAAATGTCAAAACTCCAAATAAATACATTTATTATGTCAAATTATGTTATATATAATAAATTTTTATGATCATTTAGATGCTTCCACGTGACGCCTTTGATGTAGTTTATTACCCTTTTTGAATGTTTGAGTCCAACTCTACTCTATGGACAATGCCTTAGCCATAAGAATACGATTTTAGGTGTTGTTTCTCCACACAGCCCCTTCTGGGGCTAACCTAGGAGTTGTGCAGTGCGCATTGCGAAGAGTGCGTGAAACTGAATTTGAAAAATAATTTTAAAAGAAAAATAAAACAAATAATTATGTAAAACAAGTGCGATAATTTGTGCAGATTAAAAACAGACTCGATCTTTATCTATAGTCAGGTAAGTTTGGGAGCACCCGCCGCAGAACTGGAAACTTGGATGTTAGTTACAGTTACAGTGGCGCGTAGTCGTAGCCCAGGCCACGACCACACTGTCAGTGTCACGACTCACAGTCACACTCACAGTCACAGTGGCGGAACAGAGAAGCCAGGAACGGAGGAAGCGTCAACAAACCGTAAACAAACAAAAAAGTGCAAAGGTTACCATGTCCTGATCCTATCCGCCCAGTTCGCCTTCAACCGTACGCCCATTGTTCGTCTATCGCGTAGCACTCAAACCAAAACGCACAACACACATTCACCCACAAAACGATTGAACTGAACTTTTTCCTGTTGGCAAAACATTTTGCCAAGACAGGAAACCCGATGACGGCATCACGTGACCGTCTAATCACCAACGGAGGAATTCTCTGCCTCGTTTTCGAGTGTCGCGAAAAACCGACGTCACTATTGAACTTTAATAGGAGTCGCCACTAGTAGAAATTTATAATACAGCAGTGCAATACTTTACAGGTACAAAATCCATTCGTATGTTTCCAGTAGTATTGTTCTATGTAATGCGACCGAAATGAGAGACCTATAAGTTTTATTTATAGAATGAACCCCCCATTTAAAACTAAATTAACTTACAATTAAATAACCACGCGATGGTTTTACGCTGGTTTTACTTTTAACGTTATTTTATCACATCTAATTAACATAGCCCACCTATATATAACTAATGTCTAAACATGGAATACATATCGATTTTTGACATTAATAGGTTCAATGACTTCTGTACAAATAAAATCTAAGCAATATTTATAAATACTTACTAAATGTACGCTTTGCCCCACGTAACGACATTTACAAAATGCCTGTAGACGGGGTGACATACTGTTCGTTCTGTAGAATTTTACTATGGTTCTGTAATTTTAATAGTGTTATTTATATAAGGTACATGTCTATATATAAATGTGCTAATTGTTTCTGCCTTAAAGTAGCCCATCGTCTGTGTAGCTAAAGGGATGCGCTTTGCCTCACACTATTGCACACCTTCATGCCCGTGTCGTGATTACATTTTGGGGTGGGGTTTTCTTCCTCCCTAAAACCTCTAACTGCACCCACATTGATACTTCCAAATGCAGCCTCCTAGAGGCTCCTAAACATCCCACTGCACTCCTCCCGCGACTCGAACGGAACTACCTTTCCTCAGCAGGGGTGCGTGCGCACCCATCGCATTCCCACCATCTACACGGGCCTGCTTTATGGTAAAGAACAATGATTATAAAAGAAACGATCAATTCTACACATTACACTTAGCTCCACGTAACTTACGCTACAGTCTAGACCAGAGACGTGGCAAGAAATGACGGCTAGTTTTCCATATAGGAAAAATAAGACAATAGGGGCGAATATATATAGGTCCTATTTGTTTAGTCTGAATATAAAGCGGCACGAGATTTTGTAATTGTAGACGACGAAATGCAGGCCTCAAAAGGTAAGATCTGTAATAAATAATGCGGGTGGTCCTTGGGACTGCTCAGAAGATATTACAAATGTAGAGCCTTACGACAATGCTATCATTGCATTGTTGTAAGTTATATAGGTAATTTATTATTTGTTTTTATTTATATGTCCATGATATTTCTAAATAGTAACTATAACAGCCATTTCATCGTGATCATCAAACACAATCAACAATTTAATGTTTCATAAACGAATCGGATCGGGTGGCTTTTGGTAAACAACCGCGGAAAAAGAAGAGCTTCGTGTCAACGTGTAGACAGGATTGAATAATTAAGTCGCTCCAGTGGCGTAGTATTGACTTCTGACATCAGTAAACAGAGCCGGAGTGCGTTCGACGCTTGACTATCGAATTTTCTCCGCCGCATCAAGCACTGGTCTGACCCCGACACTTCGGACGTCTTGTGCATTTAAATCAAAACCGGCGCAGCGCTATTATAATATGGATTATAGACTGTCTGCATTATTGTTTCTCGTTCGTGTCAGCGCATTTCACGCGGGACGGATTAGGCCTATAACACACAATATTAATAGCACACTGGTGCAAATTCAGCTTCTCTAAGGAGCGACGTTTACCCCTAGGCTAAGGAAGCCGAAGGGAAACAGGATAACGAGTGGAGTGGCCCAGGGGCCAAACATTGATGTGATTCACACGAGAAGTTCCGCTGCTTTTAGCGACATTTGTCATAACATTGACATTGTTTATTTTAGTTGATTTTTATCAACGGGATCATCTTCTTCACTTATCAGGCTATGCATGTGAAAAAAATGGGCACGTTTCTATTAAAATTACTGTATCTACGGAGTGTTTCAGAACACCCACCACCCGAATTCTGCCTCTCTAAAATGTGCGTCTAAAACGGGCCCCCTGCACATTAGACCCTGACCCGTCATAGTCAGGTCACACCGCACATTACTCTTATTTTATCCTTTCTTCCCCGCCCATATTGTCTACAGAAAACTATTGGTCCATTACTGTTTCTGCACCCAGTTGTCTTGCTTGTTTTCGAAGCTTCGAGACAACGCAATTGCGAACGATCTCTTCCTTTCCGTGTAGTTCCATTCATGCTGGGTTGTAGCTACTTCGTTGCAGGATGTTTTTTTCTTCACATTTTATTCTCAATTGAAGTTGTTGTTTACTTGGGCTGAGCGTGACGGTGCATGTCTTCCTCTTGGTATTCGACTTAATTTCGCGTTGTTGATTTGATTTCCTTTTGGTAGTGGCGAAACAGTCGCTATGGGGTTGTTATATAATGGTTTTGGGACACTTGACAATGCTCACATGTCAGAGCATACGTATTTGGCTAATGCTTGCCAGAGTTTCTTTAGCTTATAACGCGCACAAATGGAAATATGATATTTGGGAAATAGTGCTAATATTTTAAGAAAAGTGTGAAAAACAATCTTTTTTGCTCACATGTTTGAAACTGTGTTTCGCGCTTCCGTCCAATGTTCACTAGTGCCTATTTCAGAATTACTTAGCAGTGCTACCACACATTTAGTTGGTTATGACACGATAACACCAAACGGCGTTTTGCACGTTGTTCCCCTACATGTAGCCTACAAAATAGCCAACACTGATATGCCAATTACCTCGTATATGCCTTATACAACTCACAAATTTATATGAGCTGCGCGCTGCTGTAAGACAAACTAGCCAACAGCAATATTATCGGATTGAGCGCCGTGCCACAGCCGTTTACGTTTGTTTGATCTTACTTTACACCGGTCCTCGATCAAGTGAATTATAATTGCAATATGCGTGGATAGCCTATTGCTTAACAGACAATTATGTTATCTAGAAACACGGAGAACCACAACAATGCCACAGATAAGTAGAAGCGTAGTCATCCTGACAGAGGGCAATTTATAAATGAATAGAACCGATTACTTGTCGACGGTGTAAATGTCGGAACAAGAAGTGCACGATTACGTGTATATAGGTGAGTTCACAGACCTATGGGGCCGGTCTGATGATTGCAGCCTCACATATAATATACACGGTCTCTCAGTAAGCTCGTGGCTTCCTTGTCCCGTAAGCTAATTTTAGTTTAATGCTTTGAATGACAATCTTGTGAAGTGACATTTTAAAGTTTCCTTACAATCTTTATTTGGTATGTCTAAATGAAACTGTACTTATTCCGTAATCCGTAATCCGAGACAGCAGTGCGTAAGCGTTCGCACGGGCGTCCGCGCGATTGGACGGGTTTGTGCGTGAGTGCGTGCGTGTGCGTGTGTGTGTTTGCGTGCATGCATGCGTGCGTGTTTGTGTGAGTGTTTCGGCGTGTGTTTTAGTATGTGTGCACGGGTATGTGTGCGTGTGTTCGTGCCTGTGTGTTTCGTAATTTTGTTATGTTTTAACGTCGCATGTCGTTGATCAAATCGTCATTGTATTTAAGGTGCAACGCACGGATACGACCTGTCTCTCTGATAGATGCCTGCATGTGCAGCAGTGACGTCACAGCAGTACAAAGTTTCCCTTTTATCTTGGGTATTTGTAACTTCCCAAATATAATGTTGTTCACCTGTTGGGTTTCGTTAAGTGCCTGTGTTTCAGTTGTTTATTTTTAGTCATCAGGAGGCGACATGCTATAGGTACATGATTGTACAGAGAGCATGCCGCAGTTCACTTACAATTAATCCAGGTCGGTTTGTTTAAAAAATACGGTGGCAGTTTATAGCACTAAAGTGACACACTGAAGCAAATATTTTGGAAAGTTTATCTCTAATATACGTGGTAGGAATGACTGAGCTACAGAACAAAATCCCATATATGTCGCCCATATAAAAGAAAGCTGCACGACATAAAGCTATCCGTGATTTCATCACGTCAAACTGACGCTTGCGATGACGACGAGGCACTGTTCACAGGCAGACGACCTTTTCAACTGTTGGTACACCGAGAGACAACAGACTCCGAAGACAGAGAACATAATCCACGAATATGAATCTGCTAAAATCATCAGGTGTCTGAAATAAACATAAACAATACCATATAATGCCTTTTTATATGTATTTCGCATTAATCGTACGCGACGGCTGACGGGTAATCCCAATAATTGGATGCGGCATGTGACCTTGTCCTATTATATGTACTAGTCCGCCACAGTCTCCGATTATGTGTACTACTCCGCCACCGTCTCCGATTATGTGTACTACTCCACCATCATCGTCTCCGATTGTGTGTACTACTCCGCCACCGTATCCGATTATGTGTACTACTCCACCATCATCGTCTCCGATTATGTTTAATACTCCGCCACCGTCTCCGATTATATGTACTACTCCGTCAGTGTCTTTTATGATTACGTCAGAATGCAAATCGCAAAGGTGCAGTTTGATGTAATAAACGTTTCTCTCGATGGCATGATGCGATCAACTGGGCACTCAACTAACCGACTATGCGTCACGATGGGCGAGACCAAGATAAGAGTGAGCTCTTATTAACCACTTGGTAGGCTGTCGTGTTAAAGTATACCCACACGTGTAACTTTGTTAGGGATGGTCTCATATAAATTATCATAATTCGCCCAAAACAAGTCCAAACAGGACCAATAACGTGGAGTGGTACTGGCGATTTTTACGAGCCAAAATTGTTAATTAAAGGAAGCCCCGGGCTTCACTTTGAACCTAACCATCCCATCGTTCAGGATGCACACGGCATAGATCATACGTCATACCACCCGACGCTCTTGCCCGGTCGCAAGTTCCTAGAAGTATCAAGTAACCGCTCATGGCGTGTTGCTACGGCGTGTAGTGTAACTAGGGGCAAGACGCACATGCGGGGCAAAAAGGCCAACGTCTTTTGCTCGAGCTAGTATCAAAATATAAACAAGATGGCGACGTAAGGTTCCAGACAAACGCATCAGCTACGCAAATTTGCAAATTACGTCGTCAGACAGATTCACGACGATGAGTGAAATCACGATATCACTTTGCTACCTTCACGCTATAAGCTTCCAGAAAGTTCAACTATTTTGACTGTTCACAAACTTGTGTATATTTGTCGTTTTGCAATCTTTATAGCAGAATGATAGACACGGTGAATAGCAATAGGAACATGTGCTTGTGTTCCGTCCGCTGTTTACCATTGCTATTTACGGACCAACTTGCTTTAAGGTATGCGGTTTGCCTCTTGTTACACTACTTACCTGCCGTTGGGACTGGTCGGTTGTTTGACGCCGTTGGCTCGATGGCAGCATGACACACACGCCATGACGGTGACGGGGCGAAATACAACCACCAGTGCGTGTCTACAGACGACAGTGGGCCAGATCAGCCTACGAGTCACCGGTAAGTCCCGTGTCCAGCCATTTCTCGGCGTCGCGACGGAGACCCTACGGGGAACGAGACACGAACACTCGTAGAGAGCGAGAGTCGCAGTCACATCGCCGTCGTCAGCGTGTAGACATCCCCATCAGAGTCTCGCCTGTCCGGGAAGATCCGCGAACGCCCGCTACCGTTGCCAGAGGAGTTCGTCGTAGACGCTGATAGATTATCGATCTGCGAGCGCCGGCGGACGGGCGGGCGGGCGGACGGGCGGGGGGACGGCCGTCAATGTGGTGACGATAGCGCGCGGATTGACGCCGGCGCGGAAACCTTTACGTTGCCTCACCGCATACGCGTCGGTCGTTCATTAGTGCCTCTTCGCGGTGCGGGAAGGCCGTCGATACGCCAACCGACGTTGCTAGGGAAACGCGGCAGTTGGCGGCCGAACGTAGAAGTCTGATTAGCATAAGATGATTTGTTGAGCATTACTTCCTGCTATATCTATGGGTACGTGTGCGTGCGTGCGTGCGTGCACGTGCGTGTATGTGTGTGCGTGCGTGTCTGCGTACGTGCGTGCGTGTCTGTGTGCGTGTGTGTGTACGTGCATGCGTGCGCGTGCGTGCATGCGTGCATGCGTGCATGCGTGCATGCGTGCGTGTGTGTGTGTCTGTGTGTGTCTGTGTATGTGCGCGTGTCTGTGCGTGCGCGTGCGCGTGCGCGTGGGAGCGTTCATGCGTGCGTGCGTACGGGCGGGTGGTTGGTTGTGTAGGGTGAGTGCGTGAGTGAGTGCCTGTTTGTATGTGTGCGGACGTGCACAAGGGCGCATGACGTGCCTGCGTTCCCCCGTCGCACGTACGCGAACGCCGTGTATGATATGTCTTATGTGTGCATGTAGGTCTACGTGTGCCTAATCGGGGAACGGATAGGCCTATATATACCGGATACAACATGTTTTGCAGATTACTTAAGCGACTCTTGAATCATGTAATCTCGGAAAAGCGCAGTTTGTTTAGAGCGGTATGATCATCTAACGAGCCAACGATACAAACGACGTCTTGCAACAAATTACAACCTCCACAACGCCCGCCATGCAGCTGTATATAGTTTCGCAACCCCGGGGGTGGGGGCCACTACCCTTACATGTGGGTAGGGGTGTTCAGCCGAAGGTCACATACCCCTACCCTTGATAAGGGCATCCAATATCAAAAAGTATACCCTTCTTCTAGAGAAAACATGTGAAAAACAGACCCTTGATCTAGGGAGCCTCGGTGAAAAACGACCTTTGAAGTCGGCACATCCGCAGTACTGCTAGTATAGGCAGTGCCCCCGGGCTGTGAATGCTGTGATAAAAAAACTAACCTTGTTCTAGGGAGAGTTCCTCGAAATTATACTCTTGTCTAGGGAACTTCTGTATAATGTTGGCCCTTGTTCTAGGGAGAACATGTGAAAAACGGACCTTTGATCTAGGGAGCCTCGGTAAAAAAACGACCTTTGAAGTCGGTACATCCACAGTACTGCTAGTATAGGCAGTGCCCCCCCCCCCTACGCCCGGGTTTGCAACGCAGATATTCCGGCGCGATGTCAATACCGCTAGACTTACCTGGCTAGCGTTATTTTAGAGCTTTGTTTAACCAAACCGCATTTCATTGAGCAGTGCAGAAAACTGAATACACCGACGCCTCGTGGCGCTGCTGTGTGTATAGATACACTTACCAATGAAAGCATCGCACCAGTGAACAGCAGGTTGTTGAGTCAACGTCATCAGTGTCTCAATGACGTCAATGCTGGGCTCGCACATCAGGAAGACCAAAATACATCCACCCTGAATTTGAACACACCACATCAACAATAAGATTAGCGATATTCGCAAGAGACATGCATGTGTTCGGGAAGTCCTTTGTCATATCATGAACTCACGTACTGACATAGATTACACCACGCATTATATAAAGTTAAGCTGAACAAAATAGTTGCATGCCCTGGATAAGAAGATCAAACCAAAGTTTGGAGATGACGATGTCACAAATATCGCCACGTCTCCCCGTCTCCCCGTCTCCCCGTCTCCCCGTCTCCCCGTCTCCCCGTCTCCCCCGTCTCTCCCGTCACTCCCGTCTCCCCCGTCTCTCCAGTCTCCCCCGTCTTTCCCGCCTCACCCGTCACCCCCGTCTCCCCCGTCTCTCCCGTCTCTCCCGTCTCTCCCGTCACTCCCGTCTCCCCCGTCTCCCCCGTCTGTCCAGTCTCCCCCGTCTTTCCCGCCTCACCCGTCTCCCCCGTCTCCCCCGTCTCCCCCGTCTCCCCCGTCTCTCGATCCCGTCTCTTCCGTCTCATTGTGTCTCCTGTTTCCGATATGCCCTTATGTTGCCGGTGCACCTATGTCCCCGTCTGTCCAGTCTCCACGTTTCCCCTCCCGTCAACCATACTAGTATCTAACACACATTTATCAGTTGACGACATATGCCTGCCAACCCTGCCAGATAGGACATGGACTAACATCACATGAAGTTTAAAAGAAAAATCTACAAGTACTTAAAAAAGAATGGATTTGATGATAATAACTCTAGGCTAAGCCTAGGATTCCAGATAACAAGAAGGAAAAATAAACGTGTTAAACCTGTTTAAACGTGTTTCGAATTTGCCGATGACATTGCGTTACTAGAAGTGATCAATTGGGCACAGGAGCTTCTAGCACGAGTGGAAACACCATGTGACGGATTGGTTTAAAGATCAATCTTGGAAAAAACCCAAATATATCGCATTCAACTAATTAGGAGACACCAGCATCGTTGCCAGGGAAGGAACTGTTTTAGAGAAGGTTGAATATTACAAATACCTGGGCTCCTGGGTCTGCACAACAGACAAAGACATAAAAACTAGGAAGGCAATGGCGTGGAGAGCACTCAACCAACTAAACCTAATATGGAAATCTATACTCCCACGCAAAATCAAGGAACGCCTGTTTATTGCAACAGAATAGAGTTCTATTCTATGGATGCAAAACCTGGACAATTACAAAAAACAACTAGAAGGATGTTATGTAAGAATGCTTCGAGCCGCATTTAACATTCACTGGCAACAGCATTTTACAAACATAAAACTATACAATGAACTGTGTTAAGTCACTGATAAAATAAGAAGACAACTGAGATTTGCCGGACACTGCAACAGACATAAGGATGAAATGGCATCTAAGACCATCTTGTGGCAACCGACACATGGAAGAACCAAGGCAGAAAGACCAGCAGCAACTTACATCGACTGCTTAAAGGAAGATGTGGGTCTAGAGACGGATGAGCTGAAGACGGAAATGCAGGGCGTGTTTTGTTGAATTTTCACTGGGGGGACAATATATTAAAAGGGCACTTCTAGTGTGTAAAAATGTCAGTTTACGCATACATTAATGATTATGTTCATAACCCTTACGCATGTATGAAAGCTTAGTATAATGTGTTATTATCTTTGTATCCACATAGTTGTGGGGCCTACATTGACGAGTGACGACAGCATCTTGGTATGAAAATAAATCTTACACATGTATCCTAGAAACATGTTTTATTACAACCAATACATGAAGTTGTCTCAATTTGACTAGACGAGTCCCGTTTCGCGGGTGAATTTCCTAACGAATTCACGCTATACGTAGATGCCCCAATATGGAGCCAATCATCTTCTTGTCTTCTCTAAGAATTTGACGACAGCGGGTCGAGCTTCATAGTAGGCGGTGCCCGCACTATTCACTGCCACCATGGGTCATGCGTTTCTCATGTCCTCATTCATACTGGTGCGGTGATTATCGACCACGAGGTTGTAGTGGCTCACGATCCTTTCGGTCTGCGTAAAGTGTGGACTCATACAAGCCAGAGATGCCAACACCTTCTGAACTTAACCTGTTGTGACTGGCGCAGTCTGACAGTCAACTTACAACCGAGATCACAGCCACCAGGCAGGAATGGTACATTCATCGTGTGTTCCCACTCCTCGGCTGCCCCGTCTGCGCTGAAAACATGTTCACCCGTCTCGGCGTCCGGAAGGATCGTACGAGTCCCAGTAGATTGGACTTCCAGATTCCCAACTCAGGTACGGTGCTGACGACCGACTCGATGGCTAAGTCAGATCGGTGTGCAGTACACCAGGATGTTGCCAAACCTTTCTGCATTTGTTCAGCAAGCAGACACCTTAAACCACCTTGTCTGCCGGTGTTTGCCGCCTCACCGTCAGTGGTGACACCAACCATCTTCGTGTCTTTACCTCCTGTCAGATCCACAGCTTTGTTCACCGCTTCAAGTAGTCCAATCTCTGGCGAATGCACGACAACGGCTACTTAGAGTTTTTTATTTTACCCCAGTGCAAATTAAATCAAACACACTAAAACGAATAACAAAAGTAAGCCCTACAAGGGGCTGGTTTGGAAGAATGGGTGCACACTGGGGGGGGGGGGGGGGGGTGTCTGACTGGGGGGGGGGGCAAACGAAAGAACTGGGAAGGCAATGCATCCTTGCGCCACAGGGGTCGCTGCTGCTGATTACGTCGGTGCCAGCCAGCAGTACCCCGTGGCTGATCGGTTTGCGAAACTCTGAATTTAAGCTCAGCCAATTAAATCGCTCACTAGACCAGTAGATCTAGGCAAGTCAGGTGGTCATAATAAAACTAATTTCAGCCAACCGTGGTTCGTGTTACATGCAATGTTTAGGAAGTAGATGGGCGAACGGGTCATTTATATTGGGATTCCCAGAAGTCGTTTATCCGTCTTCAAATTGGGGCGTGTATTTACTCTTTTCTCACGGGTGATGCATTCGCGAATGGCGAAGTCGGCACTTGTGTAGAATCCGGACCCACCTCGATGTTGCCTTTATAACTTGACTTTTGCCTAACGTTGATACCTCACTGCGTTAGTTCCATTATGCAACATTATCCCAGGCATATTTACGTTTAAGAATATTGCGTGTTAGCGCACTTTTGAGGCATAAATTAATAACGCCCCGGTTTGTATCAACATACGCCTATATGTCGCTCATTTTACGAGCGCGATGTGGTAACGCACGACCGCAGCGGTGCAGAAAAGAGCAAACCGGGTCACTTTTTGGGCTTCAAAAGTGCGCTAAGACACAATATTTTTGTAATATAAATATGCCTGGGATGATTTTGAATAATGAAACTAACGCTCTGATGTATCAAACTTCAAAGTTAGACAAAACTCAAGTTATAACAGCAAAATCGAGGTGTGTCCGGATTCTACACAAGTGCCGCGAAGTCAATTACTAGTTTGACTCGGCTAACTTCCGCAATTCGCGTAGGGGATCAGCTAGGGCTAGTTTTGTCAGGCAAACAGCCCTGGCTTGCGAGGATGAGGCAATGCGCTGGCCTAGGTGGCCGTAGTAACGGTTTGGAGGATACACGATAGAGTGGGCTTACTTCTCTAATTCGCTTCCCGGGCTCGGCGAAAGGGGTTTGTTGTGTTATGGCATGCCTATGGTGTGCATAATTGTCAGGTAAACTGTCTAGAAGAATATTTTCTTTCGGTAGCAGAATGGCAACGAAACGAAAGGGGAAACCATCCACACCAAAGACCGACAGTCTAAATGAAGCCGAAACTGTAGGGTAAATAACGATGTTTGTCAATATGGTCTAGGCACGCCACACGTGTCGTGTGTGTGCTCTGCGATCTGACACGTGTGCCGTCGGCGTGCTGTCTAGCTATACAACTATTACAAGCGTCGCACACCATACGGCTACTTTAATCACTGTTTTAGTTATATTTCTGTTCGTCTTTCGAAGTTGAACTGCCTCACAACCTTTCAACCAATTTTATTGTGTTTCACTGTGTTGCCTTAAATTGACGCTTGCTAATTATTTAATGACAGCTAATAAATTAATGATCGAGTAATGTTTTGTACTGTCATTTACATTGTCACATTGACATTAGACTTAGTAATTACAAGTGTCAATAAATGACTGTCAATAACAATATCAGCGGCAGTGTCGGTGATATAATTATGCACAGAGGTGTGCATGCGTGAATGTCTGCAGTGCACTGTCTATATGCAAACATATGTACGCATACACGCATGCACGCACGAACACAGACACACACACACACACTGGATTTCACAAGGGCAAATAACCCATCATGTGAAGGTCTTTAAACACTGCATATGATATACTTCAGTAGTTGTAGCCTATTTATATTTAACCCCTCTTTTTGTCACTAGAAACCTTCAGTCTGACAAAAACTGCATTCTTAACACATCTGTACATGCGTGTTGTGTATTTTCCATGACAGGAGTATATTGGACAAGCCACAACTTCGGATTATCGGCTTCTCTTTGCCGGCAGACACCGTGAAGCATATTGGCATTCGCTGTCTTATTGTTGCCACATCGTTCCTCATTGGTGCATACTTCTTGAGGGAGAAAGAAGTAATGGATGTGTTTGTTGGAATCTCGGACACCGTCGATAGACAGTACATGGAGGTGGAATGCTCGGCTGACTACGTCAAGGAGAGGCCAGCACTTGGAGGTAAACCATCAGCACATCTTTGGTGTGAAATCTGCACATCTATAAAGTGTGAAAGTATCTTCGGAAAATAGTTTTCAGCCAAGCAATATTACAGTAACTGAGAGAGAGAATGCCTACTACATATATTTTATGTAATTTAGTCTGTATTTGCAGCTTCTTTTATTCGGTATGTTTAGCTTTTCAGTGCTTTTGCTAAGCATTTCCTTTATCATTTCATTTACCCATAATTTTACTGCATATTATAATTTTAATTACAGTACTTAAAAATTACATTAACAATTATTTGCACTAATGCTCTTGAAGTTAAGGGCTCTATTTGGAGGTAAATTTTTAGAACTTTCTTAATGATAACAGCAAACAATATTTTTTTAATCTTAGGAAAATGTTATTCAGTAAATTAATATATTTGCTACGATTTTGGACAACCTTTGTTACTTTCTGGTAATGTTATTGCCAGTGACTTTGGTGGATTTACTGAGTGAGTTTGCTGTTGCAGTGTGTGTTCCAACTCGCTGTGGCAGGGTTGTTATGGACAACGTCGTCACTAAAAGTGAAGCGGAACATCTCTTAAGGTTAGACCGTAATCATGTATTTTAATTAATTAAACTACAATTTATTTTAATTAACTTAATTTACCATCCAGTAATAACTTTGACTAAATATGTATTGATGAATTACCAGGCCAGTTACTACAAAGTTGTGGGTTAAATACATATTTTGTATTTAAATGTACTGTGTTTTTATGTACCTTTTTCTTGAAGCACATACTTGTTCATATGTAATGTTTATATTCCATCTTTGATATTGCCTATTTTAAATCAAGCTGCATATTTTATTTTTTATCAAGTGTTTTGTGATTGTATTTTCGAGATTCAAGATTAAATTTATTTGACCGTGTCCACATACACATTATATACATTAATACATTGGTAATATGAATGATATGTAAGGTCGGGGAGACTCCCGTTAAGACATATATATTGTCGCCAGCCACCCATGCACTTATTTGAAGGTAGAGTGTATTTATTGTTGACCTTTTAAAATGCAAAATATTTGTACTTTGCCCATAAAATGCATCTAGCTCTGCTGACACTAACAATGAGTGTTTATTTACTGTAGCAAAACCCTGTAATCAAACCAACATGCGTTTAGCTGCACGTATTTCATGTTCACAACCAACAAATATAGTTGCACTATAAATTAGTAAAGTACTACTGCTATGTATTAGTTATATTTGTATTTTAACTAGTATTTGATTGTGTTGCTGTTTATTTACTGTTACTGTTATTTTAATGTTTTAAACAGTATATTCTTGTACATAACATTTAAGTGTTAATGTTTTAGAATTTAATTTTGTTTTTATTATTAAATTTGTTTGCTTATTATACTTAATCTATGATCAGTGTGTTCATTTGATGAAATTTACTGTATTAGAACAATAACTGAGTGTGTCTTTACATTTTTCAATGTACTATTTTGTGAGACTGGTTTTTACTAAAGTACAGTTTTTGTTTGGACAGAACTGCGAAGGCTGGTCTCTCTTTGGGTGAATCATATGGAGGGGTAAGTGGTTACAGTGTGTCATTAGTGATGCAACTTTTTTCTCACTAATGACTGCGAGTAATGTTCTATAATTTATACAGATTATTTCCTTTCAAAAATATGTCACAGTTGGTATATACACATGTTGTGTATCTAAATAATGAACGTCCATGTTTTGTGTTTGTTGTAGGCATCTATCCTGGATATGCATTCTGGGGCTTTGTCCAAGGGTGACAAATTCATTGATATTTATGAGTGAGTAGAGCATACGTATTAGCCTCAATTCTTCAGTCTCCGCAATGAGGCGCCACTGTTTATCGCATTCATGTTATCCTGGATTCATCTGCCACTTTTTGTTTGTTACAAATTTGATTTTTCACCAATACATGGTGCGCACCTTAAGATTTTGGGCAATCTAAAATGGTTTACGAAACCACAGCCAGTAGCTGCTGGATTCAACCGACATGACACAGTTTCCAATACAATACCCGCCATGCTGTGTGATACAAAGGTGCATCAGTGTGTATTAATACATGTTCTTCTCAAGAGGTGGCACCTTTGTAGCAATTGATTTTTGTTATGATACCTGTTGACTATCAAACCACCCCATGCCATTTCATGATGCTATACGTTTTTGTGACTCTGTGAACTTACGTCACTAGATTGAATATAAAAATCATTATTTCTCGGAGAGCGTTTTTGTGCATCAGCTGTGATCTACCAACTAATGTTATATGTTTCTGCCGACAGGGTTATACGTCGGTCAAGGCGAGAAGTTTTCACAGCTAAAGATTTCAAGATTTACAGGTAGGTACTCCAGGTGCTTTAACAAGGTAATACATTTTCAAGGGTGTTTTTTAGAAAGAATTCCCATGGTTGTTTTCTTCAGTTAACGACACTGAAATTTGTTTACTAATATGACAAGGATCATTATTTAACTAGAAAATATAAATACTATCACCAGTCTTTAAAGTCAAAAGAATTAAATCTCTGGTCCTGACCTCTGTTTTATGTAACCACAGAATTAAGGAACGCAGGTTATAAGAAAGAGTTTGACCATGTGCCAATGCACATAGTGAACGTCCATTAACCTCTTTTTTACTTGTATTTGTTTGTACATGCACTGTTGTCGGAACAAAATCAGTATTGGAAGGGCTGAGTTGGCACTTCAACACCACTCCGTAATCGGATCATGACACCCGAAAATTCACCTTCCCTAAATATTGGGGGGGCTAATCTTATCTCCAGCCCGCCACCAAAAATACTGGTGGCTGAGCTCCCAGGCTTCCAGATTCCGGTGCCAGTGATACGGATTTGTACCTGAAATAAAAAATACTCTATTCGGATTCTATAGACAGGTGAAAAACAAGATTCACGGGGCCATTGCCCGAGAGTTTGGTATTCCTGTCGACAAGCTGTACCTCACGTCGCCAACGTTCTTCTCGAAGATGACATCGCGGCCGGCACAAACGATACATGACGAGTACTGGCATGTACACACTGACAAGGTGCTGGGGTCTATGTGTACCCGCCATCTATAAATTATTATAATTAATTTTATCATTGGCAGCCTCTTGTTCCTCAGTAAAGTTGAACCTCATTTTACCATCACTTTGATAATACGGTAATCTCGCAATTAAGGTCACTCCAGGACAGTCCAGTAATAGTCACCGCTAATAGTCACCTTGCTGTTCAGGTCACTTTGGTCCAGTCCTGAGGGTGACCTTAATAACTCCCCCCTAGGACGGCCCCAGATTATATGTATTACAGTAAATTATAGAAATTAGTTCCGCAAATTCGATGAACTCACTATTAAGGTCACTTTGACCGACTCTTGATGATCTTTATAGTGAGGTTCCACTGTAATCCAAGGTACAAAGTCTGATTATTTTTAGTGTAAAATTAGCATGAATATCTATTTTTTTATTGATTGCCCAAATATGTTTTAATGAATCACAATTAAAAAAAATATTTTTTCAGGTTATCCATTTATAAATATCGACATTCAGCAAACAATGTAAACATGACATTCAGGTCAAAACATTCAAATTAAACAGATAACTATAAAATTATGAAACCTGTTTGGTTCATGAAAACACATTTGGTTTTGGCAATATATTCTCTTTAATTAAACATGCTTTAATAAGATTGCCTTCCAAGCCCAAATGCCAGATGGCACGTAGACCATAGCTTATCGAGAGCCCAATATTATTGCATCTGTATGACATGTTAATTTTGTTTTTGAACATCTGCTAGCATTTACACAATCTGCAGATAACAGGTCGTAAGTTTGCATTTCTACTATTATAGGAAACGTACGGCTCTTTTCATTACACGTCGCTCCTGTACCTAGCCGACTATGGACAAGATTTCTGGGGAGGCCGATTTGTCTTTCTTGCTCCGGAGAGAAACATTACAGTGGAACCAAGACTAGGCAAGTGTAGAAATATACGTGAAAAACACGTGTTCACAAATTCGAATGTGGCGCCCACAAAATGTTCAAATTATAAGCAAAACATTCAACTAGTAAGCCGTGGCATTGGCACTTTGTGGAAGCAGGTGTCCGGCAAATACCTTTGAAGTTAGATGGTTCCCACACTCCTAACTGCAGTGTGGGATGAAGTACAACTGACTCGGTGAGCTTCCTGCTAATAACTGACACCACTGGCTTATGTCAAAAAAGAAACAAATACAAAATTATTGTACGAAGCCTATTCCCTGGATTTGTCAATTTTAAAACTACAAATGATGAAAAGGCAGACCAGAAAATTTAACACTAATTGAACTTTCACTGCAGGGCGGGTGTCGTTCTTCACATCCGGTTCAGAGAACCCCCACTACGTCGAGAGAGTGTCCAGCGGCATCCGATACGCGATCACCGTCTCATTCACTTGTGACCCCAAGAAAGCTATCGATGACCCCAGTATCGAGAAACTGCAGTAGACTATTCTCTTGTAAAAGATGATTTCATAAGTTTGCAGATTTCTAAAAATTTATGTGAGGCTTTGGTTCAAACCGCCAATGTGTGGTGTCGCACTTGCAATTTTAAATTTTTTTGTGGATCGCAGTAGTGCAGAGGTAAGAGCTTCGAACTCTTGACTGATAGAACCCAGGTTCAAATTCTGTGCGGCAGTGTCGAACCTTGGGCAAGTTCATTTACTCTACATTGCTTCAGTTCACTCAGCTGTGAATGAGTACCTGGCTATAGACAGTGGTGGAAGTTTGTGTACGAATAGTCTTTACGCATTAATTGCAGCATGGCTGAATGCTTCCCAGAGAAGTCGAGATGGTGTTCGATTGAACCGATCTGCCAGGTAGTGTAAAGCGCTTTGAGCAGTCCTGAGGACTGGATACTGCACTATATAAGAACTTAACTCTACTTTTACATTCCAAAATGACGATTAATGTCAATTTGCATGCTTCACTGGCGTGGCGCTATTGTAGCAATATATTTTGTCTGTGATGAATGACGGCCAATGTAATGCTTAACATATTTTGAGATGTTGCAAATTTATGGGAACACCTCTAAGAGTGATGCTACATTTCTACCGATACATTCCTTGACATTTTATTACCAACGTTATGCTCTGTAAGAGATATGTTGATATTTTTTAAGTTATGCTATTGATTGCAGGGTGTATAGGGTGCGTTTACGTTATATGCCAATGCCTTGTCAGTGTAGCTTATTTATTGGGTTTCATTACTTTTGAAAAAGGAATACATTATGTATGTGCTAATGTACAATAACACCCTAGCAGACATATCGGGGTGTGGCTGTTTTAGTCAAGTTTACACCGCCGAGTCATAGCAGGATACCAGGAAACTGGTCAAGATCTAGCTGTTACTGACAGTATCTGCCACCTTATCATGTAGGCCAACATATAGCAGGATACCAGGAAACTGGTCAAGACCTGGCTCTTACTGACAGTATCTGCCACCTTATCATGTAGGCCAACATATAGCAGGATACCAGGAGACTGGTCAAGACCTGGCTATTACTGACGGTATCTGCCACCTTGTCATGTAGGCCAACATATAGCAGGATACCAGGATACCAGGAGACTGGTCAAGACCAGGCTATTACTGACAGTATCTGCCACCTTGTCATGTAGGCCAACATATAGCAGGATACCAGGAGACTGGTCAAGATCTGGCTCTTACTGACAGTATCTGCCACCTTATCATGTAGGCCAACATATAGCAGGATACCAGGAGACTGGTCAAGACCTGGCTATTACTGACAGTATCTGCCACCTTGTCATGTAGGCCAACATATAGCAGGATACCAGGAGACTGGTCAAGACCAGGCTATTACTGACAGTATCTGCCACCTTGTCATGTTGGCCAACATATAGCAGGATACCAGGAGACTGGTCAAGACCTGGCTCTTACTGACAGTATCTGCCACCTTATCATGTAGGCCAACATATAGCAGGATACCAGGAGACTGGTCAAGACCTGGCTCTTACTGACAGTATCTGCCACCTTATCATGTAGGCCAACATATAGCAGGATACCAGGAAACTGGTCAAGACCTGGCTGTTACTGACGGTATCTGCCACCTTATCATGTAGGCCAACATATACCAGGAAACTGGTCAAGACCTGGCTATTACTGACAGTATCTGCCACCTTATCATGTAGGCCAACATATAGCAGAACAGACATTTCTTAACCCATTTGTTGAATTTCTGTTACGACCGACCGTGCAAGGGGGCTGGACATGATAAGCTCCTTGCTCTGTGTAATCTAACAGGGCAGTGGAAAGTTAATCCTATCAGAGTATCGCTGCGGCTGAGTGTGGCAGACTGCCACCAATTGCCCAAACAATGTGTACAAATGAAGGGTTCAGGGCAAACTGTGATACAGTTTGCCTGAACAGGGATGATCAGTTATGTGTTGAGGTAATACAATAATTATATCCAATATATACCAAAATGTGACATGTCCCTGCTAAACGAATGTGTGTTTGCAAAACGCGATAAATACCATATCTTTTTTACTTAAATGCTTTATATCCACTTCAGCCAATGCGCACCACCTTGCCACTCTACCTGCTGTGTGTAGTTGTGATTGCACTCGCTGTATTTGCATATTCACAAAAAGACATGGATATCTTGTTTTTATAACGTCACATTTTGGATAACATGTAAAAAAACATTTCAGCCTTTGCTAGCATTTTCTTAGATTTTGGATTCCAATTTCATATACAAGTTTCCATTCAAACTCTGAGGTTGAAACACCAAAATGAGTGTTTCTCAAAATGAAAATAAATAATCACATTTTGCCCTGAAACGCTTCAAATATAAAGCTTATTGTTCAAAATATGAAATAGAGCACTGTATGAACTTGTAGTGTAGACACTGACATCTGCGGTAATGTTGGCACTTACGAGGACCATTGTTGATGTACATGTTTATTGGTGAACTTGGTCCATTGGCCATTTCTATAAAGGTTTCCTTGTTTTGGCTGCTGTGCAGCAAGATCTCGTCTAGAATAGCGAAACAAACCATTTTAAAAGAATCAAACTTACCTGTCACTTATGGCAAGAATTGTTGTCAGTTCAGGACTTGGTCAACTGGATTTATTGCAACATTATCTGATAAGAGGGTAATCATGTCTGGATATCTTGTTAAAGAATGTGTGTGAATGTTTTGCATCAAAGAATGCTGAGATTATGATTTCTCTGGGTTATTGGGATACTGGGTGCAGTTTTGTTGGACTAGAATGCATGTTCAGGTCATGCAGAAAGTAGAACTATTTTGGTGATGGTACAGAATATATCTTGTCATTTCTGTTTGCCTCTGTACCATGTACTACCAGGTAATTGTATTGTACTGTTTACTCTTATGTGCATTTCTTTACTGTCTTTACATTATCTATCAAGAGACGCTTCCTGACGTTTTTATGATTTAATCTATATTATCTATTACTGTAACCGAGTAAGTAAACACAATTGATAGGTATTTAATGGGCAAATGTAATTTTTAATTAGGACAATCTGCCATATTGTACAATTGAATATGTATTTAATCTTGATTTCCAGTAAGTACTACTTGGTCTTCATTATAATGTACCATTTGATGCTTGATATTTTATTTCATTACAGCCGGTGCGAGATTAACTGCTTTATACTTTATTCCATTGTTGGTGAGAGATAACCATTTTGTTTTGTTAGTCAGCTTTGAATTAATTTTACATTTTGTTAACAAGCTTTTATGCTACAACTGTCTGTTGAAGTAAATCATGTTTATTATTTGATCGTTATACGGACTGTCAACAAAAGAACTGTTGGAATTTACAACTTTCTTAATAAAGCCGTCAAGGTGTCTTCTGGTGAAACTTCATTCATGGCATTCGACCAAAATACTGGGCAAGGACCTCTTACCTTGTGGGCAAATAGTGAACCTTGTTAACAACAGCACACAACACAACCAAATTCAAAGCAAGGTCTCGCTCTTGTGATCTGCTAAGTGGGTATTACGTTGTAAAATGAATTTTTCTACCATTTTGGATTCCAGATCATAAAATTTTAAATTATATCTCATTTGTTGAAATATCTTCAGTAGTTTTTAATATATTGTAAAAACTGAAGTAAAATTTAGACATTTTGAAAAATGAGGTAATTTTGATTCATATTAATTATTATTGCCTACTTGGTTTTAATTTGCGAGTTCGTAAATGCATGTACTATATTAGTTCTGTATTATAAATTTTTGTCGAGGAAAACAAACCGGACATTGACAAACGACATAAGATAAACATTTCTGCCAAAATCACAATATTTATGGGGATGTGACCCAGACTATTATTTTGACTTGCCTGCAGAATGTGCCTGTGCGACTTAAAACCCGTTTTGCTGTCAGAGTCTACAGGAGTCGCATATTATAATATCAACCCGATTACACTCCCATGGAAAGCACACCACCAAAAGCAGCAGGTTTCGCCATCACAGTGTGTGATCATTCCACGGACCATTTCTATTTCTGCTGTAATTGGACCACGCTTTTACCAGTAAAGGGAATCGACAGCCACAGTGGGGCACCCTCTCGTGAGCTGCGCACCACTCAATTCATCCAGTTTCCGTCTTTCTCCAACAGGTAGAAAAGAATATTGGATACATGTAAGCAACTAATTGCCAGTTTTATTAACACACCACCAACTGGTAGTTCAGACACCATTGCTCCACGGATGTGAATAAATCTGGAAAGAGAGGAGTCGAGTTCGGCAACCGGGGGAATGCTCCCAGACTGCTCCCCAAAGTCAGCATATGAATTTATAAATATAACGCAAATTCACATGCAATTATATTTATTTAAACACCTACTTTCCACATTTTATGACTAAATGCAAGGATTCTGTGTCCAATAATATTGCATGATCACATTAATGAATACTTTGTTTTGAAGTATTACGCCACTACATTCCAACCTCTAGCTTCCCACAGTCACCATAACCAAAGTTTCATAAATTGATCTCAGACAAGTAACTAGTTCCACAATCATGAGCGTTAATAACAATTTACATATTCAATTTGATGGGATAAAAAATTTCCCATTTTTTTAGATACGTTGCAGATAATGTCTGTTGCAACATTTGCACATATTTTCACATATTCGTGTTATGATGTTCAGGACATACAAAATAATGCTATACTAATGCAACAAACCATATGCTACATTCAACCAGCTCTTTTTTCAGTTGACAACAGACAAATTCATACACAATCTTCTGTATAAAATGATCTACTGGATATTGTTATATGTACCAGTCTGGCATATGAAGATGTTTGGTCCAAATATGTGGTCATTTACTGGCTACCAGGCAAACAAGATTAGGAACAGTTTAATCTTCATCACTGTCATCATCATCCCCAGATTCCATCTCCTCATCATCAGAATCCATTTCTTCATCATCGTCGTCGTCATCGTCATCATCACCATCGTCGTCATCATCACCATCTTCATCACTGTCATCATCTGAGCTTTCTTCTTTCGCCAGTGCTTTTTTCTGCTTCTTACTCGGAGTTTCTGTAGCAAACAAACGAAGACATTACCGTAAAATTATTCAAAATCTAACATTCTTCAAATTAAAATTTGTATATCTGAATTCAAAAATTCCGTATGACTTCACAAATACATCCACAATGTAATGTTCTGGAAAGAGTTCATGCATCACAGAATGTATCTTCTTAGCGACACGGAATAACAAATCATGTCACTCCCTGCCTCTGAAGATTTAATGTTGCACTAATGCTTGGCCCAAGAAGCTAAGGGTTTCAGCTGAATTGGGTTCAAATTTAGTGCAATTGAATTATATCCAACTACGTAATAGAAACCTTTTGGTGTTCTAACATTATCTTTCTTATTTTTAATGTAATTAATGAAATAACTGATAGACATACAAGAATACACTTTGCACTATCTTATAGACCAATTCAAAGAGGACATTTACAAAACTTTCTTTTCATCTCTCGAGTGAGTAGAGTAAATTAAAACAACAAATGGTGATTGTGCAGAAGATGATTTAATGCGTCATGTGGCGCAGATGGCAGTCCAGGAAGGGGGCCATCATCGAAACCAACTTTTTGCGTGTGGACGAACAAGTTTGTGAAGATATGCGATGTATCTTACACTTGTAACAAACACAGCGGAATTATAGACTAGGATAACAGACACTTATCTCCTGTGTGACTTTGAACAAATGGCTTTGGACTTAACTGAAACTTAATATTGACAAAACATCTGGAGAGCCAAGATGGAACGTATGTGAAAGACTAATGACATCAAGACAGACTCTGAGTTGGGCTGCAAGATGGTTCAAACTGCATACTTGTGCTTGTAGTAGCAGTTTTTACTGTGATCCTCGAGAGTGAAAAACACAGGGGAATGGAGAGGGTCGGTAGAGAGAGCAGTGCAAGATCAGTTAGGGAAAAGAAAAAATGGGCCAAGTGGCCCTGAAGTCCTTTGGACTAATACGTCTATGTGACCCCGGCTGACCAAATGAGTGATAAGTTGGAAAAATGTTAACATTGTTTTCTTACATCCTTGTAAAGGTTTGGTAGGGTGCTTTACACGGTTTCCAAAATTACGACTGCTACAAAAACTGGCAAAGTTATGGAGCATTGAACATGGTAGGGGTCAAAAAGTGAAAATGAAGAAAACGGCTGTTGAAGTTTTACATTATATATGCAAATGGATTGCATGGAAATATTACATGCACAACATTCAAATGTGGCACACAGTTTGTAATATGTATGTTATGTTGCAATGATACACTGGAAGTACAAATGTGCTGCTACAAAGACTTATCAAGTTATGCCAGATTATGTCTTTATGTGTAAAACTAAGAGGACAGATTATTTGAGAGCAAAAGGTAGACTCACTGTTTGACACAGTTTAAAACCTACTGGCAACTGTCCAGTTTAACAGGGGTCTAGTGGCTTAATGCTCTGTTGACACAAGCTACTGTCAGTGACCAATTACAGATTAGTCACAGTTTCCATCAAACAATAGCAGGCAGAGAATCTTAGCTCCACTGCTGGGTGTAATACACAACCAGAGCCACCACTGATTCATGGTCAAGTAGATTAGCTCAATGCACCAACTAAGACAATACACAACACTGTGAGTGACAGTGTCCAGAGTGAGGCCTAAGCAGTGTCCTCATTGCTGAATAGATCAATTAAACCTGCCAAGTGGGTGACATTCTGCACAAGTGTTCATTAATCCTTAGTGATTGTTCAGAACACCAGACTGACCACATACCTAAACAAAGGGAATGTAATAGGTGAAGAACAGGCAGTGTTCAGATAGGGGTATTGGTTGAATTTTATTTGTCTCAACGCAAAAGGTTTATTGTGCCTTCATCGATTATAAGAAAGCATTTGATTTAGTAGACCGGTCCTCACTGTGGTCTAAGATAATTTCATGCAGTATTAATGGTAATGTGTTGAAAGTTGTATACAACATGTACAAAAATGCTAAATCATGTATAAATCTTCTCATGTGATGTAGAGGTATGGCAAGGAGAAAACTTGTGTCCTTTGTTATTTGCTATTTACCTGAATGATTCTGAACACTGTTAGTCACAATTATAACGGACTTGACATGGCAGCCGGTTAAATTTACAACCTTAGTGATGATGATATAGAAAATGTATGTTCTACTATATGCTGATGACACTAGAATGATTCAATCAAATACAGATTTCTTGCTTGTGTATAGCGGAACTATGTCAACTCTTCTAATGGTTGACATTTGGCTGTTTCAGGTGTCAAGTATATTGTGAATCTGTAATTATCAGTCTATATTGATACAATTGATTTACACAGTACCATGTCTACACAAGGCATGTCAAGCGTAAACAGAACAGTAGAATGTATTTTGATATCAATAAAGTGTAGGATATTTCACTCTATAGTTGTCCAGAATATGAATTTTCTGTTTGTCACCTACAGGTGACAGAATATAAATTTTCTATGTTTGTTACCTACAGGTTTCTACAGACAATACATCTTTAACCAATAGACACCACAGTCACACCATTTTATAATAATTAAATGAACATCAAAATAAACACAACTTAGGCAACTGTTCAGTCTAACAGGGGTCAAGTGTGTCTACTCTGCCTCGGACCTGTGACCAATTAAAGATTAGTCAAGATCTCAATGGAAGAATAGCACTAGGCTGCAGAGTTTAGTCATGCTACTAGCTTTCTGGCACATTAAACAAAATCTACTGTTGGGGGTGGTCTCAAAGGCCCTTCTCAAAACCACATCACTAGATAATGTAAAACTTTTGCACTTTGGGGGGCCCTAAGGTGCCCTTAGAATGATTCAATCAAATACAGATTTCTTGTATGTAGTGGCAGCACCCTAAGATACATCTATGCAAAATTAGAAAAAAAAGTTGCTGAACAGTTTTTGAAAAAATAGGCAAAATGTAGCATTTTTACAAGTTTTGGGGTCCTTGGAGGCCCTAGGGAGCCCTTAAAATTATTCAATCAAATACAGATTTCTCGTGCATAGTGGCAGTGCCCTAAGATGTCTATGCAAAATTAGAGAAAAAGTTGCTGAACGGTTTCTGAGATACGGCAGCTAACGGCAGACGCAGAGTGATGGCAATAGTCCCTTGGACCTTCGGCCAAAGGACTAAAAATTATAACAGAAATCGAGGATCAGAATCGAGGCAAGCCTCACCCCTGACAGACACAAGAGGAGAATAACATAACACATCCTCGCAAGCCAGGGCATGCAAAACTAGCCCTGGCTGATCCCCTACGCAAAGTGCGGAAGTCAGCCGAGTCAAACTAGTAATTGACTTCGCTAGTCGCGACTGCATCATCCGTGAGAACAGCGCAAATACCCGCCACAATTTGAAGACGGATAAACGACTTCTGGGATTCCCAATATATAATGATCTGTTCGCCCATTAGCAAGAGCAGCTGAGCGGTATTGTGTATTCGAATAATTGCTTCTACTTCCTAAACATTGCATGTGACACGAGCCACGGTTGGTTGAAATTAGTTTTATTATGACCACCTGACCTGCCGAAATACACTGATCTAGTGAGCGATTTCATAGGCTGAGCTTAAATTCAGAGTTTCGAAAAGCGATCATCAGAGAAGATGACAAAACACAATGAAATCACCTGTTTCGCTGTCACTCTTCCTCTTGCCCTGGTCGGTTCTCTTCTTGCCATAGAGTACAATGAGTAGTCGGCCCTTGTGTACGTGACTTTGCATCTTGTCGTGTACTTCCTTGCATTTGGCGGCTGACGCGTACGTCACAAACGCAAACCTGCAACACGCATGTTTAGCTACAAACTGTCTGCTAGTTCATGTTACGATACAATTCAATTACAACTGTGATCAGCAATGCTACAGTCGCAACTAAACAAAGTTTTGTAATCAACGTAACTGATCTGCATAGTCAATCAGGAATTGGGTTTTGTAGTATAATACTGCCAAAAATGTATTCCATATTTACATGTGTAAATCTGGCATGCAATGTCGGTGACAAGTTGGGATTTAAGATTTCTTCTCATCGTCAGATTTCATCTTTGTCACAAATGTAGCTTCATAATTCTTGGAATACTATAAAAACTGTAACATTTACAGTAATGTAAAAAACAATCAAACATTTCCACTCATCTCTAATTAGGTATTAATACATACATATATAGTCTAAACAAATGTAACGCATGAACAAGAATTGCCATTTGTATAATTTGTGAACCATAATTAGTGTAAAATGATAAATTCGCTGACATAGTATATGTTTAAGAATGATATAAAATCTTAGTTTAAAACATTTGATGATTCCAAATCATTTGCCATAGAAATATTTCTACCTGCAAATCCATCTGTCAGGCCTCATCCTGTATTTGAAAAACTCTTGAGATAAAACAACTAAACTGGCTCCATTTTTAATATAACCACAAAATGTTAATAAAATGTGAGATTCAGTGCGATGTTCAAAGAATTTGGTGGTCAGAACTGAAACAAAATAAAGTGTATTACCCAATGGGCTTGCCGTCGGACTTGCGTGTAGGTAACGAGACCTCGTTGGCCGTAGGGAAGAGGGCCTTTAGTTGTGCCTCTGTCATCTCCCTCTCAAATCCCGTCACAAACAACTTCGTTGGGTCAATGTCAGCTGAGAACAGAAAGAACAATAAATATATGTGTTATCATTTATTTGCTTGAAATGACGGTGTCTGGTTGGTATTTCTGTGCAGACCTACTTTTGGGCGTCACTTCTTAAGGTTCCCAAGCGGTGGATTGAAGTGCTAGGCATTGGGGAATGCCGTTAAATGTGAATAGTAAAGACGGAGTAGAGGTAAATAGTACTAAATTTCATCAAAACAAATCTTTTAAACTACAGCAAAGTATGTATCATTGGAAAATATTTGAATACTATTTCCAATGTCAACTTCTGCGAATCAATTTCAGCTGGAAACAGAATTATATGAAGCCTGGTCAGCACAGATATTAATCATATAATACGTAAATCTATACCTTAGCAAACCCAATGCCCAAATTTACACCACTTTTGCAAATAACAGAAAGAAAACCGAAATTACTGCCACAATTACTGATGACCTTTTCTCCATTTTGTAAAAGTGCTTATTTATCTGTATTCCATGAATCCATGCAAGAGTCTCCACGAGGTACAATTTTTAACTTATGATCTTTATAAAATAATTCAAAGAAAAATGCCATTGTGTGCTTCAACGTTGAACAATCTGAAGTTTCCCAGTACCTGTCTTAAAGGAATATTGCACATCATTGAAAAACATTTGTGCTCTAAATATGCAAAAAAAACTACACTATAACAATGAACCAAATTGTAATACCAAATTTATCTGTACAGGTTATCACAGGAAACAAGGATATATATATATATATATATACAAGAATTTCCCCAAGGCAACTGTGTTTAATTACTACACTCTAAATGAATAATACTCTTAAATTCAAACATATTGTCAATGACTTGCATTCGATGCACATGCACCCACCCATCCCTTCCCAACATGCACCCACCCATCCCTTCCCAACATTTAAAACTGGAAAAGTCCTCAGCAAAAAGTAAATTTTTCAATCCAACCTAGACTTTCTGGCGTGTCCAGTAAACCTGTTTTCTAACCTGGGTTCACAGGCTGCACTGATTTGGGGTTGTTCTTGCTTTTCTGGCCCACAAAGTCAAACACCAATGTGACATTGTCTATCGTCCTTCCCTTCAGCTGCTTCAAGTTCTTTATAGCTATCTTCTCATTCTTGAACTCCAGAAATGCAAATCTGCAACAATAATATTATACACATTAACAATATTATACACATTAATAATATTATACACATTAACAATACCTGTTAAAAAGTGCCTCACTTCGCTTGTTTACTCATCTCATTTCATCATTAATTTGGCAAAAAAGCAAACCAACATGGTGTCCACTACAATATGCTAGCACATTAGTACAACTTGTGTATGTGGTTTTTGTAAAGTCATCAAACTAAATTTCACTATTGCCCCAGGAATCAATAGACGAGATTTTCTAAAACCTGAATATTCATGTGAATGTGTGATACAATTTTGGAGATGATTCTGTGTTCATGTTGTCGACTTTCCTTGCTCTCTCAAAAAATTGTCACAGATGAGTAGGCTGAATGTTAAGTGTTGGCCTGACAATTTGTTTTGGCAAGTTACCAGATGTAATAACCAAAACATTTTTTGTTACCATTTAAATGGACCACAGATATCATTTAAACTATTTACATGCTACTTATTTGAACGTCAAAGAACAAGGTTCATGATTGACAAAACCAGGTCAGGTGGAAGCGTTAATGTAAACTTTAAAAAAAGCAGTTTCAATTATATTATAAAAGGAGCTGTCTACAGTATGTAAGCTGAAATCATGTCTGTAGTGTTACAAATTTACCAGCAAGTAAATTGTCTACATAAAATTCAGTGAGTCTTCAGAATGGATGCAAATAACGCAATCACAAATGTTACAAAACACTGTGTCTTCATAGTAAGACGGAGCAGTGAAGGCCACAACTCTGTCCCATGGAAGAGTTACTGTAGCACTAATGCTTGGCCCAAAAAACCATCAAATTCAGCAAATTGGGTTCAAATTTAGTGCAATCTGACATCACACAGTTAGCCACCATATATCTACAAGACACAGTGCAAAGCACAGACTAAAACACTTGTGATATACAGACTGTAGCAATTACCAATCAGTAGCAGAAAGGACTGACATTCTTGTTTCTTGGTATGTGACATTTTCTCTCAAGAAACGGTTATCGTTATCTGTCTGGACATTTAGTACAGCAGAATATATCAGCCTTCATATGTGGCCTGATCAATTCGTGTATACTCCCAGCATGCTGTTCCCACGCACACACATGACTGCACGCACATGTGTTGAGTGGCGCAGTGCCTGCCTACTAGAGCATCAAACTCTCAATCAAGAGAACCTGGGTTCAAATCCGAGATGGTGTTTGATTGAACAGGTCTGCCAGGGAGTAAAGCGATACGGTGCTATATAAGAACTTACCTTTGCTTTTTTTTTCGTTTTTATTGCCTCATCAAAAACACACATATTTCAAAGGTTTTAGTCATATTCCAGGCACCTTTTTGTAACCTTCTGGTCAAGAAGCAAACATTATACATCAATAAATGTACTAAATTAACATGTAAACACAGTTATTTCTGCATACCGGTTGTTCTTGGAGTTCTGCCGGAATGACTTCCTGATGCGTATGGTGACGATGTCAGCACTGAGGGACTTGATCTGCGTCTCGGTGACAATCTCTGGAAGGTTCTTCACAAACAGCGTGCGCTTGTCTCTCTCCTCTATAACAGTAACACCTGGACTTGTAACAAACACTGGGGCATAGGGAAATAGGGCTATATGTTCCTACGTCTTAATACAAACACTGGGGCATAGGGAAACAGGGCTATATGTTACTACGTCTTACAACAAACACTGGGGCATAGGGAAATAGGGCTATATGTTACTACGTCTTACAACAAACACTGGGGCATAGGGAAATAGGGCTATATGTTCCTACGTCTTACAACAAACACTGGGGCATAGGGAAATAGGGCTATATGTTCCTACGTCTTACAACAAACACTGGGGCATAGGGAAACAGGGCTATATGTTACTACGTCTTATAACAAACACTGGGGCATAGGGAAACAGGGCTATATGTTCCTACGTCTTATAACAAACACTGGGGCATAGGGAAATAGGGCTATATGTTCCTACGTCTTACAACAAACAGCCACAGTAGAACTGAACACTGGGCTATATGATATGGCTATATGTGGCTAGGTCTTATATATGCAAAAATGCACAACAGAACTGAACGATGAGGAAAGTGATAGGACTATATGTGGCCAGGTTTTGCAACAAACATCCATGATAGAATTGAACACAACACAAGGACTTGTAACAAACACGACTGCGCTATATGTGCCTGGGTTTTATAAGAAACATTGATGACAGGACTCAACACAACACTTGTTCACATTTGTATGCATACATGATTCATTCTTGCATTTGCATCAGTCAGTGATACCTACATGTTATATCGACAATACTGCAACAGCTGGTAACTAGGCGACATACTTGAGGGTGGACACAGGACAGAGATGGAGGTTGAAAGTAGCGAGATGGAGATATTACGAAATAGAAAACGAAAGAGAAGCTACAAAGTGCAAGAGATTTGTTGACAGCAAGGGGAGGCAGACAAAGAAAGAATAAGTTGGGGGTGACTGAAAGAGACATCACTTGTAATCTTACCAAGCATCGACTTTTCAGAGTTGAAAGCTTCATCCATGACTGCAACCACAAGTGTTGGTTTGTTAGCACTCAATTACGTATAGAAGCAACTTACACAACAAAGGTAGGTTCTTTTTTATCCAGTTTTTAGGACTGCTCAAAGTGTAATAACTTCTTCAAGGAAGAGCTCTTATAATACACCAATGTTCACTGAAGTGGACTTTATGGAATTGGACTGTAAATTTAAAAAAACAATCAGACGTTCTATCTTTAATTGCAACATGTATGGCACTGACTGCTATTAGAGAAATTGTCCTCCATAAAGGACATTATCTTTTTGGGATTATTTGTTGGGCACAGCGCAGCACCATTTACTTATTGTGTAGAAAATGTTGCACCACACGGAAATCAAACATGCAACTCAGTGTTACGATGCTGCAAGTTGATCTAACTGTACATGACATAATCCGTCTTCTTCACCGTTTTCTTCTCATTCTGTTTCTCTTTGACTGTGACTGCTGCTGCAAGTCTCTGCTCTGTTTGGAGAATCAAACATCAAGCCTAAAGCTACGATAGTCATTTAATCAGTTTTATTTGCATACAACACAACAACACATACCACAGGCATGACATCCAGTGTTTTGCTGTGTGTTTGGACTGTCTTTCCCACTTATATAAAGTACCCTATTTGAAATATCTTTTTCCTATGTAACAAATTGAAAGAAGGACATTTACTGACAGAAGCTAAGCTGTGATGATGATGTCATCTTTCTACTGCTTCCAACTGCTTCATTACATAACAACAATATTAGAATCAAAATGTTGAATAATACTAAACTTAAAGTTTGTGGTTAAACCGATAAAGAAAACACATAAGTTGGTAAGACTTTTTATGGACCCCAAACACAGAATCGCTTTTGTAATTTCAAAATATTTCCATACGGGTAACTATGTAGCATACGGTCCAGTTGACTAGACACCAGAGTTACTTTTAATAAATAAAAACTAAATAATTTATAAATAAATGCCAGTAAAATGCTGCAAGTTATATCATTATGAGACTTACTTTTAGGGGCTACTTCAACATCATTATCACTTTCATCTTCTTCATCACCATCATCATCTTCACTGTCTTCTTCGTCATCATCACTGTCATTTTCATCACCATCGTCTTCATCAAATTCCTCATCTTCTTCGTCATCTAACGATTCTTCTTCCTCCACTGAATCGTCATCATCGTCTTCTATGGCTTCAACTGTAGCATCAACATGTTTTTATTGACAATGATAAGTTCCGGAGTAAATGGACATGTCCCAATTACATTCTGGAATATCTGTACTAGTTAAACGATTCTAAATGGATTGCATTAAATAGAAATGTATAGCAATCAATTACAAGAATTAAAGAAAATGCAAGAGCACTATTTATTAAGCACAACTGTTCTCAATTTTATAAACTACCCAAATTAACAACACAGGTATAATCTGACATTGGTTCCATTGCAGACGACGCTTGTTACATTGAGCAGGTGCATTAATGAAGCCTTAATTAAGTTAGCAGCATATTATTCAAATAATGATTACGCCATGTTTGGATATGCTACGCATGGCATGACTTCCAAGTTTTAATACTATAATAGTCATTTCCTGCAACCAGGTGCTGTTTTACAGCCACCATGTCAAGGAAAAGAAGTCTAAATGTACATGTAAAACAACAGCTGAAACTAAGAACAAAACAGTACAGGTTTAGTAAACTGTCTATTATTGTATAACTGCCCATTAACCAAACACTTACCTAGAAGCTGTGCAGCTTTCGTTTTCAACTTCCCTGAAAGTTTCTGGTTTGAAGCAGTCTTCGTCAATACTTTTTGATCTGAACCAGATTTAGATTCAGGCAGGTTTTTCTTCTTTGCAGATACTGGTTCTGAAAGTTTGTGTTTTCCTGGAGTTGATTTTGCAAGTTTCTCTTGTGATGGCGTTTTCTTCTTTGTTTCTAGTAGCTTCTGTTTGCTTGGTGTAGACTTTGCTTCCAGAAGTTTCTGTTTATTCGGAGTAGATTTTGCTTCCAGAAGTTTCTGTTTACTTGGAGTAGATTTTGTTTCCAAGAGTTTTTGTTTATTTGGAGTAGATTTCATTTCTGCTAGCTTCTGCTTTGACGGTGTTTGTTTCTTTGATGTTATCTTCGGCGATTCGAAGACAGAACTTGAAACTAGAATATACAATCACAACATATAACAATCACTCTACAGTCTACATACACTAACTTATTGAAGTAATTTAAGTTGGACACAACAGCAAAACATTACAAAAGTTCCTGCATTTTTTAAGGTTTTGTTGACAAAAAATGGGATGGGCCTTCTTGACCTAAACTACGTCTAAATTGGCAACAACTAAAAACATGCATTTCATTATTATTCAACACAGTTGCTTACAAATATTAGACATAACATGGAGGGTGCTCCAGAAACAACTTATAAATTTCATGTTTTACACGAAGGGGAGAGTTTATCACAGTAGCTATTCAGAAAGAGAACGAGAAAACAAAACAAGAGATATGGTAATAATCCTGCACATTGCAGCAAACTTGCTGTGGCTTCAAAATTATCTCTAACTCCATACCATTTGTCAATATTCACCTAGTCTAGAGGTAATTAATTTTGTACAAGTAAAGCTACAAAATATTATGCTTTAATGTACTTTTCAACATTCGGTCAGCATATTCTTTGACATTATAAGATCGTGTATCATGATAACACAGGTAATTATCCTTTATAATTAATTATTACCTTCATCGTCATCAGATTCTGAAAAATCGTCGTCGTCATCCTCGTCAAACTCATCATCATCAGACGTTTCTTGTTCTTCACCATCATCATCCACGGAAAAATCATCACTGTCATCGTCCTCAGAGTCTACCTTCTAACAAACAAACAGATTAAATAACTGGTATTCAACACTTATGCAGCACCTGCTGAATTTGACAGCATTTAATACCAGACAACTAATACTCTGGGAGCCAATTATTTATTTGGTGTTCAAATGGAATCATTTAATAAAAAGCCATATCGTTCAGTAGTAAGCGGTCCATTCCGTCTTTGTCAGAATATAACCAAAGGCCCAATTAAATAAAAATTAGGACCTTTCTACAAATATAAAATTATTCTCTCAACATACTGTAGAGTGTAGTAACGTTAGTCATTGAATCCAATTCACCATCAATGGTAGCTGCAAATTAATTTTCATCCAAATGAAAGGCTGCACTAATTCTGATCTTACAACCCGCATAGACATTCTTTAATATAATAGTACACATTTTAAAGCACACTTTATCAAGAAATGTATAACATTTAAAGCAGCAGCAGTCTACTACAAACAGCGCAAGAAAGATGATCTAGATATGAAATGGATCAGACATGAAATGGTCAGTATCGGACAGTGGCTAACCTTTGCTGGCCTGCCATTCTCTGACCGGTTTCCCTCAGCGACCTTCACCTTCTTCAATAAGTCCTGTCAACATGGCACATTTACACATTCAACAATTGTCTACAGGTCATCTTTTTAAAGACACCTATAATAATTATTCATTAAAAAAGATGTAATTAATGCGTAAACATGATAAAATAAATAAATAAATAAATAAAAGTACTTATATAGCGCCCAATCAATTAAAATTGCCCTCGGGCGCTTTACATACATGCACACGTATATAATAGTATATTACATAAAAAGAAATGCTAATTAAGAAATAAATATGTAAAAAATATAACATTAACTTAAATATAGTTACTAAAATAGAGAGATCATTAAAAAAGCGTTTACATAAATTAAGACATTTATAAAAACTACTAGAAATACATTCATTTATACAAGAAGAATAAACATAAATATGTTAAGAAACTAATAAAAACAAAAAATACATTTATCAATAGAAAGTACATAAAATGTCCTAGTCGGTGATTTATAAAAACGCTTGTTTAAATAGGTGTCTTCAAAAGTATTTTAAACACTTGTAATGATGTTGCTGTCCTGAGCGTAGGAGGCAAATTGTTCCATAGAACCGCCGAGCAAACCGCGAAACGGTGATCACCATGAGTAACAGTTTGTGAGGCCGGTACGAACAAAAGGCGAGGCTGTGAGGTAGATCGTAGAGTGTTGCATTGTTGCAACGTTCTAATGATAATGACACACACGCACGCATACACATACGTGTGTATGTGATTGTTTCAGATGTAATTGCGGTAGCAAAAAATACTGTATTGGAATATTTGAAAGTACATTGCCATGTTGTTTTCTGATGTGCATTTTAATAGTTTCCTGCTAAATATAGCTTCAGAAAACCGAGACATAATGAACTACTGCACTACAATAGATTGATAAATATTAAGTTTCGCAACTAAATGAAACACCTTTACAAAGATGCTAATGGGAAAATTAGCAGAGAAAATTCAAATCAATCAATTTGCCAAGTGGCTGAACAGAAAATATGTTAGCAGAAAAGTTGATGTCACATTTGTAAAAATGTCTCCTCACGTCAAAGTCTAAATCGCTCAGTTCCTCATCTATTTCTTGGGCTAGGTTCTTCCTTTTTACTGGAGGTGCCGACTGTGGTGTCTTCACCTGGCCATGACCTTTGACCTTCTTCGGGGGTTGGGGAGTCTGTAAGATGAAGGACAGACATCACTGCAATGAACAAAACAAGTATGATATCCCAATACCCCCAAGAAACCAAATTCAAATTTTTTACAGTTCTGCCACATGATGTTTCTCCATGGCACTTATTTCTGCCGGTATGATAAGTGGGAGGCGTCATTGTGCCGCATTCCAATCACCTCATGTCAGGGGCTTAGCCAGAGACCCGTCTGCCCGTCTTCAAGACTGGTAGTCAATTAGCCAAGACGGGTAATAATGGTGATAAGACTGGTGGAATTTAGAGGGGCCAGCTGGCCACCAGAATAACTAATAAGTTTGAGTGGTAGTAGTGAAACAAATCAAATGGATCAGTATTAATTAAATAAATGGCTGAAATTACCCAGGTTTGTCACTGAAAAAACTAAACTGGCCAATAATGGCTGCATGAATAGCTTCCATGCAAGCCACTCGCACACTAAAAGCAGGGGTTTACGTGGATGTTTGTGTTCAAGGGGCCTCGGGATCCCCAGCCTTCTTTTGAGGGGTCCCAAGCCTGTAGCGAGGGTCCCACTTATTGCTCTTTTTAATTGTAAGTATTGTTTTCTAAATATCACAACTTATACAGCTAATGTAAACCTGGTTATTATTAGTTTGATACTAACAAGAACTTAACAAAATAACGTGCCTTGTTACAATATACTGTTTTATATGTTGATGTTTCCCTTGATAATCGATGTAGTTTTGGAAGTTACAGCAGCCTTCCTCCCTTATGAGAGGGCGTGCTGGTCTGCTACATGCTTTGGCTTGCGTGTAAATGTCACATTGGGAAATCTCCTAAAGAAAAGGTAAGTATATAGAGGAAAGTCACGAGTCACTTTGGAAGGTTCCTGAATTTGTTTTGGTGGGGGGAAACCTGACCGTGGTGATGACAGTAGCATTGGAATAGCCAATAGGCAGCGGATAGAACTGCGCATCACTTTGTCGACACTTAATTGTGAAGTTGTGTCAAATCCGGATCCACTCCGATTTCGACATTATGACAGTTTTGCCTAAATATTATGCCTCATTGTGTTTATTCCACATCGTTTCAGGAATATAATGTCCCAAATAGCGCTCACTACGGTTTGAATCAGCGTGCGCCGCTGCGGTCACAGGTTACTGCACAGATAAATTGCATGTTGACACAAACTGGAGTGCTATTTGGGCCTCAAAAGTGCCCTCAAATCAATACTTTATAACAATGTACTGTATATCTGAAACAATGTGCAATAATGGCATAAACACACTGAGGTATCAAATCTGTTCGATTGCTTGATGAGCGACTGGTGCGATCGGCCCCAGGATGAGAGTCGGAATCGGAGTGCTTGCACTGTCAATTGTCTGGTGATAACAAGCGGTTGGTTATACAAAGAATGTTCGTAAGTCGCTTTGTTTTTTATTGCTATAGCTCTAACAGGAAGTCTTAAAATGCACAGCGACTGCTCTCAAACCTTGTAGCTTGAACGGACATGCGCACGGATTGGAATGGTATTCTGGTTCGCGAATCAGTCCCTAGAGGCACTCCGCAAAACTATACACAGGGCGGCGCCACACGGAGGATTAGGCACCCGTCGGAATCGGGAAACATACGCCTACGAGAATGATTATCTGGAAGAACTCGTAAAAAGAAATACCATTCATATTCAATATATATATTTGTTACATGTCATTGATACGCATCCGTCCCATGGGACGCAACGATTATTTTGCAAGCGTCCGGGTACTGTTTCTATGTGTATAGGACGCAGGATCTTGCTTCCCGTAAACCCCTGTAAAATTCACACTTTTGAATAATTCAAGACTAGCTAGACTATTTTTCTGCCTAAGGGCTGCCTCATGTTTATGGTGAATATCACGTGGTGAACAACGTTGAAAAGCATCCCCACTTTACCACTGGTAGATTTGGTCACAAAGTCATTTTTACACTAAACAGGAGGTGATTGGAACATAGCACAAGTCACTATATCAGCCACTAGAAGTATAAATGTCTAACAAAATAAACTTATCAAAGAAAAGAAGGCATAAACAGGTTTGCGAGACATATTTTGGAATGGAACACTACTCCTATGATAGCATGACTGTGAACATACAATTTACTTTTATTTTCAAACTATAATCATTTACTATTGGAAAAGTAATATTTTATAAATAAACAACTATCAGCTCAGTGATGCTTTTTGAAAACACTAGCAAATTCCATGAATGGTGAATTTTATAAAACATGTCTTAGTTATTCTATATTAATTTTAAGTATTTCATTCCAAACTAAATTCTAACAATGTAAACCAATCAATTAAATAACTGTTAGTGATTTAGACATACCGTTATCATGGGTACAATTTTCTTCAGATTATTATGAAAAAGATAGACATTATAACACGGGGAGGGGACTGAGCCCCCCAATATTTGTTGGTGGTGGGAGCTGGAGGTGTTTAGTCCTTCAATATTTCGGAAGGTTTTTGGTGAGCATCACATGGGGGTGCAGTTCCTGAGAGGGTTTTGGAGCAGACAAGCAACTGCGTAGTCACTACGGCGGATCTATGGCTACGACCGTGGCGTACGGGGCTACGGTAACGTCACTGCAGTCGCAGTACAGCACTGCGAATTCGTTATGATTATCATACGACCTTGATGTATGCTTGATGTACTAATCCCTTTACAGCTGTTCACAGCTAAACTGGGATTTGTGCAGTGCGTAACGTCAGGGCAGTCGAACAAACAGGGAAAAAATTGTGTAGGTTGTTCAAATTAGAGAAAGAAAAACAATGAAAACCAACAAAAAACAAACAAAAGCGCGGATAAAAACAAGTGGTGACCATACGGTTTACCCTGCACACCACCATGCATAGGCCATGGACGGGAATCCCGTGGTCACAATAGCACGGACATGGAAAAGCATAGCCAGGCAATCCTGCAACTGATGAACTGAACTCGGCAGAGCTGGCCTGATTTGAAGCTGAGCAAGCTGCAAAGCAGGCAGTGTAATTTGTGTGCTGAAAAGATATATTAAACGATTGACAACTTCTTCTGTTTGCACAACTTGCCTTAGATTTAGCTATACGTTTCTGTTTATTTTGGATACCCATTTATATAGAATTCTAAGGATCAGGCGAATAATAAACAATTACTCAATAATTAAACTGAACGAGAGACCACGCGACTTATGGCGGCACCTGGTAATGTGGTACATAATTATCCGTACAGTTTCGTACGCCCTTTTCATATCACTTATTTATTTGTTCCCACGCGATGTTCATAATATTTCCACACAGTTTGATTCAATAAAATATTTGATGAATATATTTATTGAAATATCCGCAATGACGCAATCCTATAACATTTACAAAAAAATTGTGTTTTCGAATGGCAATCATACGAAAGTGAATTTAGAGTTTTCTTTCTTTTTCCGCTTCACCAGCAAACTAAGAAGAAGGTTTCACCACGTGGAGCACAAATACAAACACAGAAAATGCCACTGAAAACATCGAAACCGAAAAAGGTGAACTGAAAAACGCTTTATTATATACCAATGTAATATATGGTCTGCAAATATGCGGTTGTTTTTATTGGCAAATGTGATATTTTAGGAACTTTTATTATGGCAATTTCACTGCTCGGCTAGGTGCTCGCAGTCGGTGGCATGTTTGGTCCGTTTACATGCGTTTTTTACATATTACTTCAAACTTATACACTTAGTAGTTATAAATGTTGTAACGAACTATAATGTGTATCGCGTTAAGTACCGTCATGGTGTATAGGGGATGTTAACGTATTAAATTGTTTTTATTCGCTCGCTCAGTGTTTCGACCGTTTATTGACCCACCACGACCACGTGCGCCGATTTCACCAATATGCAAAGACATTAATGGGTGTACCCAAATTATTAATGACGTCGTCGTTACATCTGATCCACACATGTCCTTGTGTTAGTGACTACTCAATGTTAATTAACTTAATGCATACGGGACATTTTAAAGTTATTTGGATCATTTAGCAAAAAAGTGGGTAATTGGGCAAGATTGTCGTCCAGAGAACAAAATCGCATTTGGTTCCAACTTTCTTTGTTATATCTGTTTAATCCATCCTCAGTTGTTTGCATTTTGTCAGTTTGGGTAGGTTGTGCAGTACGGAGAGGTGCATTATTTTTTTTCAAATGCAATCTGAATTGCATTGCCATTGATTTCTGTTTTATTACACATTTTGGAAATGTATGCAGTTAAAACTTAGCTTGTTGGTGAACTCTAGTGTTATTTGAACCACAGAAAGTGCCGTAAAATACTTTGTGGTAAGAATATGCCTGTCATGTATCTGAAAGGGTCATGATGGAATAAATATGTTTGGAAAGAAAAATCAGTGTCTGAAAATAGCAAAAAATTAACTGGCCCAGATCACATTTGAACTGGCCAGACTAATTTACAAACCACACCGACACATTTCCATTTTTCCACAATCTTTAACCCTGCAGGTGACCAATGGTAAACTTCCACAGTGTACACAATTTGGAGCTATATGTAGGGGTGCTTTTAAAAATTACAACTTCGCTAATACGTATCGCAAAAATATGATTGAGCTATCATTTTGTTGACAAAAAGACCCTTTATTATTATGCAGTGGTTATATTTGCATAACATCAAATAATCATGAAGATATAACTGTTTAAAGTTTATATGAAATAAATGCAAAAAAAAATGTTTGTTTTGCCCTACTGCTAGCTAATTTCCGAGTTGTTGTATGTGTCAGTGTCCAATTAGAGAAATGTAGCCATGTATACAAGCTAATGAGTACAGAAAAAATTAATCAAATATACTCTATATGAATTTTTTTAGGTAGACCCATGTCAAATTTAGGCTATTCTTCATGAACGTCAAAACGGGGGTAAAGTAGAAACCCAAGTTTGCCCAGTGACAAAGTAATTATTGTGCGGTTGTATGTTCATGCATGCAGTGTGACAAATGTAGCTGTACATTCCAGCTGCATGATAATGAAAACTAGACTCAAATATATTCAGAACTTTTAATTTTATTGTATTTTTCGTAGAATGTTCAAATACAACCAATACGGCAATAGGCCTACCGTGGCGCACCTGTCCAATAACATGACGTATCTATTACAGTGTTTCCCCTGGGTGAGGTGGTAGGGGTGGGGTATGCGAGCGCCGCAGGTGCGAAGCGTTGCTAGGATGGTCCGGGAGATTTTTGTTAAACTAGCTTTAAAATGGTGCATTCTGAGGTATGTTTTAACCTTTACTCTTGACTATAAAGGGGAAGATGTAAAATAACAAGACACTACTTGTAAATATAGTAATCATGATTGATAAAAGTCAGTAATCATGATTGTTTCATCATGTTGAGGTGTGGTTTCCATTTTATTACTGCTACACAGTAGAGGTGTGGTTTCCACTTTACCACTGGTACTTGGTTATGGTGTAGAATAGAATGCTATACAATTAATTAAAGTAAACAGTCATTTCTGGAATGCCACAAAAGTATGTTTCTATTAATCGCAAGAATGTTTCTCAAATTGTGTCCTTTAAAAAAAAAAAACAGTATAAGTTGTTTAGTACATCCAATTGCTGGGCAAACATATCATTGTCTAACCCAAGTTATTGATAACCCGTTAGTATACACGGTTTTGGGTAGTAGGCATTTTTTTATGATAACCTCAATATTTTATTATATAACAAGTGGTACAGCCTGATGATTATTCTTATGAAATACGACCAAGTTCAGTTGGCTCAATAAATAATTGCAACGTTTCTACGTGATTTGTTTGCAAATTTCATTATTTTGAATTGTGATAGGTAAAAACCTTCAGTGTAGACTGCCATTTTCTCGCTCAGTGACGCCTCCTGTCCAAATAGAGGCTCCTTGGATTGGACAACTGAAAAGTGATATCTTTCACGTTGTTTAATGGCTGCTAAACGATGTTGCTACAAATCTGCGATTTTGCAGGAATATAAGTGACTTTGTGGTGTCATTACGCGCCGCTCGCCGATGCTGAATATACCGTGAAAGAACCACAAAAATGGGCGTATGAAATAGTACGAGGCGGCAATTTGGGCATAGATTGGACGAGGCGGCATAAAAAACTGCAAGGCGGCCCGCCTCGCTTGTTATATACCAGGGGAAACACTGTATTATCAATTTCCTTACATATCAATAAAGTAAGTAATGCCTACATTTCCTAATTACACACATATATATGACATCAGGTTATAGGACATGTGTTTGAATTGTGAATGCCTCGTATCCTTCGCTGGCAGACGGAGTAGGCCGGCCGAATCGGCCCATGTCCAGGTGCAAGACAGCGATGTCCGGCTCGCCAGCAACTTGCATAATATCCACTTCAGCGTTCGAAATAGCGTTTGTCAGGGACAAGTGATTTTTGGCCTGGACAAGTAAAATGAGTCTACATGGTTATCCGGTGGACAAGTGAAAATTTAGAGTAAATAGTGACACGTGCAACATTACAAAATTTTTATTTGAGGAGATTCAAATGTAAATGAAGTTCGCTAGCAATCGCGCGCGTTGCAATTTTGTTGGTGTGTCTGCGTCTTGTCGTTCGGCCGCCAGTGTGTTGTACATAGGTGTTCGACCGAGTTTAGTGCCTGCGTTAACAGGGTCATGCGCTCAGCGCACCGACCTAGCTTTGTCATACGCGTAGGACAGACTCCGCATCAGCCATCGTTGATCGAGGCTGTATTTCCCACAATCGTAAATCGTTCAGTTTGACCGTGCACGGATCATATTTGATGAACTTTGAAAATAGTAGACTTTGTATTGCTACCTGTTATTTGAATAATTATATACAAAGTTTTACCAATTATTACAGATCGGTGACAATTTTCAAAACTTGTAACTGGCTCTCCGGTAAATCTATAGTGCTGGTTGATCAACGGAATATTAATGACATATCATAAATATTGTTGTATCTATGTTACGTAACATTTATATTAACCATAAATTGCGAGTTTTTGAAACCGAATTATGCAAGGCGCGCGGCCGGGGACGGTGCGCCAACCGCCGTTGACATGTCGGCTTCCGCCAACTACGGCGGCCTGCGCGCGGCATCAACGTTACGACGTAACTAAATCTATAAATTATATTCCGCCTGGTAAATGTAATTCGGGCACCGTTAAAACTGTTTTATCATTGAAATGGTAATATAACGTTTAGGAAAATTATGCGTTTGTTTGCTGATGATCAATTGAATATTATCTTCGTTTGTAAAAAACAGAACTATGTTAATATTGAAATTCATAGGGGTTGAAAACAATATTCTCATATTAGGTCTATAGTTTATTATGATTTTTTGACAACATCTCCTGGCTTTGCATTGGTCGTGTTCCTGGTTGAGTGGCGTCTTCAATGACAAACTGATGCAACAATTTTACAGCAGTGTTACATATATATATACCATATTAATCGTAAACAGTTTTTGCAACATTATAAAACGAAAATAGCAAGGAAAACAATTGTCTAATTCCTGTTATCGTAATAATTATTTGTTATTAATAAAAGCGTTCATATCAGCATCACTAAACTATTGGTATACATAATGTAACGTGTCTACTTTTAATATTCGTGATGAACAATAATGGACCGGAAAATAGTTGCAAATATATTTTTGCAATTTAAAAATTTGCAGATTAAATCAAATTGTGTCGTTAATCACAAGTCACTCGGACGTACATGCAACGAAACAGCAGGAACATTGTGTCGTTGTCATAAAAATAAGACAGACTTTTTACGTTTTTTCCGAAGCTTCGATTCCCCTTGACAACCACTCGGACAAGTTAAAAGTTTGGCGGTTGTGATTTGCTATTACTGAATCATGACGCGATACAACTCACTGATGGAAGAAGAAGAATTCAACTTTCCAATGATACCTCGCGTTCCCCTGCCATTTGCTAGTTTTTTAAAGAGATACTGAATCCGACCGAAAATTGGCCGGGAGCAGTTTTGCACTGATTGCACGGGCCGAATTCGGCCCAGTGGCCACCTGTAGGGTTAATCACATGTGAGTGTCTCATTTGAATTTTAAGTACATAATATATTAAACTAATAATTTTTACATTAACATATATGTACACTAACATAATATAACATTCCATATATTTATGCATTAGTAATTAAAATTTGGCCTTGAAAAGTGTATAAACATGTATGTAAGCACACTATAATAATAAAATGCAAATTATAAAATAATATTTTTAATTACCAAACGCCTATAATAATAATAAATATTGTTCCAAATGTATATCCTGATTGTTAAAACTCTGCCCCAAGAATTGTGTTGTAACTGTATTAATGTTGCACTCAGATGCATGTATACAGTACATTTGCCACTTCTTTTTAGGTGTTTCCAGGTTTATTCGCTAGGTGACGCAACCAAACTATGTGGCCTTTACCTTGCCGATGTTGGTCACATTACAAAATACACTAGTCACCAGTCAAATTTGGATTTAGGCCGTATAAGCAAAAAGCGTGACTAACTTTGACCTACAACCGAGACGACTTCCAAACACCGTAAAATTTAGTCCAAAGGACGCAGCAAAACTAAAAAATGGCATCCAGTCTGACTTGGAAAACCACATTGCTGGTGGCGATGCCACCAATATTTAGACTTGGCGTTAGTTGGCTTTGCTATTGAATGTAACCGTTCGCATAATAAAAGTTAATTTTTTTTGATGAACTTGTTGAATCATTACCAAAGTTGCATTTACAGTCTCCTATAACTAAGCCGGGTCTTACAAACTATGCATCGGATGCAGCCTAGACATATCCACCCAGACGAACCGGCGGTGTCGGGTCGATAACTTGAACATTTTGGCAAATTGAATCAGCAGAATGGATTTTGAATCGGCAGCCACCGATTCAAAGGCCTTAATTTCGAACACTAAAAAATATTGAATATGTGACCAAATGATTATCCACATGAAATAAAATACCCATGTTGATAATTTATAAATTGCTGTATAAAATATAGGAAACGGTTACTCTCCGTATCTTCAAGTTTCTTGCATTATCGCATTTGTTTATGGTCACTGCAGGCTGCAGGGTTTGTGAAGCCAGGGCCGAAGAAGACAAAAAAGCCCGTCCCAGTCCCCGAACCAGAAGAAGACAGTGATGATGAGGATATGTCTGATTCGTCGGAGGTAAGTTTCATTATCACAGTTTCAGAACATGTCCTTTTTCACTAAGGCCAATGCCCTCCTTTTATATAAATTCTATTAAGTACAAGCATCGTATGATGATGCTAAAATGACTCGTGTTTCAACGCTCACCTCTTAAATGTGGGTTGATTGAAATAAAACATGTACTTGTTTTCTTTCATTTGAGAGTTGTTTTTGAATGTGTGGCTGGAGTGAGGAATGAAGCATCAAAGTAGACTACCTAATCGCGCCACCGACAGCTCAGTCCCGGAGACCGTCAACTTCCAAACCCCAATGCATTTTCATTCACAGGGCGCTCACCATAAATCAAACAACACTGAATGTGTCCCCGGTAACAAAAGTAACGAGACAATGACAAATATACCAAACATCATATATTTATTGATTGTTTTCTGTTTTTTGAAGCAATTTTACACTTCAAACACAAATTTCGACACTTTCTCAACAAAATTGTGCTCAGCATTCAATTTTCCTTCGGAATATGCAAATGACTTGCCATGGATAATGTCAGTGAGTGTCCTGATTGGCTATTTTTGAACTGACTTTGATATGCCAAACAAGAGTCATGGCGGCTGCCAGTTATCCGTCACTTTCTGACGAAATTTGTCAACAAATCGGTAACACTCGACTAACAGGCATCAAACCTCTGAGCGTTTCGTTGCTGTCTTCCAGGAAGCCGTTCCCGTGCCAGTCACCAAGAATGCCAAGAAAAATGTGAACGGTAATGCAGCCGCAGACAGCGATGACGACAGCGAAGACGATGATGACGATGACAGCGAAGAGGAGGAAGGTATTTATCGATCCTTCAAATCATGGTTCATCAATCAGAAAACAGTGGCGCCATAATCTGTCCCAAAGTGTTTTCCTTGCAATGCTGTGATGAGGCAAGATGACGAGTCTGATCTTCCTTGAAGACAACGAGGCATTTGTCTGAGTGTTGCCAATACAATGTTTGCACATAGTTGATTTATAATATAAAAGATATGACCCATCACAGTGTATTTAGTTCAGTTATCAGCTCAGTGGATGGCTTTGAATGTTTGATCTTCTACAAAAAGTGATGTTTTTGCAGTCTCCAATTAATCTCACTGAAATTGTATTGGAATTAATCTGATATATTTGTGACTTCCAAAGATCATCACAAAGCTGGAGCAAACCTTTGCTTTGCATATGAAGTTACAAATATTGACTTATTGCCATGTCTGCTGAATTATAATACACATTTGATGATAAAATGTCTCATCACTCTTGGGATAACATAATACATCAGTAAATTTATAAAGGAGATGCAGGAAAAAATTGTGGTTAGTCCAAACTTTGTACAGTCGGTATTCTACATGAATGGTAATGCACATTTAACGAAAAACAATTCTAAAGGTGTGTCTGTAATAGCATTTCTTTGCCCAATTATGTTGTGCAGCATTGTGTCATATGATATAGTTGGGTACAAATTGCTTATGTTAAAAAACACCGTGAAATTTGGGGTATTTTAATGCGAATGCCAATCACAAGTTAATTGGTTGTGGCTGTTAGTTTATGTGACAGTGTCATGTGACATACTTGGGTAAGAGTAACGTGTGTGCGCGGCCTTGTTGTAGTTGTGCTGCTTGGTGTTGTGGGTACATGTTGTGGTTTTTTCAGAACCAGTGAAGGCGACAAAAGGGAAGAAGGCAGTGAACGGTACCAAGAAGAAAGTGGTGGAAGTGGAGGCAGAAGATGATGACGACGACGATGATGACGACGACGATGAAGAAGAGAGTGAGGAGGAAGCTGCACCAGTGAAGGCGAAGAAAGCACCAGCCATGGAAGTTGAGGAAGACGATGATGAAGAGGAGGATAGTGATGATGAAGAAGATGATGAGGAGGATAGTGAGGAGGAGGAGGAAGAGGAACCTGTGGTACAGAAGAAGAGGAAGGCGACTGGTGCAGATGCGCCAACAAAGAAGGCAAAGGTTGATGCAGGTACTTGTGATATGACTATGTTTAAACCTGTATTTTTGGTTGTGCAGTTTCTCTGTTGTGTAGGCTTGCTTGTAACATTTTAGAACTGGCTCTTCCTTTCATAACATGGAAACTATTTGATATCAGTTGAATTGTGAATGTCCTGTAATTCAGGTTTGAGATTTTGTTTCACCGTGAGCTCTTAATTTGCCCATTTTTTCTATCATACTTTTGGACGTGTCATCGCAAGGGAATTCTCTCTCAGATGGTGTAATTGTTTCCTGTTGCAGTGGTATCGCTGTACGTTGCCAACCTGGCCACAGACATCGAGGAAGCAAAAATACAGAAATTCTTCAAGAAGCAAGGCATCAGTGTTTCAGACATCCGACACAAAGCACCAAAAACGTGAGTTTATCCCTGCGTACGTACGTGACTATGTTCTTTTACAGCCATTTCTTATTGTTTTATGCAGCCATTTCTTGTTTTACACAATGTGAACCCATGCTACCCTCAAGCATAACCAACCCTTTGGAGTGTCTGTCATATTTTATAGTGTATTTCACCTTTTCTATTCGACAGATGTTCATAATGTACCAGTAACATTTGAAATTATCTTGTATTTAGTTTTTGTGCAGTTCAAAACTAATATTCACTGTTGTAAGCTACTGCATCTTATTTGTGCCATGCATCTTGCCACTTAATAACATGATATTTATTACAGGTTTTGCTACGTCGACTTGGAGGATTCAGAAGATCTAAACAAAGCTTTGGCTCTGTCTGGACAGAAGCTCAAAGGCCAGGAGCTGAAGATTGAGCAGGCGAAAAGCAGGAACGATCCCAAGGCCGAGAAGAAGACCCCACAGAAGGACGATGCCCCAAAGAAGAGGGCTGGTGAGTCTCGGGGAGGGGGGTTATTGTACATTGTATGTCTTTGGTGGCGGGGGGAGTTCTTCTGTGGTGCCATTTTGGGGGGAGTATGCACCCACATTTTTAACAGCTTCATTCTTTCTGGTGCTGGCAAATCGTCTTATCTGCAAAATGTTTACTGGTGTGTTTAGTTGCATATCATGTTGCTTTGGAGTAGCTTTGGTGTCGAAAGTTTCAGTCATTCCTTGTGTATGCTCCATGTCAACAGCCCATAATTCATGTGATAGAGACACAGGATCTTTTTTTGTTTTCCATAAACAGCCCCAGTGGAGATTATTCTAAAGCAGTGACCATATTTGGTTATGTGCTGCCTGGGCTTTTCTCGGAGCTAATGATATCTGTTTCGATAGCATTGTTGTTAGTGTGTCACTTTGTTTGTCTATCATGGCATCATGTACACAGTTTCTACTTTTGCTGTAACCGACCTGATGCTATGTTCTTGCAGACGACAACTGTCTGCTGTTTGTGAAGAACCTGCCAGAAGATGTCACCAAGGAGATGTTGTCGGAAGTATTCTCTGATGCCAAGGATGTCCGTCTACCACTGAATGCGGAAGGCAATTTCAGAGGGTGGGTACTTTATCACTTGAATCGGTGCCTCAGTTTGTTAATCTGAAGAAGAGTTGATAATGGAGACATGCATTGCTGGTATGAATGCGTGGCTGTAAACAATCTCGTAGGTGGGAGTTGCTTGTTCCTATGTAAAAAAATACCAGTGTGGGTGAACTGAGAAGGTGGCTAGTTTTTTCCTGTGGTCCAGCCAGCATGTTCTGCCTACAATACAGGTGTATTCATAAAATGTCCTTGCAATGCTGTGATGAGACAAGATGACGAGTCTGATCTTCCGTGAAGACAACGAGGCATTTGTCTGAGCATTGCTGGAGTAACCTGTGGCTCCTCTGTTGGATCATACAATGCCACATGTGTCGGCACTAATTTAGATAGAGCAGTAGCCTAGTCTAAACAAAGAAGACGTTTTCCATGTGTATTTCCGTTGTGTAATCCATTGACTTTGCTTTCCACGTTTCCTGCCTAATCTCACATGCTGTATACCAGGCCTGGGCTAATAGTAATGATTATAAATATTGAAGTAATAGGTTGAGCAAAAAACCCAAATGTGATGCTAATAGGAAACAATGTAATAATAATTGACCTATTACTTTTATATTACTATTGAACATTTAAACCAAATTTCAACTACATAATAATTCCATTTGATTAGGTTGTAGGTTCCACTAGTGTGTCTAGGTTTTGTGGTTGCTCCTCCCTTGTTGACTTGAGCATGGCCCTGGTGAAGTTTTTATGAGCGTTTACATAGCAAGAGGCACTGGTACATTGTTATTGCTGCATTGACTAAAGGGATTAAACTGGGCTTTCACTGCTTTGAAGCCAGTTCTGCCAAGTTGCTGACTACCCTATATGTTTAGTGACTGCCTCCAAGGTGCACACAATTCAGCCTGAACTACAGTGGGTGTGAAAAGCATCTTGATGTATTTGTACTTGAGCAATTAAATGTCCACCAAGCAGCAGTAGAGCAATGTGGTTTAATTCAGGGTTCGCACAGGTCCCCGAAAGTCTTGAATGTTCTTGGATTTGATTTTTTTGTTCGAGTACCCTCGAATCTTCTTGAATTTCAAAAATAAATATCACATCTTGGACTTGCTAAGACTGACTTCCACAGGCAATATCTCAGACTCACTGAGAAAATATGTGCACAGTTAGCCTAATGAGAATCTTAGTGAAAACATGACGCACTAAGGTCTAAGCATCATTGCCATTGTTATGATTGTGAAAAGCAATTTAATTAGAGTTTAATAGTCTTCTGTGAGAATCTTCTAATCAAAACTTGTCAAAAAAACACCTACACAATTACAAATTTCTAGTGGAAATGTATAAATACATGACATTAAATAATGAAATTTTTTCTTTATAGCGCTTCTAAAAATGTTAATGAAAAGTCCTACTTTTTCCCCCGAAAATGTTCTTGAATGTTCTTGAATTTGACTGCTCATTCTGTGTGAACCCTGGTTTAATTAGACTAATATATCCGCCTAGTTATATGGCATTAACTGTTGTCTTTCATTCCAGTATGGTATTTAAATTTATTAATATTTAAATGGAACATATGTGTTCTATCCTTAGTCAATGTAGTAAATATGGTATACGGTATAGATATATTTTGTTCTAAACATTTATGATTTATTTTATTTTATAATACTTCCCTAATGATGATGAAAGTACTTGACATTCTCAAATATTATTTCAAATACTTTTGGTATGAATGACAATAAATGGCAAGTTAGATTTTTTATTCACCTGTCTTGAGACCGAGAACAATTGTACTGTTGTATTTATGCATACGGTGCATTACATCACTATATGTTCCAATGAAAAACGTAATAGTAATTGCTTCAAATGTGATAGTAATAGGAAGAATTCAGCATGTACTAGTAATATGAAGGAAACCGTAATATATTACATTGCAATGTAATTGACCCCAGGCCTGCTGTGTATACATATTACAATGTGTAGTCTTTATTTAAAAATTGGACGCATTTTTGATGGCACAGTATGACAGTATGGTAGTTTTCTTTATCATCTGGGTCGTGTTACCACCTGGATAGCAAGGATTGCACATTTTGTTTCAGCTTTGCGTTTGTTGAGTTCAACACTGAGGCTGACGTTGATACAGCGATGGAGGAGAAACAGGGAACAGATATGGAAGGCAAATCACTCTTCCTTGACTACACAGGGTCCAAGAGCAAAGGGGCCAAGAAGTCTGGGTCGTTCGGTGGGGCCCCGCAGCAGCGCAAGTCATTCGGTGGTGAGTTTGAGGCAACTTAATTCGTGTTACTGTTCCTGGGGGGGGGAATATATCTTCATTTTGACAGAATTTGTTTCCTAGTTTTTTATTGTAGTGGTAAGGAAAATTTGGCATGTAACAAAGTTGAGTTGTTGGGTCTGCTGTTTTATCATAAAAGTTTAACCAGGATTTTTGATAACCATTGGTAAAGCGTAGAAGTTCCTAATGAGTGGTAGGCAATGAAGTGGCTACGGAATGGTCACCATCCTCGCAAGCCATGGATGTGGCTACGTGCACTACCACTGGCAGATCTCCTACGCATCGTATGGAACTTAGTTGAATCAAACTCAAAATTGACGTCGCCATACCACCCATGAGAACAGTGCAGACTCGCGTCCAATTTCCAGGAATCCAAATATAATTACCCATTCTACCATTTTCATGAGCCGCTGAGGGGTATTGTTTTCAAAAAAAAATTAGATGTATTGGTAGGGTGATTGGGGGTTTGAATCAATATGAAACATTACTTTTTAACTTAGCAAACTTACAAGACCATCCCTAGGATGTGGGGTTTGTAATCATGTCAACTAAGATATTTATCTACAGCGTATTGGTTTTTATGTCAACAGAGGCCGGCAAAACGAAGGTGCTGTTTGTGAAGAACCTGAGCTTCAACTTGACAAAGGAGGGACTTCAGGAGGCGTTTGATGGAGCGACGACAGCCCGAATTGCCACATTCCCAGACACGGGCAAACCCCGGGGGTAGGTGTTGGCTTGGGGCATTTGTTAGGGAGAATTGAATGTGTACACAAGGACAACGTTATACTCGTATTTTGTGATCTTTTCCAAAGTATCTTCCTTGCAATGCTGTGATGAGACAAGATGACGAGTCCGATCTTCCTTGAAGACAACGAGGCATTTGTCTGAGTGTTGTGGTTCAATTTGTGTGTATTTACCGCCATCATTTAGCAGAATCGGATCACGTAAATATATGTGTTTTTGTGGCTCTGCTTAGTCTAATTGTGATGTACTGGTGACTTGGCGCATTTGTGGATATGCAAGCTATTATCTGATGGTCATGTTTGTTTTTGTAGGTTCGGTTTTGTGGAGTTTGATTCTCCGGCCGACGCCTCGGCTGCCTACGAGTCGATGAACGGAACAGAGCTGGAGGGTCGTGAGTTGAAGCTCGACTACGCATCGGAACAACAGAACTCACCTAGGCCATTCGGTGGACGAGGGGGTCGCGGAGGTCGGGGCGGATTTGATAGAGGTAATTAATAAGTTCATAATTCAGTAAAAAATAAAAGCACCTTTTATTAACTTAAAATTAACTTTTATTAACATATTCAAACCTGTCATTAACGTATGTGTTATTGCTGTTACCATGAAGTTGTTTATGGTGTGTACGAGACCGTAGACAAAACATGCCTGTTCTGTGCAATGTGTGAATGTTACAGCACTTTGACTGGACATTGCCTGTGATGACCTGGTTGTGTTTTCTTTCAGGAGGTCGAGGGGGCTTCAGGGGGGGCCGAGGGTTTGGTGGACGAGGTCGTGGGGGCGACAGGGGAGGAAGAGGTAGGTTTGTCTTCTGTTAGTTATCTATCCTTGCAAAGCTGTGATGTGATAAGATGACGAGTCTGATCTTCTGTGAAGACAGCGAGGCATTTGTCTGAGTGTTGCTGGATACACAATTTAGCAGGTTTTTATTGATTTATTTATTCAGCATAAAATGTGTGTGTGCATACATAAAATATAGTACATTAGAGTACACCATATATAAGGATGACATAAGAAAGTGCAGACTTATTTCCATTGTGGTCCTTGGACAGACATACAAAATACATGACGCAGATAAGAGATCTGTCTCCCATTCCCACCAGTTTTTGAGATTCATATATCGCTAACATTGTTATTGGTAAATCACAGGCTTTGACCATCATACCAGTTGCCCAGGTGTTGTATTCAGTGTGAGTTGCTAAGACGGTTGTATATTTTTAAGTGTCAAGTCAAGATTATATGTCTTGTTTATCTTTTGTATGATTTCCAGTTCAGATATTGTTTAGTTTAGTTCTAATTACCCCTTGAAGGTACTAGTGTGTGCAGTGCTGTGATGAGACAAGATGACGAGTCTGATTGCCCTTGAAGACAACGAGGCATTTGTCTGAGCATTGCTGGAGTAACCTGTGGCTCCTCTGTTGGATCATACAATGCCACATGTGTCGGCACTAATTTAGATAGAGCAGTAGCCTAGTCTAAACAAAGAAGACGTTTTCCATGTGTATTTCCGTTGTGTAATCCATTGACTTTGCTTTCCACAGGTCGGGGTGGATTCCGAGGTGGTCGTGGTGGAAGCACAGAGTTCAAAGGTTCGCGGAAGTCATTTGACGATTAAGTAGCTACAGCCATATATGTTTGTCATACTACAGTCTAGTGATCGTGTGACTGTCGTAGCGCCGAGCGTCACCCTGCGTTTGAGCGGCTAGAATCGGTCTTCATATTGGACAGTATTCATCTCGTGGGGGGTTAGCCCGCTGCCAACTTTGCGTCAACTCTTGAGTCTGGGGTTGGCGGCAGTATAACTTGTGGACATTCTCTGTGTAAGTGTTCGTGCTCTTTGTTTGTTGTTCGTGAAGTCCGTAGACTTGGACTGTCAGAGACTTTGAATGCGTAGTCAGTCCAGTGTCGGAACGTCTGAAGTCGGCGTTGATGAAATGAAAGAATCACTGCTATTTTTTTTAATGTTCTAATATGTTTTACTCAGTTCATGGCTAAGACGTTTGGTACCTATAGAATTACCTTTGGTGTTGGATTGATGTGCAGCAGTACAGTCTAAATAAGATATTCTTGTGTTGAGACAATATTATGCTTCGTGAATAACTAAATGTACGTGGAATTTGTATGTGGCAGCTGCAGTTTCATGACACTACCATCCTGCGCCACAATCAAAGGTAGAGAAATGTACATGCCTTCAATTTAGTATGTTTACAGATAATGTGCATTTATAATATTGTTATGTATGGAACTGAGGGCATGTTGTGCTATTTGCTTGTATCGGAATGGATTGCAGAATTGTTTGTGATGAGAGAAGACATTTGGTGGACTTGGGATGCCCGTATACCTCCTCCTGACATTTAGTTGGCGCAGGCGTATTTTAAATTTTGTATATAGTGGTCAGTTGGTCAGAAGAATCGTCACAATAAATTACAGTAATTGCCAAATATGGTTGGTGTGTCTGTTTTGTGTAGCATTTACAAGTGGTCATTGTTCAGTGGTTTAGCAGGTGTCCTTTTAACCAGGTCACCGTAAACTCGTCTTGGTATGGAAACCTGCAGCGCTCGCAGAATAAATATTGAAAATCTCCATGATGCGAGATGCAGTTGAACATTGCATGTTTTATGCTGCGTTCCAGGGAGCTTGTGTTTATTGTGGATGTGACCCAACTGCATAAATTTACGAGGGGTGAAATTGGGCTGCTTCAGAACAAGTCATGTTCATGGTAAACACGAGGTGATTGGAACAGCATGTGATTCAAATGCATGGCATCATGCATAATGAACTTCCTGTCATTTTCTCATGAGGCACTTTTTCATATACAAATTACGGGCATAACAATGGATCAGAAGGATGGGCAATATCAGTGTCGACTGAATTGTTACATTTTGACCAATCATTGCAAATTTGGGTTCCAAAACGATCATTCTTTCATGTTATGCTACAACCGAGTTATTTTGTACAATAAAAAAGTAGGTATGTCAATAATGTGTGTACTTCAAACTCCAATTCTTGCAGGGTGTTTCTTGAAATGAAACTTTTTTGTAAACATCACTAAGCAACATAGTCAGTTGTTTTTTATTTCAAACAAGCATGTAGCAGCAACCTTACCAGTATGGCTATAATTAGCGTATGCCTGCTGTCTTACAAATTGATCATGCCATGGAAAATACGACACTTGATAGCAAAGAGGTTTTTATTAAAATAAATATACAAAACTAACAGCAGAGACTAAGTAAAACAAATAGCAAACAAGGAAGAAATTAATGCTGCAATGTCATCACTGAATATATATAATACTTATACATAGGTCTTTATACATTATGCAATGTATCGATATAGTAAACCTCGGATATAACAAACTCGCCTATATTGAATAAATAAATTTATATTAAATAACTACAGTATAATTTCAGATGATTCTTTATATCCAAGGTTTACGGTATGTCCGGTATAATCTGCACATCACGACATTGCAACAGGAGTGTCCGTACATATCGGCAGGTATCTCCTTAATTTTACCCAACTCGCACTGTCTATACTCTTCCAACAAGTTGTGCCTACTTCATAAGTCTGTTGGCATAATCTTAACTATTAAAACTTGATTATACATTTATATTATATAGGTCCCTACATATTAATATATACACCATTGCATAGCCCCAGAACTATTAATTTGATACTACATAAGGAGTTGATCAGCTGAACTGCTTATTTTCATTGATATTAAAATGCTTTATTTTGTGAATGGTTGAACAAGTACCGGTGTGTTGATATCAGTGTTGCATTGCCCTAAAATACTTACACCTTATGATACAAAATTCACAACAACAATAATTATTAATACAACTGTCCTAAGCAGTTATAAACTTGATTAGTTCACAATGTTTCCATCCTCTGAAGGCCTGTGTACCGGGCTGAAGGTATCCCTCCTAGCTGTAGACCTTTGCACACTGCGCATGCAGGTGCATTGGACAACTAGACCGACCTGCCCCTTTGAGCATCAGTTGTGTTGCCATGCCAGGAGAAAGGCTAAATTGTCTTATCTGTTTCTGCAAATAACTGCACAAGTTATTACTTTTGTGTTTACACTATTACAAACTAAATTAAAACTAGCATAAACCACCCTAGAAGCACCGCCTGTTCCTGGCACGGTCGTAGTAGGGTCCTACTTCTGGCCCAGGTCTACTCGCGGCACTAGACGCTTACAGAAGTGTGGGAACATAGTTGTTGAGAACATGTCTTGGTATATACAAGGTACAACTTGCGACAGACATGGCCGGTGTATTCATCTTCGCCATGACCTTCCACTTATTCAACTCTATGTTGTAACAGAACACCTCGTCTCGCTTCTTGTTCTCGTCATACGTAAACCCACCGACCAGGAAGACCTGTGCTGCCACCATGCTGCAGTGGACGCCGCTGATTTTTGGCGAGTTCTCATGCACAACGTTCCACTGGTCGGTCTCAGTATCATATGCCTCTACCGTGTTAACATCATACGCTTTGATGATGTTCTTGTCGTACCCGCCCAATACATACAATCGGTTGTCATGACAACACATTGCGTGGTCCATGCGCGCCATCAACATGCATGCACGACTCTGCCACGTGTCCGTCGTTATGTCATAACACCACAAACATCGCGATATCTCCTGGTCCGTCTGTCCGCCCGATAGAAACACCTTCCCATCATGCACTGTAGCGGCGGATGCCGACAGTCGCACATCGAGAGGCGTCTTCACGACCCATTTATTTTGGTCGACAAGGTACTGCTCCACAGTGTTCTTGAAGGTGCCACTGCAGTAGCCACCGATGGCGAAGATAGAGTGACCGTTGCTGACCTGGGTGAAGTGATGTCTTGGCTCCTGCATCGGAGCAATCTCGCTCCACGTGTTGAAGCGAGGATCATAGCGGTAGCACTTGACGCTGACGGGGTTGTCGGAGGAGTAGAGCTCGATGCCGCCACACACGTACATGTAGTTATCAAGACTGCACACCTGCAGCAGAAATGATTACAACGTACAACACAAATGTAATGATTATGAGTACGGTTACTTAGGAAATGAGTGTAATGCATCTATATATTAATATGCTACCTTTGCTGGAGTTTTGTATGTTTGTACTTTGAGGAGCCACAGTTATTTAGAGTTATTTATTTACATGTTTTTGCTATGTCAGACTATCAGAGAGCCTCTCTTACCCATGATTATTTAGTGGTGATCGCCAGATGGCGCCACCACCATGACTGCTCCATGGATGGATGGATGTAAGCTGGATACTTTTGAATGTAATCGTGATTACATCAATGGCCTTGCCATTGACTGTACATTCGGTACCAGAGTAAGGATAACATATATTCATTACAATTGTTCTTCAGTCATAGGGTACTAACAACTAAAACATATGCAAACAAAATGTTTAATCAATAAAACTCAATCATAATTTATGATATCTGACTGCTTCATTATAGTTTAGTTGGGACCTGAGCAACATAAGAATGCACAAAGAAATTGTACTCGAATATGATTACTTTGTATTTTACCAATATAACTGAGCACGAGTATGATTATTCAAAAATTGTCAATGATTACACAGTCAAGATTACAACTACTTTGAATATGATTACTTTGTATTTTTGATCAATACAATATAATCGAGTATGATTACTCAAAAATGTTAAACGATTACGTGTGAACGATTATTTGACCTCTGACCTGCATGTGGAAGGTCTCCGTGTAGGACGCCCCGAGAGAGCTCCACGATCCGTCTGCCAGGTCGTACACTCGCAGACAATCTTCCTCCGTGTCCAACAACACAATACTTGCGCTGTCGGATCGCACCACTGTGCGCGCGTTCTGCATGACAGGCTGCTTGGAGGGCAGCATGTGGTACCTGTTTGCTTCCAGCATCAGTTCCAGACACTGTGGATCACTCTTCATGAGGTCATTCGTCATGACGGTGTCCACCAGATCGTTCGGCGCGATCAGCGGGAACCGGATCCGAGTCATTAGCGAGTATGCGTGTTCCGCCCGCCCCTTTCGGTCGTACTCGAGCCACCGCAGCGCCATCTGGAACAACTGCAGCTCCGTGAACATGTTCAGTCGACTGTCAGCGAGGATCTCGTTGAGGAACCGACTGGTGAAGCGGACGAATTCGTTCTGTTGGATGATCTCGTTGAAGTGTCCGAGAATGAGGTCAAGGGACTTCTGCTTCACCATCGGCAGGTTGAACTGCTCAGCGATGTTGTACATGTCGATGCTGTTGTACACGGTCGTCAACTTCATGAGGAATCGACAGCACAGGTCGACGGCCTCGGTCATCTGAAGGTGTGTTGCGGCCAGCAGGATGTCATAGATATTCTGGACAGTGCAGCATAGTTGACCACTGTAGGCAAACTTGACCACCTGTTGGAGGCCTCGCAGTGGCACACCGGTCAACGCCACCTACATGACCAGACGGACAGATATACTCTATTTTGACTCATACACACACGTGACCTGCAATAGCAAGGTGGGTATGCAGTTGCAAAATAATTGTGAAATTGAGTTTTGTACCTTTTTGGATTCCACAAATTAAAAGCGATAGCATTATACCTCATTTATTGGAATATCTTCAGTAGTGTTTTATTTACTGCTTAGATGGAAACAAACTTAAAAATGGGCCAAGTGGCCCTGAAGTCCTTTGGACTAATACGTCTATATGTGACCCCGGCTGACCAAATGAGTGATAAGTCGGAAAAATTGTAACATTGTTTTCTTACATCCTTGTAAAGGTTTGGTAGGTGCTTTACACGGTTTCAAAACATATGACTGCTATAAAAATTGGCAAAGTTATGGAGCACTGAACATGGTGGGGATCAAAAAGTTAAAATGAAGAAAACGGCTGTTGAAGTTTTACATTATATATACAAATGGATTGCATGGAAATATTACATGCACAACATTCAAATGTGGCACACAGTTGTAATATGTATGTTATGTTGCAATGATACACTGGAAGTACAAATGTGCTGCTACAAAGACTTATCAAGTTATGCCAGATTATGTCTTTATGTGTAAAACTAAGAGGACAGATTATTTGAGAGCAAAAGGTAGACTCACTGTTTGACACAGTTTAAAACCTACAGGCAACTGTCCAGTTTAACAGGGGTCTAATGGCTTAATGCTGTTTGTTGACACAAGCTGCTGCCAGTGACCAATTACACATTAGTCACAGTTTCCATCAAACGATAGCAGGCAGAGAATCTTAGCTCCACAGCTGGGTGTAATACACAACCAGAGCCACCACTGATTCATGGTCAAGTAGATTAGCTCAATGCACCAACTAAGACAATACACAACACTGTGAGTGACAGTGTCCAGAGTGAGGCCTAAGCAGTGTCCTCATTGCTGAATAGATCAATTAAACCTGCCAAGCGGGTGACATTCTGCACAAGTGTTCATTAATCCTTAGTGATTGTTCAGGAAACCAGACTGACCACATACCTAAACAATGCGAATGTAATAGGTGAAGAACAGGCAGTGTTCAAATAGGGGAATTGGTTGAATTGTATTTGTCTTGACGCAAAAGGCTTTATTGTGCCTTCATCGATTATAAGAAAGCATTTGATTTAGTAGACCATTCCTCCCTGTGGTCTAAGATAATTTCATGCGGTATTAATGGTATATTGTTGAAAGTTGTATACAACATATACCAAAATGCTAAATCATGTATAAATGAGGGCCAGGCTGTGTCAGCCTTCTTCTCATGTGATGTATAGCAGGTATGGCAAGGAGAAAACTTGTGTCCTTTGTTATATTTGCTATTTACCTGAATCATTTTGAACACTGTTAGTCACAATTATAATGGACTTGACATGGCAGCTGGTTCAATTTGCAACAACCTTAGTGATGTTGATGTACAAAATGTATGTTCTACTATATGCTGATGACACTAGAATGATTCAATCAAATACAGATTTCTTGCTTGTGTATAGCTGAACTATGTCAACTCTTCTAATGGTTGACATTTTGTTGTTTCATTTCAACTATATAGTGAATGTGTAATTATTAGTCTATATTGATACAACTGATTTACACAGTACCATGTCTACACAAGGCATGGCAAGTGTAAACAGAACAGTAGAATGCATTTGATATCAATAAAGTGTAGGATATTTCACTTTATAGTTGTCCAGAATATTAATTTTCTATGTTTGTCACCTACAGGTGACAGAATATAAATTTTCTATTGTCACCTACAGGTGACAGAATATAAATTTTCTATGTTTGTCACATACAGGTTTCTACAGACAATACATCTTTAACCAATAGACACCACAGTCACACCATTTTATAATAATTAAATGAACATCAAAATAAACACAACTTTCAATTATAAAAAATCAATAGTTTTGAAGATAAAAAGTGTTAGGCAACTGTTCAGTCTAACAGGGGTCAAGTGTGTCTACTCTGCCTGGGAGTTGTAACCAATTAAAGATTAGTCAAGGTCTCAATGGAACAGTAGCACTAGGTTGCAGAAATTAGTCTTGGTGTTGACTTTGTGGCACAATAAACAAAATCTACTGTTGGGGGTGGTCTCAAGGGCCCTTCTCAAAACCACATCACTAGATAATGTAAAACTTTTGCACTTTGGGGGCCCCTTGGGTGCCCTTAGAATGATTCAATCAAATACAGATTTCTTGTATATGGTGGCAGCACCCTAAGCTACATGTATGCAAAATTAGAAAAAAAGTTGGTGAACAGTTTTTGGAAAAATAGGCCAAATGTGACATTTTTACCAGTTTAGGGGTCCTTGGAGGCCCTAGGAGCCCTTAAAATGATTCAATCAAATACAGATTTCTTGTGCATACTGGCAGTCCCCTAAGATATGTCTACGCAAAATTAGAGAAAAAGTTGCTGAACGGTTTCTGAGATACGGCAGCTAACGGCGGATGCAGAGTGATGGCAATAGTCCCTTGGACCTTTGGCCAAAGGACTAAAAACACATTGTTTTGAGAAACGATGTAATTTTGACTCGTATTTTGTCTGATGTATTTTAATCATTGAGTTCATAAATGCATATACCTTATTAGTTTTGGGGTTATTTGTCGAGGAAAATAAACTGGGAAAGGCTAGATTATAAGGTATGTATTTCTGCCCAAATCAAACAATTTACAGGACATAACCTAGACAATTACTTTTGGCTTGTGTGCAGAATAGGCCGATGCGACTTTATATGCGGTTCGCTGTGACGGGTCACATAGCCCTCAACAGTGAGCACACAGAAACATAAATATAATAATCACAAGTAATATACTACATATATCAAGTGTGGGTAGGAGACTCCCAGTCAATCACAGTGGTCAGTGCTTATATTTGACCAACTTTGTTTACACACTGTGACATCCAAATAAAGGCTCTTTTCAGAGGTTTAGACAAAAACAAAAATGCTAATTTAAAAGCTACATGGCTACTATGCAACACAATCTAATACAGTCAGACCACGTTTTACGGCCACATCAGTAATACAGCCACCTCATATTTAAACTCACCCTAAGACAGTCCCAAATGATATCTGTAACAGTGATGTAACGGAAATTAGTCCCACTAATGTGGTCACCTCGCTATTCAGGTCACTTTAGCTTAGGCCCGTGGCCATGGATGACCTTAATAAGGAGGTTCTACTGTAGTCGCAATTATAACTGAACAAATAGAATATTATACTTTCAATCAGCAATTAATAAACATCGGTTACGATATTACCTCATCCTCGTTCCTCTCTCGCATGTCTAAGGTGAGCATTGCATGGAAGTAATCGCTGCTCCCCGCCATCACGCAGCGATGCACTTTGATTGGTTCTTCATCTGCGACCAGAGTGAGGTCGCATAGTGTGCTGTCTTGTTGTAGGATTCGGAGGCTGGTCAACAGTCGCTCACTATAGCTGTCACATTGCAGCGTCTCAGCCATCACGCTATCCGTCTCTAAAACAGAACATTAATGTTTCTAAATAGGGATCATCCCAGAACGTTGATGTCCGATATCAGACAAAATTACTTTCATCTGGTCTCAGGCACCCACCCCCTCTCCTCAGATGATGATGCCAATATATTAACAGTATAGGTCAGAAGCGTAAAATATTGATGTCCGATGCCAGATGAAACTGCCTCGGACCCCCCTCCCCCAAACGAAAGTAATTTTGTCTGATATCGGGCATCAATGTTCTGAAATGATCCCTTAATTAGACATTAGCGAAGTTACCCGGCTCTACATGGTGAAAAGCCATTTTCCAGATAAAGCCACGTCTATGCTAATGGGTATCTACAAATTCAAACTTAGGGAACACTCCCGAAATCCTGTGCACTGGAATCTGCCCTACCATAAAATAATTTGCATCAAAATCTGACAACTTGCAAACCTGTTCGTTTGAAGATCATTTTGAACTGTCCTGTTGCAATAACTGCATGAAGAATATTCATTCACATAAAACGTTTTTATAGTCTCATACCAGTGACATTGTAAGTTCACTTTTCCCATTTCTGTGTGTAAAGTTAATTTATTTTCTTGTCGTAGTCGTAGACACTACACATGTACGTAGTACTATAGTAGCTGTTATAGTACCCTTACAATTGGTGAATGAAACTGATCAAGTTTTGAATCCGCAGTACTAGAAGGTGGACTCGAGTCCAAATGTGTTCAACTGACAGTTCGGCATGACTACCATCTGAGCTACTACTAATTAATGCCTGGACTGGAGGCTGGAGACTGAAATTATCCCATTCATCATAATGATGATGGAATTAACAGTGATAACACACACACTAAATTTCTGCAAAAAATAGTTATAAGGACGAAATCGAGGTGCGTGGAGCCAAATTCTACAAAAGCGCCGACCAAGTGACGGCACTTATTGGCTACACAACGTCAACAGCAAAGTAACTACTGGAGGACAGGCACAGACTAGAGGTACAAGTATCGTGTGACTCTGTCTCCGACTCAGTTTGACAGTGCATTTTTCCCAGCCACGTTATCACACAAAATTCGGGAAATTCGTAGTATTAGTGACTGACGACACAAGCTACAAATATGCTGACCATGTGTAACACCCGTAACCAACAATGCAAACCGTACTGGTTCACCAAATCCACAAAATGTAATAGCAAAGCAAAAGCTAAGCGTCAAGTTTACGTCACCATGTTATTGTCACGTGATCAAATATCAGTCAGGGACTGTTTAGTTTTGCATGTGTGCGGTTTAAAAGTCATAATTTTATTAATTGATGTATCCAACAAAGACCGTATATGAATACAAATAGAGGCTCCTTAGTATTCAGCAAGGAGCCTCTATTTGGACAGGAGGCGTCACTGAGCGAACAAATGTTTTTTGTCCGCCATTCGGGAGGCAAGCGCATGCGCCTACGGGACCGCAGCGCGCCATGTTAGCGTATTTGTTCAGTTACCTCATTTCATCAGAATAATTACCAAGCTGTGATGCGTCATATAAAATGAAAGGTATCAAAGTAATCCTTGAAGTTTTTTACCTATCACAATTCTAAATTTGTACACAAATCACGTAGAAACGTTGCAATTATTTATTGAACCAACTGAATTTCGTCGTATTTTATCAAAATAATCATGAGGCTGTACCACTTCTTATATAATTAAAATATTGAGGTTATCATTGAAAATGCTGAGCAATGATAATGCAAAGAACTGCATTTTCTGCACGCGTATGGTCTGGCTTCGCGCAACTCCAGAATGGCTGACGAATTGCTTATGTACTTTCGCCGAACAATGTAGATAGCGCGCTCTGCACCGTCTTTGGTATCCAGTACGTCGCAGTTTGCGTACGTCACAATCAAAATTGTATGCGTGACCTCCGTCAAACCTTACCTTTGCCACCAATGTCGAGTATAATTATTATATATAGCATATATATTATATATATATACATATATTATATATGTACATATATATTATATATATATATATATATACTCACCATTGGTGGCAAAGGTAAGGCTTGACGGAGGTTACGCACAAAATTTAGATTGTGGTGTACATATATTTATATATATATACGCATATATATATATATGTACTTCACAATCTAAATTGCTACCAATGTTGAGTATATATTTATTATATATATAATATTATATTTATATTATTCTGTGCGTGACCTCCGTCAAGCCTTACCTTTGCCACAGATGTTGAGTATATATATATATATTTTATAAGATGTCATGCAGCAGTAGAAATGTGATTCACGTGTATATATATATATATATATATATATATATATATATATATATATATATATATATATATATATATATATATATACACACCAGAATCACATTTGTATTGCTTCATGACATCTTATAAATGAAACATTCCTGCATACAGTTGTCACTTTAAAAACGTTGTCTTGTGTTTTGTCACAAAGAAAACAAATTGTGGGCAAAATTGTTTAGCAAAATATACGACGGAATACACCCATTGTTGGTGGCTTGACGGATATTTTGCTACGCAACAGGTCACGTGATGGGTAGGCGAATTATAATACAATCTTTGTGCAAGACTTCGACGATGGGTGGTAACTGACTACACTACCCCTAGCAAATATCCTACGCAGTGTATGGAATTTAGTTGACTGAGATGTGTTTCTTCCTAGCAATTGACTGTGCTGGTCAAAACTGTAACCTTGAGAACCTGCAGAGCCCGCGCCCGTTCATATCAAATGGAAACTCCAAGTTAAGTAATTCCTATATCATTACCAGTCCGACCATTCACACGAGCCAACGGCTTCTCGAACATTATATTAATAATTATTGTGGACTGATTCGCGGAGTGAAACCAAAAATATACCAGGCCCGTAGGCTGGGGGTGCGACGGGAGCGTAATAATCTCCTCCGAGACAAGAGTTCCACTCGACATTTTAAGGACGGTATATGATGTTGTAGGTTTTTGTGAACATCAAGATTGTACGTGCAGTTGGAATTCTCAGCGGGTGTTGTTAGAAGATTTTGGGGGCCTCAACGAGGTGCATTTGGAAGTCTTATGGGGTGCAGTTGTTTTTTGTTTGGGGGGAGCGTCAAAGGGATGCAGTTGGGTGTATCAAGGGAGGTGCAGTTGGAGGTTTCTGGGAATATATCAATGAAGCGTGGAGTTGGAGATGCAGAAGTATACATAGTTTTCAAAATAAAACTATCGGTTATTTTTCTATATCATAATACAGAGTGTAGATATCTGGTTGATTGTTTATTTGTATGTCCGCCTAAACATGTATCTTATTATTATTATTGATTCGTTTGCGCCTACGTGACTGTAACGAAACTCGCTGTTTGTATTGGTAATAAATCACATTTTATTGAGTACTGAACCTGATGCCATCGGTGCTGAGTAACCAGGGGATTGATCCTCTGACATCTGCCTCATATACGTATTGTCACATCTCTCCTCTAAAACAAAAACTTGAACAGTGAACACAACTAGAACAGTCAAAACTAGAACATGGCAACAGTTGATATGATGTGAATCAATATCGATCTAATAATTCGCATGATGTAGTTACACGTAATCATGTAGATGGCTGGGCCTGCGTGTGGCCCGACCTGATCGCCGAGGGCTGTGCGCCACTGCAGTGCTTGGCCATTCACCTGCGCATCACACTGCCGAGGGCTTTGCCACACTGCCGGCTGAGGTGGTTGACCATTCACCTGCGCATCACACTGCATTGACTCAGCTGCACCGTTGCCCTCGACCGTTGGCTTGTCATCATGAGGAGACCCATTATATTCCATCGGGTCCCTCACGGGTGGTTCGCCAGCAGACACGAGCTGACGACGATTTCGCCGATACGTAACGCCATCCACGTCGACTTTGTAACTCCTTGGAGCTACTTGGCGTATGCCGTGACGTGCGAATTGCTGCGCCATCTCATGGATGACACTGCGTGACGTTACCGACCCCAGACGCGCAACCTCGACGAAATTGCTGTAGTAGTCGACGATAACGAGGAGTGTACGCCCATTGCTTTCACACAGATCGACCGCGACTTTCGACCAAGGTCTCGCAATGACTTCGTGTTGCATCAGAGGTTCCTTGCCCGGCGCGTCTCGCATCGACAGGCAGATCTCAAACGCCGACACGTAGGCTCGAACCTCTGCCGCCATACGTGGCCAGTAGAGCGTGTCGCGCATTCGGCGCAAACAACCCTCTATACCCATATGTGTCGTATGTGCCACCGTCATCAACTCTCTGCGCATTGACGTCGGCACCACCAGTAGATCGCGCTTGAACACTAGGGCATCCTGTACCGTTAGTTCATCTCGTGAATCGAAATACGGCCGCACACAATCGGGGGACGGCCATCCTCGCCGAATGACATCTCGCAGCTTCTGCAAGACCCCATCCTGCTACGAAACCAACTGCAACTGCTGCCATCTCGTCTGTCACAGGCAGAGTCGTTCTGTGGTCTATCGTCTCGCACTCCTTCGCTATCTCACACGCGCACACTTCTGGTAGATAAGCTCGGCTCAGGGTGTCCGCCAAATACATGGTGTCGCCACGCTTGTATTTCAGGTTGATGTCGTACTTCTGCAGTCTTTTGGGTGCCGAATCGAGTTTTTTTCCGCATGATGATTTCGAGAGGCTGATGATCACTTTCGACGTTCACATTTGCTCGACCGTAAACATAAGCGTCGAACCGTTGGCATGCAAACACAACAGCCAACAGTTCTTTCTCTATCTGCGCGTAACGCTCTTCTGTTGGCGTTAGGGCCCTAGACGCATAGGCCACCGGTTGACCCGCCTGCAACAGCGCCGCTCCTAAACCCGATTGCGATGCATCGCACTGCAGTGTCACTTCCTCGTCTAGGTTATAGTACCTGAGTACCGGTGTGCTCGTTACTGCCGATTTGATCGCCTCAAACGCCTTCTGTTGTGGTTCGTCCCACTGGAAGTCTGTCTCCTTCAATGTCAGCTCACGCAACGCCTTCGTTGTGTCTGACAAGTGCGGCAAGAATTTCGCCAGGTACCGAGTCATTCCTAAGAGACGCTGCACTGCCGGAACATCCGTGGGTCTTGGCATCTCTAAGATTGCCCGCACTTTTCTGGGATCCACTTTCAACCCCTCACTAGTCATGACGTGACCGATAAAAGGAATCTCAGGTATGCGCAGTTGCATCTTGTTTATGTTTAGTTTAACACCTCTATCCTCGCACCGTTGAACGAAAGCCATCATATTTGTATCATGACTGCGATGTGCCTCCGCGATGTTATCTCCGAAACCAACGACTGCAAAATCGTCTGCAATGACTTCGATTCCTGACAGTCCTTCCACGAGTTGGTGCATTTTTCCGCTGGAACACCTCCGGAGCTGAGCATATGCCAAATGGGAGCCTTTTCCATCTGTACCGGCCGAATGGAGTGTTGAATGTCGTAAGAAACGAGGACGGTTCATCCAGCATGACGTGTCAGAACCCGCTGCGAACATCGAGTAGCGAAAACACTTTCACTCCGTGTAGCCGCGTTGCTACGTCCTCAATGGTTGGCAGAGGATAATGCTCTCGTTCCATGGCTCGATTCAGATCTTTGGGATCCAAACAGATCCTTAGACTTTGCGAGTCTCTTTTCGGCACCACGACCATACTGCTTATCCACTTGGTGGGCTGTGTCACTGGAGCGATTATCTGCTGTCTCTGTAGATCATCCAACGAGTCTTGCAACCGCGCACGGATTGCCACGGGCACGCGTCGTGGGGCATGTTGCACCGGATCTACACTCTCGTCCACCTTGATGTGGTATTCACCTTCCATACAGCCGACACCATCGCCGAACACTTTTGGGAATCGCTCGATCAACGACTCACGATTTATCTGCGTATCATCTTTGCTCACAGAGTACACAGGCGATGCTTGCGTTTCTGGTTGGTTGAGTTCATAATTGTCGTGGTATTCTATCAGTTTCATGCCGATGCACGCCTTGCGCCCCAGGATAGGACGGATCTGATCGCTGTCGACGAGTTTACACTCAAGTTTGCAATGAATGTCTCTGCGTGACACCCGAATCGTGACATGACCCACGACAGCAAGCTTACCCCCACCATACGCCACGATCGATGACGTCACTGGTCTCACGAAACGTCTGTTATAGTCTTTGGTCGCTTTCTCGTACAGAGACAAAGGAATCACGTTGCACTGTGCTCCAGTCTATCTGGAACCGCAGGTAGTTTCCCCGACTCCAGTTTGACGGTGACTACCTGTAACGCATCAACCGTCGATATTTCGCTCAGCCTAAAGACCTCTTCCTCATCGTCGACTGCGCGCAGTGATCGAGTCTTAGTCGTATGCCTGCATCTGTTCGAAAAATGTCCGATCTGCTGACATTTGAAACACTTTTTATCGAATGCGGAGCAGTTTGTCTCTTCCGTCAAGTCATGTCTCCGCCCGCACTTCCCGCAGTAACCGGCTGAGGTGCCGTCTCTGCCTCTAACAGCAGGCCCTCGTTGTTGCCAATTGCTCTCTGATTTCACAGCGTGCACTGCCTGATCACCGTCTGCCATTATCTTCATCTGAGTGGCCTTGCTTTCGGCTGCCCTGCAGATTTCATCCGTTTTCTCTAACGTCAGGTTAGTCTCCCTCAGCAACCGCTCTCTAACTTTATTGTCTGTGATACCGAAGAGCAACCTGTCCCTGAGGATTTCTTTTGGGGTAATCACATCAAATTGGCAGGATTCTGACAACTTTCGTAGTGCCGTTCTGTAGTGTTCGTATGGCTCGCCGGGTTCCTGTTGTCGCTTGTTGAAAACGAATCTCTCAAACGGTACATTTTTCGTCGGTTGACAGTACTGGGCAAACTTCTCCAATACTGGCCCAATCCGCTGTTCGTCGCCGTCTGTTGTCCACTCCCTGAACGTAGAGAACACCTCCCGCGCATCTTCCCCAATGACTGTTAGAAGGGTGGCGACCTGCACCGGCTCTGGTTTGTTAGCCAGTTCAGTGGCTAGGGCATAGTTCGACCATGCACTGTGGAATTTTCGCAATTTTTCAGCCGCATTGACGTCATTTATTTCTAACGACTGCGGCGGCGGTAATGCGAAACTCGCTGCCATTATTGCCCACTTCACTCAACATGCGACTTTATTGTTTTTGTTACGGCGTTTTGTTCTGAATAACCGAGTACACAGTTCAACAATGACTCGATTAAAAACACCGCTGCCATCATGTAACGAAACTCGCTGTTTGTATTGGTAATAAATCACATTTTATCGAGTACTGAACCTGATGCCATCGGTGCTGAGTAACCAGGGGATCGATCCTCTGACATCTGCCTCATATACGTATTGTCACAGAGGCTACGTGTATATTGCGGATTATACAAGTTTCTGCCAATTCACAAGACTCACATCTGTATACATGTTTTATGAATGCACAAGGAGGATATTAGACTACGTGGTTTTAGCAAGTGTGTGTGTATTTTTAATATTTTTACAGACTTACATTTTACTTTTGTGATTGCACCTGTGTGACATTGACAAACTGGTGATCGATGATATGTAACCCAGGTAAAAAGAACACTCCATCCGGAAATCACGGCATAACTTCAACAAAAACACCGCTGCTGCTGTCTGATCACCTATGGATGGAATGTGTCGTCGAGTTGGAGAAACCGGTCGTTCTGCGGGAAACGATTACATATCGCATCAACGACGTTCGCGTGTGGATGGTCAATAATCGACTAAAGGTGAATGATAACAAAACGGTCGCACTTGTGTTAGCAACACGAAACAATCAAGCGAAACACAAAAATTTGATCAAAATTGGCGACTGCGACATAACGCCAAGTCCTATTGCCAGAAACATCGGCGTTGTATTCGACTCGAAAATGTCGATGGTCAGTCATGTAAAGCACATGTGCTGCGTAGCCTACTATCATCTGAGGAACATTGCGACGATCCGATCGTGCGTAACACAGAAAGCCCGTCTTATGTACTCTCTTGTTATATCGAGAATTGACTATGCGAACTCTGCTATATGACATCCCCGACTGCCTAATCAACAAGCTGCAGAGCGCAAAATGCTGCCGCTCGGCTGGTGGTCCGCTGCCACAGATGGGACCATATCACACCGGTACTCAAGAAAATTCACTTCCAAGCAAGATGAAGACAACCTGTTGCCTTGTGACTTTCAAAAGACTTTGAAAACCCATCTTTTCCGGGTTGCTTACGCAATTAGTTTTTAATGCCATCATAAACATGGGTGTACGAAAAATGTTGATATTGTTCCGAAAGACGCTTCCATGCTTCCAAAAAATAACGTTACAAAATTTTCATCTTCACTGTAGTTGTGGGTTTTATCGTGATTTTATCTAGATCAATCATTCACTCACCATGGTCATCCAATCCTGACCGTATGATTCCTAAGGAGTGTTGGCCAGTATTCAACCAAAACCAAGACTCAGTCAATCGGGCCGTCCATCAGGCCACCAATTAATCAATCAGTCAATCAATCAATCAATCAATCAATCAATCAATCAATCAGCCAGTCAGTCAGTCAATCAATCAATAAATCCACCGACCAACCAATCAATCAACCAATTCAACCAACCAGTCAATAATTCTTTATTTCAGATAAAGCATACATACAAATGTAAACAAGTTTACTACAAGAGTGTACACATTGATCGTATGTGTAAGGTGTAAACATCGCTGTATTTAATATAATTCTAAGTAATTATTAAAGTTAGTTTCGAATCAAATTTATTTATACACCATGTATATATATATATTAATATATATATATAGATATTTGCAAAGCAGATTCAGGGGTGTTTACAAACTAAAACATGATGTAAGAATACATTACGTAGTCGTTATAATATTACAATACATGTGTTACATTATGCTAACACAACTACACATTTCGATTATTATGTAGGCCATGTATAACATTAATATGTATATATGCATGTATTTAAAGGACAATAAATTACGAAAAAGCATAATTAAAGAGAAAGATTTTCAGGTCTCTCCTAAAATGTCCAGAGTCACGTTGGTTTCTTAGCTCTACAGTCATTTGCAAAAGTTTAAGACCTGGCACGATTTGTAAGCATTTTACGGTATGGCATCAGATTGCATCAGATAATGTCTGGATTGCATCATCCTATTTGAGCCTTGAAGCAATACGCCTTGTCAGTATTTCCAGGTCATTTGTTTGCTGCTGTCAGTATCGATTAGGTGTTTTTTAGTTTTGTCTTCATCCCTGAAATGGACAAAAAATTGTCTTTGACAGAGGTTCTAAGGGCACAAATAGTGACTCTACATGGAGAAGGATATACGGAAAGAGACATTAGTGCTAAATTACGTTATTTCAAGACAGCCGTGCACAACGCCACCGTCAAATTCAATACTGATAGCACTTGACAGTAAAAGGAGTGGTCGTCCACGGAATACTACACTCAGGGATGACCACGCAATGAGACGCATCGTGATGCGCTCGCCAATGAGCTCATGCAAGAAAATTCGGGCTGCTTTACGCTTAAAAGATACGGAAATAACTCTCAGTACTGTTTCGAGACGTCGCAGCAAGGAATTTGGGCTCAAGTCCCGCAAGCCGGCCCGGAAGCCACGCCTGACACCTGTGATGAAAAAAAGAGACTGGACTTTGCCAGACGACATCGCCACTGGACTCTCACGCAGTGGAAGAAAGTGTTGTTCTCAGATGAATCGACCATGCAACAGTTTATACCTCGCAAGAGGCACGTTAGGCGGCCAGTAAGTAAGCGATTTGATGAGAAATATACAGCAGCCACAATGAAACACCCGCCAAGTCAGAGGATTTGGGGTGCCATGTCATGTTTTGGTCCTTCTGGTCTGTATTTTATTCTATCTAACACCACTATGGATGGACCTAGGTACGTGGAGTTGCTGAAGGAGAAGCTGAAACTGCATATGAACATCCACAAATGTACCATTTTCATGCAAGATGGCGCTCCTTGTCACCGATCCAAGGTAGCCACTGATTTCCTCAAGAAGAACAAAATCTCCGTGCTGGAAAGGCCTGGGAACAGCCCAGATCTAAATCCCATTGAGAACCTGTGGACTATAATGAAGGATAAGGTGGCAGGCAAACAACCATCAAGCGCTCAAAACAAGCTATCAAGGACGTTTGGGTCACCGAAATCACCCAGGGCCAGGAGTACTGCGAATCTCTGGATTCTAGCATGCCACGTCGCACCCAGGCGGTCATTGACAGCAAAGGAGGCCACACTAAATACTGAAAAGTAGAGACATTGACACTTTTGGACAACATAAAGTTTCATATTATGTTGTACTACGTTTATTTGGCGAAATAAAATTATATAATGTTATGTGAAGGCCAAAAAATCATAGTTTTGTCAAATTTCTTCAAAAAATCGTGCCTGGTCTTAACCTTTTTCAAATGACTATAGTGGAAGAGAGTTCCAAAGGGTGGGACCTGCACATGAAAATGCGCGTCGACCGAACCGTTCCAGGTTAACTCTAGGAACAACCATGAGAAACTGGTCGGCCGAGCGAAGAATACGACAGGGAACATATGCAGATCTAACACATATGAGAATTATCAGTTATAATTGTAGAGGATTACCTAACCACCCAGATAAGATTTATCAACGTCCATGTGTGGACGTAATACTGAATAACAACGATGTGGATGTAATCTGTCTACAAGATACATGTTATAGTAGACAAGATCTAGCCTCTTTAAGGGGACACGACACCCTGGATTTCCCATTTCTGTGGTCCAAAAATATATTTTTGGCGAATTTCCAGTTTCGAGATATTCGTATAATAAAGTTATCTAACTTTCAATATGTGCACGTTGTCACTATGACTGAATACGATAAATGCAATAAAAACATGATTTAGCAGGAGCCCTACTATCTTGTTTCTTTTGTTTATGTGCAATGAAGCAGCGCCGATCGAAAAATCGCTTGTTTTCGATCGCGTGTACTTTCCGCCATCTTGAAGCTTTGTTGACATGTCGCATACCACCAGACAGCTTCACTATCGCACTGCATCGTGGTTCCACTGGCTATCTAGCATATTCGGCTGTTTCCGAGATATTCCGGTTAGAATGACCCCAATCTAACCGTATCAACCGACCCAAACCCGCCCATCTACGGCAGTGATTGGATAGAATGGCGCACGTGACTGGATACGCATGCGCTGATCGGTCAAGTGCGCGAACTCGGCTCAGTTTGTTTACAATCGCCATCGTTCTACGCCATTTATTCGCCGCTATTATAAAAGATATTCTACGCACGACACCATGTCGGATGGTAGGAAGAAGCACATCGCTACTTTTGGGAAGGGTCGAAAGCGCAGGCGACTGCAACTGAGGCTTGCACGGGCTCCATCGACGGCCACAGTGGCGGCGGCAGCAGTTTCTCCGGTCGAAGGCAAAGGATCCGACTCGGACAGTGACGCGAGCGACACCCGTCAGTCTCCTGTCAGCCAGGTATTATTCATTTTTACTTTTGGCTGACATTTCATGTGCACGTACATTTTTATCACATTATATTTGGCTAATGTACCCAGGCTATGAATACAAATGACTTACCATGTCATAAAAATAATACTGCTAATTTCAATGGTGAATGGAATTACAAGTTTGCTGGCAGGCAGGCTAGGCTAGAATTATTCTTGTAATTTATAGTACAGCCATATACTAGCTTTATGTCACACCAATGACCTGTTATATAGGCTGTTATAAAATGCAGGAATATTTGGAAAATCACACTTGTTTATAACTTGAGGAAACTGCAAAACAAATAATGTATTTTCAAATATAGTATTTACTGTGAACTGAATATTATATATTTATCAACTATTATGTTATTATAATATATAATTTGTTCGCAGGTTACTGAACCCCAGCCATCAACTTCGGCAACAGAAAAGAAGTTCTCCTTCAGGACGACTTTTCGAGATGATGGCAGCGACACTGAGGATGCGCCCGAGACAGCGAGTGACATCACGACTGTCATCACTCGATCGAGCATGCTGTCAACACTCGTGAAAGGTCTGCTGTGTCTGGAGTGTGGTGCAGCGTCGTTGGTGATCCGTGTCACCGACCACCGACTTGGCCTCGTTGCAGCGATGGAGACTGTGTGCACAGAGTGTGACACCGTGCTCAACTCCACCCTCACGTCTGACCGCATCGAGGGGTCAACTGCAGGGAACGTGCCTTTCTCCGTTGTGCGCCAGGCAGTAGCTGCATCGATGGACATGGGAGTTGGCCATGCGGGGTTGGTGAAGTTGTGTAGATTTCTCGACATGAAGCCTCTGACACACACCTCCTTCACCAAACACACACATGCCATTTGCGACGCCAACAAGGTTGTCGTGACCCGGATGCTCGACGATGCTGCCAGCGTTGTCCGTCGCGTCTACCGGGACATCGACTCGTCGATCGGGGAAGATGACGTCATCGACTTGACCGTCAGCTACGATGGGTCGTGGATGACCCGTGGTCACAAGTCGCATTACGGGATCGGCTGTGTCGTCGAGGTGATCACGGGCCTGGTGATTGACCTCCAGGTGATGTCGTTGTACTGCCAACGTTGTGCGTACGCAAGCACCCGACACGGCGGCATGAACACAGCAATGTTCAAGGACTGGTTTACGACACACGAGCCAGAGTGCAACCGCAACTACGAGGGGGCGTCGGGCGGCATGGAGGTGAAGGCTGCGGAGCTGCTGTGGACCCGCTCCACCAACCGGAACTTCCGCTACACAACCATGCTCGCCGACGGAGACGCCAGGACCTTCAACCACCTCACCAGCTTGCGTGTGTATGGCGACGTGGAAGTACAGAAGGAAGAGTGCGTCAACCACGTCGCCAAACGACTCGGCACGGCACTGCGCAAGTTGGCGGCATCGGGGAAGAAGGCTGGCGTCACCCTCGGAGGCCGGGGCTTCGGGAAATTGACGCAGGCCACAATCAACAAGCTCACTGCCTACTATGGGAAGGCAGTGCGAGCCCACCCCCATGATGTCGACGGGATGCGGGATGCGATCTTGGCGACTTTCGACCACGCCGTCTCCAATGACGAGAGGCCCCAGCACGACCGCTGCCCGGTGGGAGCTGACAGCTGGTGCTTCTACCAGAAGGCACTCGCCACCGGGCAGGAACCAGGCCCACACCGGACGAATGTGGGTACGCCGCTTGCACCCGACGTCGCTGAGCATGTCAAGGACGTCTACACCCGGCTGGCCCATGTAGACCTCCTCAAGCGCTGCACGCTGGGGAAGACGCAGAATGCAAATGAAAGCATCCACTCAGTGGTGTGGCACAAGTGCCCAAAGACGAGCTTCGTTGGACTAGAGCGCGTTGTCTCCGCCACCTGCAGCGCAGTCTCGGTATTCAACGCTGGCATCGAGGTGACAATGAGGAACCTCTGTGAGGTGATGCAGGTGCCAACAGGTGCCCACTTGTTGGCATCTGCAGAGAAGGCCGACCGACAACGCCTCAGTCAGGCTAAGCGCCAGGCTATGTCAGCGTCGAAGGAGGCTAGGCAAACCAGGCATATTGCAAGGACACGGGCGGCGGAATCTGCACCGACTAACTATGGTGATGGGATGTTTTAGGTTCCAGCAGAACAGAACAGTGCACATAGAATTATAATGAACTGTGAACATTACATCAAGTGACATTTTTTCAAATATAATTCTTATTTGTGCTTCACAAAGTATATGTTTGATAACATTTTTACTTTTCAGTCTATAATCTTGTACTTTACATCCTCAGAAAGAACATAACTTGGAGGACATATGTGTGTAATTTCAGGTCTCTGTGCCTATTTGTTGTTATACAATTCATTGTTGAAATGTTCACAAACTTTGACGTCGTTTTTCTACAATACAATTATTTCACTGAACTGACTTCTCTTATTGCGTAGATCTCGGCTATTTCCCAACCGAATCCTTTGAAATTTTCAGAACTTCTCCATAATATTGCTCTCCATGTTATAACATTGAGAAATGGACAAAATATTGCAAGACAAAAATTCTACCACACAAAATGTTCATATTTTGTTTGAAATTTTGTAACAAGAATTTCGTAAAATCGTATAAAAAAATATAAAAAAACAATCAGCAAAAACTCGACGTTATAACATGCAGGTGTATCTTAGTTATATGCCCACAAAGTTGCAGTGAATTTGGCCAGCCCATTATGTAGATCTAGGCTTTCAGCTGGTACCATTGAAATTTTAAATGGCCGCCCCGATAAGGGTCAAAAGGGGGTCCAAAAAAATTAAAAAAATTATCCACATTCCTTTTGTAATATAATAAAAACTGTCCTAAAATTTCAGCAAGCTGTCCTAAGAAATAAGAAAAATTCAATTCAGGGTGTTGTGTCCCCTTAAATACTTTACATCAGAAGTTCCATGGAATAGGGGTAGCCACTGTGGATTATACAGATGGTTTACGACGGGGCCACATTCCAGGTGGTGTAGCTATTATGTGGAGATGCTTCCTTAATAAAAAATGTAACGCCAATTAACTTTAATGTTGATTGGATCACTGGTGTTCAGTTTGGTAGCCAGGTTTATGTTATTATGTGTGTATATATGCCTTTTGATTCATATGAAAATGAAGATATTTATTCAGAGAACTTTGGTATAATCAAAGCTATTATTGATGACCTAGATTATACATGCATATCTATTGTGGGAGATTGGAACTCTGATATTAGTGACAATGGATCTTCATTTCGTAATCATTTAAGAAGCTTTTGTGCTCAAAACAACTTCATATTATCTAGTGAGTCGTATCTCACCAGTGATACGTTTACTCATTACAGTGAAGCTTTGCATACCACATCTTGGCTAGATCATTGTATTTCTACAAGAGGTGCAAATGATATGATAAAAAGTACGAAGGCATATGGAACACCCTTAGTGCTGCAGATCATTTCCCCATGTGTATTGATGTGTCCATAGAGAGTATACAAGAGGTGGACAACTCGACTAGTAGCAAGTCGCACCGACTTGCATGGGATAAAGTTACTCATGAAGGTAACATTGAACATTGTACATTAAGGTAGGTAGTATGGATTCCACCAAAAATCTTTAGTTTTCAACACAGATCAACCATATTTGGTATGTAGATACATACCAACATAGTTAAGGTTTTTTCATGTTTCGCATAAATTATGCAAATTAGGTATCCAATATGGCTGCCATAATAGGGAAAATTAGGTATTTGTTGCTGCGCTCTAACCAAAAACGTATTCATGTTACAAGCTTGTAATTTGGCACAGGGATTACTGTTCTGCATATCTACGCATGAATATCACAGAAATCAGATATGTTGTGTAGTTTCCGTGAAAAAAGATTTTTTTGTCGAAAAAACCTATTTTGTTTAACTTTTTCACATAATTAACGCCTATAATTCAGAAACCATTAAATATATTATGATTTCTTTTAATTCATGCAATAGATATACTCATTAGGCACTGCGATGCAAAATTTTGTGCAGTTATACCCAGTATTTATTCTACTAGAGCGCAGCAACTTTAAGTACTCACAGCAAAAATGGTATTCCGAGAAAACGATGATAATCATAAGGTAATTTTTATAACCAAATTCTGCCAAAAGCCATCCGAAGAAACCTCAATATTGTCACTTTTTATTACTTTTTCAACTAATATACTAACTGCATATTGAGGTAAGGATATGAAAGTACATAAATAGAAAAGAAAGTCCTTTTCCAAAAAAATGTCAAAAATCACTTTTTGAATCCATACTACCTACCTTAACTGATCTCAGTATGCAAAATATACATATACCATATGAAGCCATATCTTGCAAGGATGTGAACTGTACAAATTAATATCACAGAGAAGAGATAAACAAGTGCTAGGTGACATTATTGAGGCTACGTGCAATGTTAGTGATTATATATTATACAAGTATTGGTGCTGTTAAGGGGCGACCAGGTTGGAATGACTATACTGGAGAGCTTCACACTGAGGCAAGGCAAAGCTTCCTCACGTGGGTTGAAGCTGGAAAGCTTAAACATAGCACAGTCACAGAGTTTGATTATATTAAATAATCGAGAGCCAGATTTAAGCATGGGCTAAGGTTTTTAAAACAACGTAAAACCAACTAATTAATAACTCCTTAGCCACAAAACTTCAAGATGGTAGGCTGGATATATTTTGGAAAGAAATTAATCGTATGAATAATTGTAAAGTACCCTTGCCAAATAGTATTGATGGGGTAACAGTTGCTGATAATATTACTGAACTATGGCGGAGTCACTTTAATAAGTTATTTAATTGTGTATATGATAATGATATAAAGTCCTTACAATACGATGCTACATACACTAACAATACATGTGTTACTGTTAATGGTATTGAATGTGTCATTGGGTAGTTAGACAAAAATAAATCATGTGCCAATGATGGTGTTTATGCTGAACATCTAATGTATTGTTGCAGACGGGTATTGCCACTATTAGTTATGTGTATGTCTACCTTTCTTGTACATGGCTTCCTACCCGACTCTATGACTATGTTGTCAGTGGTACTTGTATCTGTTATCAAAGATAAACATGGTAAAATCAATGATCGTGATAACTACAGACCGACTGCTCTAGCCAGTGTAATATAAAAAATACAGGAAATCGAATGTCATCCTTTCTAATAACTAGTTGTAACCAGTTTGGCTTTAAGAGTAAGCTGGGTACTTACATGTGCATATATATGTCGTAAAGGAGATTGTTGATAATTATAAATGTCTAAATGGGTTTATGTCAGGCTACTAAATGAGTTGTCAGCAAGTATTTGTCAACCCTTAAAACAAATTTTTGAAACGTCGATTAAAACTTCCTGCATTCCCAATGACTGGAAAGAGGCTCAAATATCAGCAATTTAAAAAAATGGAAACAAGAAACTAGCTAGTAACTACCGCCCAATAAGTTTAACAAGCATAGTATGTAAATGTATGGAAAAAATTATTAGAAATCACATTACAAACTACATGAAAGTAAATAATCTATTTAGTCAAAAACAAGATGGATTTATATCTGGCCGATCAACAGTTCTACAACTAATCAAAATAATAGATGACTGGACTAAAGAAATGGATAAGGGCAACCATACTGATGTTATATATATGGATTTCAAAAAAGCCTTTGACCCCGTGCCACACAAAAGATTAATTAGCAAATTAAAAAGCTTCAACATTTCAGAAGAACTGATTAACTGGATAGAATCATTCATCACAGATAGAAAACAAAAAGTTTCAGTAAATGGAGATGAGTCTAGCTGGAAAGAGGTAATATCAGGGATACCCCAGGGTTCCGTTCTAGGACCCCTACTTTTTGTTCTATATGTTAATGACCTCCCAGATCTAACAAATTCAAATACATTTCTATTTGCTGATGACATAAAGATATTTAGAACAATAACACATATAGATGATCAGGATGTACTTCAACATGATTTAAGCATACTAGAACAATGGAGCGACAAGTGGTTGTTAAAATTCCATCCTGATAAATGTGTACACATGGAAATTGGGAAAAATAATATTGGTGAAAGTAAATATTTTATGGCAACAAATAATGTCAAACATGCTCTTGTCACCACAGACAAACAAAAAGATTTAGGAGTAATTATTGACTCAAAACTTTCTTTTGATGATCACATCAACCAAGTGGTTAATAAAGCAACCAGAATGACAAAAGTAATCAGAAGAACTTTTCAATTCTTAGATACATACACTTTCTTGCCACTATACAAGACTATGGTTAGATCCCACCTAGATTATGCAATAGCAATATGGTATCCATTTAAGACGAAACATAAAATAGCCATAGAAAATGTCCAGAGAAGAGCCACAAAAGAACTACCTGGTATGAGGGACTTATCATATACTGAAAGACTAAAATTACTTAAGTTACCCACATTAACATATCGTAGGTTAAGAGGAGACATGATTGAAGTGTATAAAATAATGCATTACATATACGACAACAAATCTGCACCAAACCTTCCTAAGTGGGAGGATGTGGCATCACGATCCAGTAACAGAGGACACTCCCTTAAACTGTTCAACCAAAGAGCAAAACTAAACATAAGAAAAAATGCATTCCCGCTTAGAGTGGTTGAACCATGGAACAGTTTACCTGATTCAGTAATACAAGCAAAATCAATAAATTCATTTAAAAACCGCCTTGATAAATTCTGGTCAACCCAGGAGATATTATACGACTATGAAGCCCCACTAACATTAAACACTGGAACCGGAAAACACAAACTCTTAATACTAGACCCCGAAGAAGAAGATCTGATCATTGAGGAACCGAGAGGATCCTGCGATCAGAACAGTCCTAAGGTATCCTAAGGTATGTCCATGGAGTTCCTTAATGCATCCAAGGCCCTTGATAGAATAAGACATTCTACATTATTTAAGAAATAGATTGACCTGATGATATTCTCCCCCTCCAGTTTAGGCCTGAGGGGATTATTCTATGTTTGTGAAACTTATAGTATGAGTCATGAAATAAAATTTAACCATAGAAAAAGTAAGATACTTATAAATAGACGGAAGTATGTGAAGAATGTTTGCTCCCTTGAATTTAAATTAAATGGGGAGGACATTAAAGAGGTCAGTAGTGTATAATATCTAGGTCATGGCTAGGCCATATTATTTGCAATGAAGCTAAAGATTACACATATATATATATATATAATGCGTCAGTGTCGCCAGTTATATGCTCGTGGTAATGTACGTGTTACTCAGGAAATGTTATATGTGCACTGATGATGTAAAAATTTAACTGTTCAATAAATGTTGCTGGTCAATGTACACATCACAACTACGGTGGAATCATAATGCTTACAGTATCCACAAATTACATGTTTTTTTTAATAATAATGTCAATGTGTTCAGAAGACTATTTCGATTACCGAGGTATCGCAGCGCTAATTCAGGCATGTTTGCAGAAAGACTTGTCCCGGACTGTAAAGCAGTCATTCGAAATCTTGTTTACAAATTCATGAAACGTTTAGATAAATCAGATAACTCTCTAGTAGTAGCTGTACTAGGTACGGACATCAGGTGAATCTCCAGAATTAGAAGACGATGTGTTAAGTCCCTATACATACACAACGACCTTCCGTAGGAGCAGTACGTGCTAGTGGTAGTCTACTGTGTGGCTATGTATTTTCTTATTTGTTCTTATTTTTCTTATATACGTATACTTTTTATTGTATAATGTGCTTCTACTGTTAATATAAATAGTAACTGTTGTATGGATATATGGACCGATATATGTATCACTATATGTATTTGTGTCTGAAATAAAGCATTTAATTGAATTGAATTGAATATGGTCAGCAAGGACCAAGGTACTGTGGAGTGTTTGCATACACAGCGCCGTATTCACTATGATAAATATGGTCAATAAAAACTGTTCTATTAACCTTTAAACGTATCACAATGCCGCCTTTGGAAACATTTCTCACAAATATCATCGCAAATAAACGTAGCCTGCGATCAAAGACAAAGATTTTCCAAATTTTCTGGCATCCAGTAGATGGGATACAAATAATGTATGCTCCCTGTCGCGGTTGAAGCACACGTGTAGAAGTGCAGAGCGAAGGCGGAAGAAACGCCGAAGTATGCTGCTTATACTGGGTGAGTAAGTACAAGTCGAACAGAGACGGATCTATGGACAGGATCTGGTTGATTCGGAATTAAGTTCTGACGGTGTAATGTACATGTTTTTAAAGAGAAAACTAAAGTGGAACTTCACTCGGCGACCAATTCTCAGGCAGTAACAACTTGTCGGCTGCGCAACCGCAGGCAACGCGGCATATCACGTCTTATCAGCAGCTGAGGAAGCCGGTAGGCGGGTCTGAGGCGGAACGGCTCGTCAGTTTCGTTGATTTTGGACCAGGGCCATTAATCCCATTGTAACAAGTAGGTGTATACTACAGCAAGGTTGTTCTAAATAGGGACATGAGGATGGCTAACACCACAACTGTTAACAAAAACTGAATTTCAGAAGTAGGCCCTATTCGTTTCAGGCTTCAGTTCAGGAGGAAGTTCAGCCAATTGACAAACACAAATTACAATGATAAAATCAGTCAGGTAACAAAATGTATGGTTTATTTCCGCTCAATATAACTACCAGGTATCTGCGACTGGGTGACAGAGATGAGGTTGAGCCACGTTGAGATTGACAGTGACTGGTTCCATCAAGTCAGCTAACGCGCTATAATCGTATAGCCAAGCCTAGCCCTAGGGCTGAAACTAAAAATAAATTTTAAATGACATTTTAAACACAGGTGAAACCAATGCACTGTTTGTATGCAACCATAATCACAGCGTCGTAAACATATTTAATAGGCAGATTACAAAGTGTAATTAATAATTTGGTTACCCTTCAAATTTATAATTGGCTTGCCAAAATTAAACGGTACTGTCATGATTTATATATGCTATAGTGAGTATTGTATACAGTAACGTTGCACTTACAGTTAATTATCCTCAGTTAATGTGGCACTTTGCAGAGTGAGTGCAGGCTACGAGGCCAGTAGGGGTCAATGGATCAGTGTAACGTTCTACTAACTAGGACATCATTGAATGGAAGTGTATGTTTAATTCAACGCTGGGGTGTGGCAGAAGTAGAATTACAAGTACCCCGGTACTTCACTCCTTCCATTATATATATATATATATGTTCAGAGCATAATTAAGATTTTTTATATGATATGCTAGATAATATACAGCCTGTATATAATAATAATTATGTATGTAAATATATATATATATTTATGTACATGATTATTATTATATATAATTAATAATATATAATAATAATTATGTATATATATTTATATACATAATTATTATTATATATATTATACAGCATATCATATCAAAAATCTTAATTATGCTCTGAACATGACCAGAAACTGGGTCTTGCAACATGGGCTGTCAAAGGAATTTTATCAGGTCTTTTGTAAACATACCTGTCTTGGTATTATTTGTACAAATAGTATCAAATGTTGCACCTTAAGTTTGTATGAATGCATGATTGTTCAGAGACTTGTTGTCAGAGTAGGTGGATGGTCTCTGTGAGATGCTGCTTCATGATCATATGTAGTTTTACGCTTGGGAATCCAATATTTGGGTCACATGCATATATATGTGTTAATGGCTGGCAGGATGGTTGTATAGGTGGAATTAGCAAACAAGGAAGAGTTTGCAAGGATATTAAAATATTACTTCTGAGTGATTGGAGAGATGCTAAAGCCTAAAAGGGGAGTATTGCATGACTAGAAGGAAGGAGGGAAGGTGGCTGAATGAGGAGAATAGATTGCTTGTTGTGTTCTTGTCATGTCCAGGATTTCTCGAGGACTATCTCATATTGCAACGTAGTTTAGGATGACTCCTGGTAGACTGAGATTGTATTTTATTAACTTATTAAAGTTGGTGTTTGCAATGAGTATAAGAATTTTCCACTTTACAAATGATACAACTCATATTCATAGATGGGGTTTTAGATTACACTATCCATGTTGATATAAAAAGTACAATTTACATATACCATCCTTAAACAAATTCCAAATCACAAATAGATCAACATTTTAAGTATTAAATTTAGTTCTTTGTCATTCACATTATGTAGTTTTGTAATGTGTGCCCAAACTTTGCCCTCAGCAATGTGTTTGAGTGACACCCATGTGACAGCAGTGACAATAAAAACACTGATAGTGATATGTTTCAGAGAAATCCGCTTTCTCTACCGAAGCTGGCACACTAGACCAGGTTGTTATAGCTAGTACTGTAACAACATTGCGGATGTATTCAACATGGTCACTGTTTCACTTTGTTCGTTAACTGTACAACTATAAAGTGAAACCAGCCTTTCTATACTGAGCAGTAGACCTAAGCATTTTAGTGAAAATAGTTTTGTATATCAAGCATCGAACTGGTAGATTGTGCATTGTAGGAGTGCTACATGCTGTTTTAGCCTGTTAAATATTTGTACAACACTCCTGTGGTAGTACAAGCTACACCCAACCGTGAAGCAACACGCTCATTTACATTGGTGCCATCTGGCGAATAGATCACCACTCAAGTGTCTCAGGTAGGAGAAAGGCCGTCTAGACAAGCATAGCATCTCAAACACATGCAACCAAATAGCTCTAAATAACTATTGTTGTGTTTTCTGAAATACATCGCCGCTTGGTAGGTGAGAGCCAATGTCCCGAGGAAGTGAATCATCAATGAATATAATAAGAGGTGCCTAGACCTCAGCGTCTAGGGGAAGATGCACTTCCAATACTCCAAAGTTGGCATAATATAGATGTGCACACAGTGTTTCAGAGTTTAATTGGGCAGAGGATATGGCAACGGAATTTCAAATAGCACATTCGCAAGGTGGACTAAAAAGTAAAGGTAAGTTTTTATATAATGCAGTGTCCAGTCCTCAGGAATGCTCAAAGTACTTTACACCCTGGCAGACCTGTTCAATTAAACACCATCTCCAGTTCTCTGGTACAGCTCAGTGTCGCCCACGAGGGAGGTAGAACAACGAGGGAGGTAGAACAACGGGAGTGTAACTTGTCTTCCCCTACCAAATCAATGTGGGGGAAAACCCGGGATTTTTTTTATGGTGGAGTGACAGACCTGACTATGAGTATGATAGGGAGAGTGGATGAAATCTGATACCTCACAAAATTAACTTGTTAATTCAGACAGTTTCCATTCACTATGGTCTGTACCTGAATGGTTATTTACTTTACCTTTCTGACATATACTGTACTTAGAGTCTCTCTCAGCTACACCAGTCTGTTGATGTCACAAAGATATCCTTACCAGCCAGTTTTGGTTAATTGGTAGACAAGACGGTAGAGCACAGGTGTTCTGTCAGTTATGTTTAGGGAGGTTGTCAAAAAACTAGGAAATGTGCAGAAAACAGTCGGCAAAGTGCTGAATGGTTATAAAAAGCAGTCCAAAGAACCTATAAAAATGCTAGACCCACATGAAGTACACAACACTTAAGTTGTCTGGGCCAAGTGTGAATCCTAGTTTTTCATGAGTCGTGATTTACTTCTGCACTCAGGGTCAATTGTTATGTACTCCCAGTAGTAACAGGCCGTGGTAGCCAGCAGAACACATTTCTCACCATGTCTGTTCCATTTTTGTTTTTGGCTTGGAAATATGTAGCATTGTCTCTGCTGACAGCGACATAGGATTGATAATGGCTTGGTGGTGTGTGCTTGAATGACAGGTTTAAAAGATTTCAGTGAGGCATAAACACATCCAAGTGTCATAAAATATATTTTTTAGTTCAGGACTTCCTGCTGTTTAATGTACAAATTGCATGGTCGAGTAGACTTGGTTGAAGTATCCTAATGATTGATTCACAGGCTGTTCACCCCTAAAATGGCCTCTGTCAACAATCCCACAGATAATTTTAATTTGTATAATAAAAGTTGAAATTAAAAGGGATTCTCTTCTATGTGTTGTGTCTGTCGCAGGCATTTAGTGATCATATCCCTCCAAACTGCTAGGTTATTAGTATTTTGTAGCAGTTCTGTTGACAAACAATGTTGACAGGCTATCTATTATTTTTACTTATGAGAATTAATGGTTAAGTTAGACCATAAATCTCTAGCCTGCTATTGTTTAAGCTAACAAGCAATTATAGCCATTTATAATGCACAACTCGGTGAGTTACATTATTAATTTAAGAAATTAGTAATTCACTTACATTGTAAGACTTGTAATAAGCCGCAGCTGTGAAGAACGCCTATGAAGTATGCACGGCATGTTTACAACAGTCATACAGGGGGAGACATAGCTAAGGGGAGAATTACATTAGGATGACCTGGTGAATATATTACTGTCTACCTCATCAAGCATGCCGCCCCCACCCCATGACTCACCCAAAGGTGGTCAATGCCCTAATTACAGCACTCCAATGTTCTACTGATTCTTATTGGTGTGCATAAAAATGTCAGAAATCTGAGTGTTTTATCATGCTTCCCAGCATGCATCTGACATCGCCCTAGGACCACTAGTGTTGGGAGAGTTGTGAGTTATGAGTGATCTCACCAGAGAATTGCATTCTGGTATGCGTGACTGTCACGCTTTTTGTACAGGCCACAGGAATGTTCTGTTAAACTATTAACACCTCCTTGGCGGAAGCGTAGTAGCAGCGCTTCCTGTTTGTTTATTGCGGAATATTATCAAGTGGGTGAGGGGTGTGGCAGCTAAACGACTCTATAAGGATGTTAGGCAGTCCCAGACTGTCGTCTTGCTGAAGTAGGTAAGTTCACTCAGACCTAGCCGTGTCTATCATTATGGACTGTTTCTCATGGTTGATGTTGCTTAAATTCTGGACAAGATGACTTAGCCTATGTCTGTTAGATATGTTGAGGTATTATTCCAGTTTGATATATATATATATATATATGTCGTAGTTGCTGTGTCAAAAAGTTGATGCCACATGTAGGTTGCACTGGTTGCATTTTCCCATGTACATCTCTGCTGTGTGTTTGTGTCAGAATTAATAGGAACCAATTAATATCATTTGAGGGTTCAGTGACACAGTAATTAGAATGTTGGGACTTTTAATCAAGGTGAGATTGAATCTTCTTACTCCCTTTTTGAAGCATGGGCATTTTTTTCACTCTGTTGAATCAATTCACCTAACTGTATGCAAGAGTACCCAGCTATATATAGACGGTATTCGATATAATTTATGTGAAAAAATTAGTCACAATAATTGCAGTGTGGCTGAATGCTTCCAAATGAAGTGTAAGGCACCTTGTGTTGTTCTAAGGACTGGATACTGCACTACAAGTAGAACAAACAGGCTAAACCATCTGGTTTACATTGGTTGAGCAGTTTAGAACACACAATGAAGACATCCTGTTTCTAATCTCTTATACATAACATTTTGATGTCTGGAAGATCCATTCATTTGACAGCTGCATGGTTACATGACACCGTTGGTATTTGACAATGCACATTTAATGGAATTGTGTCATTATAATCTAATTGCTTTCTTGCAATAATTGCGGCATGACTGAATAAGTACTTACTTTTTAAGATAAATTTTCCGAAACTTGAACAAGTCTGTCAAGTGGTAAATGTCTTGATTAGTCATATGAAGTATAGACCAGATAATGTGCTATAATTATATTAACTTTTCACTGTTCAGGAATTTTGGCTGGAAGTACGTGTATTAGTCAGGTGTCTAGACTATGTCATTTAGACAACATCTGTATGAGGTGGCTTTGCGGACATTCTTAATACTGGCAAGTGTTCGAGTACTGGCATTAGTAGGCAATATTTGTGCCAGTTTTATTCCGAGTTTCTTAATGTTTTGCATAAACAGGCCAGCCAGCAGCTCAGACATTTGCATGATCTTATATCGGATTGCATTGTTTCTGTGCTGCCATAATATTTAGTATACCAGTTAATCAGATATTATTTTTGTAAATCTATTCTGATTATGACAAGCTTTGTGAAAAAAATTGATCAACTTGAATGGGTATTGATGTCCCAAGGTGGGTCCACGGCACAGCTGGCTCAAGCCGACTGACCAGATGGTGCAAGTGTGAACTGTGTCTAAAGCCTGCAGCACACGAGCAGATTTTTCGTTGGGCGACTGCAGATTTTTCATCGCAGTTAAATTTGTCGGCCATTGGCTCGCAGCACCCTAGCCAATATTTTGACGCCGATAAGTTCTTACCTTAAGAACGGTCAATAATTGCCCAAGTTGAGCACTGAGACCGTCTCAAGATTAGTTTTCTGTAGTGGAATTCCATTGTCTATTGATTTTGCTGCTATTGTTGTTGCTGTTGGCGTTATTGCTATTTTTCTTTTTATCTTGTCTTTTCCGGTTTGCCTAGTCTCTAGGCTCGATTGTGTGCGTGCGTGCATGCATGCTTGCGTGTGTATGTGTTAGTATGTGAAGTTGTAGAGGTCTGGATGGTCTCTCCAGTCTCTTTGGAGGCGGGACTTCAGCTGATTGACTGTCTGTGCTTGGACTGTGTCTTCTGATAGTGCATTCCAGGATCTTACTACATGGGTGGAAAGGAAAGAATGTCTGGTTCCTGTTGATGTCTGTGTAACTAGTTTTTCTGTGTGACCTCTTGTGGTTCCAGTGGCTTTTAGGTACATCTGTTTTTGTGGACAGAGTTGGCATTTACAGTCCTGGTCGATTTGGTCGAGTCCCTTGATAATTTTGAAAGTTTGAATGATGTCGGCTCTTTGTCTTCTGTAGTGCAGTGTGGGGAGTTTTAGTTCTTTCAATCTGCTGCCGTAGGGTAGTCCTTTTGTTTCTGGCACTAGTCGTGTTGCACGCCGTTGGACTTGTTCGATGAGGTCTTGATCTTTCTTTAGGTGAGGGAACCAGACACAGGATGCATATTCCAGGTGTGGTCTGACCATTGCCTTATATAGTAGTAGGAATGTCTCCTTGTTGAGATGCTGGAATGTTCTGGCTAGACACCCCAGAACTCGATTGGCCTTTTTGACACTATTTTCGATGTGGTCGGAAAACTTGAGTTGTATGTTGATGGTGACTCCGAGGTCTTTTTCTGAGGTCACTGCATCAAGCTTGTGACTGCCTTCACTGTCCATTCTCAGGTGGTATTTTTTTCGTGGGTTTGAATGTCCGAGGTGTAGAACGTGACATTTGTCAGGATGTAATTTCATTTGCATTGTATCCGACCAGTCTTGTAGTTTTGTCAGGTCTTCTTGTAGAGAGTTTGAGGAGTTGGTGTCGTCTGTCAATGCTGCATAGAGCTTGGTGTCATCTGCAAACATAGAGGTCAGATTGTCCATGCGTCCTGGGATATCGCTGACAAGCATTGTGAATTGTATTGGTCCCAGGACTGACCCCTGAGGAACTCTGCTAAGTACACTACTCCAGTCCGATTGTTCTCCATGTACTGATACCTTTTGTCTCCGGTCACACAGGAATGCTTTTATCCATCCTAAGGCTTTGTCTTTGATTCCTAGACTTTCCAACTGTTTGAGAAGGCGCTGGTGTGGGATGGTGTCAAAAGCCTTTGCATAATCAAGGTAGATTACGTCAACAGGTATGTTGTGCGTCAAAGCCTCAGTCCAGACATTCAGTGCTTCCAACAAGTTTGTGGTTGTACTTTTTCCGGCAGTGAAGCCATTCTGTTGCTCACATTCGAGGTGATTTATTTTGATGTGTTCTATGAGCTGTTCAACAATCACTCTCTCTAGAGTCTTGCAGATGATTGACGTCAGAGACACCGGTCTGTAATTTGCTGGGTTTCTCTTCTCAGATTTCTTGTATATGGGACAAATGATAGCATCTTTCCATTGTCTTGGCAGGATTGATGTGTTGATGCTTGAGTTAAAGATTATGTTGAGAGGCACACATAATTGTTCTGCAATCTCCTTCAGGATTCTTGGGCTGACGCCATCAATGCCTGGTGATTTGTCAGTCTTCAGTTGAAGAAGGCACTTCTTAACCAGTTCTTCGGTGACTTTCAATGTTGTGAGTGCTTCAGTAGTCAGGTTCGTTGGTGTGACATGCGGGACATTGGAAGTGTCTTCTTCTGTGAATGATTTGAAGAAGTGTTGGTTTAGTACTTCAGCCGCCTCTTGGTCGCTTTGCGTAAGTGTTCTGTCCTGCTTGAACAATTGGCCTATGCCACCCCTTGTGTTTGTTCTGTTTCTGATGTATTTCCAGATTCCTTTATTGTTCGTCCTACATTCCCTGGCTAGTTTATGTTCAAACTGTCTACGTGCTCTTCTGATTGCATGTTGAGCTGTGTTCCTGGATCTGATGTAGGCCTGGTAGTCTTCCCCTTCCTTTGTATTTAGGTATCTGATCCACGAGCTGTGTTTCCTTCTTACTTTTCTCAGGGCTGCTTGAGTCATCCACACTGGCTTGGCTCGGGTATTCTCGGTGATGGTATAGTGTGGCACGCATTCATCAACTGTTTTTTTTATATATTTTCTCCAGTTTGTCTGTTGCCTCTTGTGTGTTCATTCCATCTAGTAATGTTGTCCAGTCTAGGTTTAGCATCTCTTTCATGTTTCCATAGTCTGTCTTGTCATAGCTGTAAATGGTCCGTTTCTTCGGTAGTTGCGCCACAAATATGTTAAGGTTCATGGTGAGACTGATGTGGTCGCTATTTCCCAAATGTGGACCGTAGTTTAGATTTGTTATTGTGTTTTCTTCTGTTGTGAAGATCAGGTCGTCCAGTGTTGGTTGTTGGCCTTGTCGGTATCTTGTTGGCTTGTGCACATGTTGATGATAGTATGTGTCCCTAATTACTTCAATGAACCGCTGTTCATCAGAACCATCCCTGTAGGTGTGCGGGATAGACGGTTCAGGATCCCATACTATCCTGTTGAGGTTGAAATCTCCCATTACAAGAGCATGTGTAATTCCTGATGCTTCTGAACTGTGTCTGAGGGCTGCATGTAGTTGCTTGTCTCTTTGCCTTGCTGTTTCTGGTGTGCCACTTCTGTAGACGCATCCTATTAGATTAGATGTGTCTTTTGCATTGAATGTTATCCACACTGCATCTACAAACTGGTCAATGCTTGGGTGGGTATATCGGCATGCCTTGTATTCAGTCCTTATGTATATGCATGTACCCCTTATATCTGGTCGTTGTAGGTCGTTCGTAAAAGATCAAATCCTGGTATGTGGAGGATTTCCAAGTTTGGTGCGTTTCCATTTTTAGGTTTTATCTCGTTGAGAGCAATCACATCGTATTCTTGCGCAATGGTATATAGTTCATCATATTTGCTAAGTATCGAGTTGTCAATGTTGGTGTAGTATGTCCTTAGTGCATGCCGTGCTTTGCTGTTTCTTTGTGGTGCTGTGTTTCTATGTGCATATGCATTGTGGTCCCGGTTTTCTACTGGGTCTCTATGAATTCGCTTCGGTGGATTTTGTAGGTCTTGTTTGGATTGTCTTCTCTTCTCCGCATCAGCTGAGCCTTTAAGTTTTTTGACTCAGCTCTCTGTCTTGGTGTCAAGTCTGGTCTAATGAACACTGTGTTGTACCTCTCTTCTGAGCTGTTTCGGATTTCTTTGGCTTTACTTAGTACCTTCTTTTTGTTGTTGATGTTTCTCATGACGGCAAGGATCATTCTGGGTTTGCTATGGTCTGGCTGGCCAATTCGAGTAACTGATTCTGGTGCGACATCTGGCTTTAGGCAAATTGTCATCATCTGTTTGACTTCGTGTAAATCTTGGCCGTTGTCTTTCATACCATGGATGATTAGATTTAATTTTTTTGCCATGATTTGTTCTCTTTCTGTTATTTCTTCTTTCACTGCTGTGATAAGGTGCACAAAGTTAGGTGATTCAACTGTATCAGTACATATTGCATGGGCTCAAATATTTATAAAGTGAATACATTTAATTTGCACTTACGAAGACACAGATGAGACTGTCACTGTCAGTGTTGGAGAGTTGGTTGTTGAGAGTGCAGGGATCTTTTGGAAAAAGACAGATATAGAACTATGTGCCTTTTCAAAATTTGATATGCCCAATCAGTTGATTACAATTTTGTAAATTAATTTGCTTGATAGTGTGATCGCTTAAATAACCTTGTAAATGTGAACATTACATTTTTAATATTAGGCATATAATCATGTTATTCTTATATATATATAATATAATATATAACCATCAATATCGAAATGTTCAGAAATGTTCAGGTTTTTTCAAAATCTGTAACGTTGCAAAACTATATATATTCTGGATAGGTGTGCCCCATTTTTTTGGACTGGTCATGCTACTACAGTCTACAACTTCACGGATAGGGCAATTCTAACTGTGAAATACGATGCAGCTGTTTGTGACATTGAGTGGCAACAATTCACATACATGAGAGCACCAACAAAAAATATTCAGTGAACCATGTTGATTAAACATTAAAAAAACTCACTGATACACGGATGAAGAGATGTATGGAACAGCCGCACTCAGTCTGTGGTTGAGACTGCATCGGCGCAGTCTTTTGAGAGGAAATTATATTATAAGTTGTGGGAAACTCACCCAATCTGTGAGGTTTGGTGACGGAGGCATGATTTATAAACATGCTTTTAAAAATATTTTTTGTTTATAATGTACTCCCATTGTAATATTTAGCAAACATACATGAATTTAAAAACGTGCATATAGTGTACATGTATGGATGGATATTATTTTGTATAGATATGAATGGATTGTACTTTGTTCGGTTGAATGTTGACGATGTATGGTGTTGGCAACAACAAACGCTGTTCACAGAGCTCAACTAACGCTTATAAACAATGTCAACGACAGGCAAGGGGTAGACAAGGCACAAGGGTATTGATTAGACTGTTCTCAGTGTCCAGTCATCAATGTAAGATGCGATTTAAATAACTCTATTCAGGCCGTTCTTCTGTTTGTTGTCCGCATGGCCGTTGTGTGTGTTCGAGCGCAGACTGGAGCAAACCGGAGTGCTATGTGGGCCTTAAAATGCGCAATATTTTTATAGCGTAAGTATGCTTGGGATGATGTGGAGTGATTTAATTATCGTATGTGCCAAATTTAGGCCAAACTATAGTTAATAACGGCAAATCAAGGTGGATCCGGATTCTGCACAAGACATGCCCCTCAATTTTCTCAGATTTCTCGGACACGTTTTGTGTGCGTCTTTTGGGCACATGCGGCAAAACAGTATGCAGCATTCTAGCATACAATGCGTCAATGACGCGTTTCCTCACTCCGAGGGAATCCCTGAGGGCGTTTTGTGGCATTTATTTCCCTGATTGCCCAACCATAGCCAGTGCTTGGACAGAGATAAGAGATAGCTGAACACACTGAATGAATGACTGTTCTGTGTTCAGTGAAGCCATGGACCAGTAGAAGGGCACAACCAGTGGTAGGGCACACTATGGAAACACAACTTGTTGATTAGGCAGGTGCTTGTTCAGGTAGGTCACCTGTGCTTTTCATTAAACAGGGCTCAATTAAAGGTGCTTTGTTATCTTGCCTGACCAGTGTTCTTGACCTGTGTGTAGCGACCAGGGGCCGGTTTCATGAAGCGGCTAAGAACGTTCTTAATGCTAAGATGATTGTCTTAGTAAATTACATGATTTTTTAATATAAGTGAACATAGGAGTTTACACAAACACGTGACGCTAAGTAAATGTGTAGATTTAAGTAGGCTTCATGAAACCAGCCCCAGGTACTTTAGGACAGGGTCATTTCCTGTCACTACATGGAGTGAGTGATAAGGGAATCCTGGAGGTACGGTTATAATTATAGGGTGCATAATGCCTGTACGTGTGCATGGCTATGGCTAGGAATTGAACAGCATCTAATGTGCTTCTGTTGTAAATCCTGTATGTTCGGCCAGTGTCCAGTAGCTAGAATTTGCTGGGGTATGGTCGCTGTGCTGTGTTATTTCACAGGTGATTGGCGAGGCATAGATAAACAGGTGCTTTGCGACTTGAGATAAGTTTGGTTAATCAGTGTCAGGCCGAATAGTGGCATTCACCGATACAGCTCGTTCGAGACAGGGATGCGTATGTTTAATTCATGTTAGAAAACTCAGCCTATATCTATTTTGAGTGTTTTCACAATAGGCTGGTATCGTACCTGTTTTACACGGGACGTGTCTTACATATAGGTACATAACCTTACATACACACCAGTATTACTACACACCTAAAACTAAAGACTGATTTATTTGAAATTGCATTCTCACCCTAACCTTCGGCGGTCCCTTGCTCTAATGACAACTCTTGCTTGTCCCTGTTAACGATTTTGCCCAATGATTCTTGTATGTTGCGCCTCTGAGCTCAGATTCCTGGGGATTTAGGCGCTATAGAAGTTTGTCATTATTATTACTACTACTACACACAGGCACCTAAAAACATTTGGCAACCAACCAACCAACCAACCAACCAACCAGTAACTTGTAATCTCATACATAAAAACTAACTTTTAATAGATTCATTTTTCACCCGGTCTGATGGTTCAAGGGGCATTGATCTGACCAATATTTATACCTGCGTCAGCTAAGTAGAAGGATAACCTTTAGAAATCTTGAATTGATTGAAATCATTGTCCTTTTTAGCATTCGGTTTTAACCAGATTATGTATGTTACTTATTCAGTTCGTGCAGAGATAAACATCCAACCAATTACCATACAAATAAGAAATCACAGAACCTCTGGAGTTGTAAAATCTGTTGAACCTGTCAACCTCGGCAAGGTCACTGACTGTGCATTCATTCACCTAATATCACCCACGCACTCACGTGTGGGCCTTTAGTGACACTTGGGTGACTTGTTCGGTGACAAGTCACAGTGCTTCAGAAGCCAGCAGCTAATAAGACTCTACACAACATGTATGTTGTGTGTCTGTAGCTGTTTATTTGAAGCAAACACAGGGCAACATTGTGTGACTTGTGTCAACATTGTAAAAACTGGGGGACACATTTATAAGTCATGTGACCTGGAAGGAGTATTTGTTTATTTTTATTCAAATAACACTTGTTTGATCAATACTTAATCAACAACTTTAGAACAATCATCTCGGTAAAGGCTTCAGTTCTTGTATGGGTAGTTTATATATGCATTATGGCTTCTTTAAACTTAAGACATGGGTAAAGAATTCCAACGTTCAAACAAGCAGCTCCTGTTATTCATCCTTAATGTGATTCTTGCATCTGAACAATTATCAAGATAAATGTACATTTGTTGGTGGTGTTGTCTTAGAAGAGCTGGAAATAGATTATATTACAATTATTTTTCATGTGTGTGGAAGAGTGATAACATTCATAAAGCCAACCATTTATTCAACAGCACGTAATAGATTGAAGTCACATATGTGGGCTATAAACCAAGCTGCATCTTACTGTAATTTTGAAATAACAACATTATTAATTATTGAAGTAAAGTTAATGTATGTGATCACTTCACGCATGTAGCTTGTATAATATGATATGACTCATAATATATATCTATATTACCCAATCTTCTGTTACCAGTAGTATAATCCATAGATCTATGTTTAGCCTGTAATTGTGGTTTGAAAAGACCGTGAGAAATAGTCTGAAATATTAATTGATTAAATGTCTCTTGAAAGGCGTGTGATTGTTTGCAGGTCGGAATCATATCAATAATGTTTAATTTCATTACCTGCAATTCCTATGAGACAATTAGTGTGGATACATGTAGCATAATTTGGCCAAATATTCCCCGAGACAAAATGTTGGAACATATCATCATATGTTAGGTTTGATTAATTGATACAAGTCACAGTGCTTCAGAAGCCAGCAGCAAATAAGACACTACACAACATTTATGTTGTGTGTCTGTAGCTGTTTATTTGAAGCAAACACAGGGCAACATTGTGTGACTTGTGTCAACATTGTAAAAACTGGGGGACACATTTACAAGTCATGTGACCTGGAAGGAGTATTTGTTTATATTTTGTATTCAAATAACACTTGTTTGATCAATACTTAATCAACACCTTTAGAACAAGGGGCAACGAAACACATGTTAGTAAAGGTTTAAGTTCTTGTATGAGTAGTTTATATATATGCATTGTGGCTTCTTTAAAATTGAGACATGGGTAAAGAATGCCAACGTTCAAGCAAGCAGCTCCTGTTATTCATCCTTAATCTGATTCTTGCATCTGAACAATTATCAAGATAAATGTACATTAGTTGTTGGTGGTGTTCTCTTAGAAGAGCTGGAAAAAGATTATATTACAATTATTTTTCACAAGAATCGTTCTCTTCCAGGAGTGTTTTGGACTTAATAAATCACCTTTTCGTACTGTCATACGCCATCAGTACTGGGAGCTTTGGCCTGTATCATCAAGATTGAGTCATGGCATTTAGTGTCAGTACATAGTGATATTTACAGTGAGTAATTTTCCCAATTCCCATAATGCTTCCGTTCCCATATTCAGCATTAAGGTCACCTCACTATTAGGGTCACTTTGCCAGTCCCATGGGTAACCCTAATACCGAGGTCCCACTGTACATGTATTGCAGTTTGCATAACGTCACTTAAAAATTGTGACATGTTTTTATGTAACCTGACAAATTAGTTTTAGTGATTTACTCAGCAGAAATAGAGCTCTGTTGTTTCTGTAACTCTGATAGCTGAAACCAGTTGATGTTGCTGTAAATAAAAACAATACTATGCTTCTATGAGGCAACATGTTGTAAATACTATAGCTAAATTAACAAGCATTACAAATTTACGGTATCATGTCCACAAGAGTAGGTTTGCCATTCAGTTTAGCTACACCGTATACAGTAGGAAAATACGTCCGTCGTGTATCAAACGTTTATTTCTGCCCTCTTTGATATGATGCTGTATTGAGTCAGTGCATATTTCTCAGGTCTGTTTGTTGAACTTATCACGTAAACAGAGTCGAGACTATATTTGCAGGTCACACATAATAGCTCCAGGGTGCGTTGGTCCACTTAACGGCAAACAGGAATTCCGCCAGAGATTGCAGTGTGTGTGTGGAAGAGCGATAACATTCATAAAGCCAACAATTTATTCACCAGCACGTAATAGATTGAAGTCACAGATGTGGGCTATAAACCAAGCTGCATCACGTTTGACTTACTGTAATTTTGAAATAACAACATTATTAATTATTGAAGTAAAGTTAATGTATGTGATCACTTCACACATGTAGCTTGTATAATATGATATGACTCATAATATATATCTATATTACCCAATCTTCTGTTATCAGTAGTATAATCCATAGATCTACGTTTAGCCTGTAATTGTGGTTTAAAAAGAGCGTGAGAAATAGTCTGAAATATTAATTGATTAAAGGTCTCTTGAAAGGCATGTTATTGTTTGCAGGTCGGAATCATATAAATAATCTTTAATTTCATTACCTGCAATTCCTATGAGATAATTAGTGTGGATACATGTAGCATAATTTGGCCAAATATTCCCTGAGTCAAAATGTTGGAACATGTCATCATATGTTAGGTTTGACTAATTGATACAGTACAACCTTTCTATAGTGAACAACGTTGCAGAAATATGGACATATTAGAGAGATTGTTAATTATTGACAAGTGGTCTATAAATAGACAGTGAAAATGTGTGTGTCATGTTATGGGAGGTTTTATTGCATAGATGACACGTGGTCTCATTTGACACATCGGATTTGACAATCTGTCCATGGATCCACCTTAAAGGCTACAAGGTGATGGAAAGGGTTAATAAGAGGGCCATTTCTAGAAGCTGTGACAGGATAATATTGATGGCAACCTTAGGTCTTGCGTGGGCATATTGCGTGTAGACATTAGCATGTAGGTACAGCTCGGGTCATTCATGGGGGTGTGAGTGATGCATCATGGGTATTGTAGCATCTTGTGATATGGACCATCAAGTCATGCAGTGTCGTGGCATTTCACTTCATATTATTTTTACTTCACGCTTTGTTTGTGGCGTTTAGTTGTCGATAACGTCGACTGCTTGTCTGGGACTTCTGCACTTCGTGTGTCATTTAGCATGGTTTGCTGTAGAGGCAGACAAGGTGGGTTTGCACTGCAGTCATGTGTGTATCTGTTACCTGGACATGACAGGAGTATTTTAAGTGTGATTGAAGAGATATCTTTTGTCATCACTGTAGTGTTCTTACAACAGATCTTTTATGTCAGTTCGTGTCTACCGTGAGTCGGTTATGTAGTGTTGTGTTTGAAGAAAAATCATGGCCAATCATTGGAACTGTCAGTGCGGAATAGTCCTGCATGCTTGGATAACTCGCATTGACGGTCGTCATAGACTAGACAATATACCGGGTACTATCAAAATAGCTCAAACAAGTTAAATTTCAGTAAATCAAATCGACCAATTTATGTTCACTACGTCTTTCGAGATGTGAAAGAACTAATAACTTTTATAATCGTTAATGTTTAAGTGTTACATGCACTTTGCATGTAAGACTGTCCCATAATTATTGGTGAACATAAAACATATTTTATATATTTATTGGTAAATGTGGAAACAAATCTGTAATTAAAGTGTATGTATAATATTCTTAATTGTATGTATATTTGGTACTAAAAATAAGCAATTATATATCATCTATATTTAATACGCTTGCTTTGGAGCCTTGTAAGTGCATCTCCCCCAGACGTTAACGCCTCCTTGCCTCTTTCTACATTCTCTTTGCTGGATAATTGGCCTCTGATTTACCAAAAATGTAGTATATTTCAGAAAAACATTTACATAGTTATTTAGAGTTATGTCCTTTTTCAGTGGACGAATTGAGGGGTGAAACATTCACCAGATGGCACCTCTCTGGTGCTACGTTTGATTTACTGGCTTGCAATCTTGTAGTACAAATCATTTTGTGATGCAATACATTCAGTCATGAACAAATAACAAATATTTATGCATGAACACTGATCTATCCCATTTGTTGAGGACTGGTGAAAGTGTTGGTTCGGAAGTTCAGCAAATACCGGTAGACGCTGCAAGGGTCAGTTTGTGTAACACGTCTTATGCTACCACCTGGTGACCATCATGTTCACCATACGGTACCTGCCGTGTTATTTGACACTCTGAGTTAACTCAGGCAGGATACAGAAACTGACAGTTTTATTTATTAACAACTCTGTCTGTCTGTATTGTGTAGGAACCTGTTTGAAGGCATGCATTATGCAAACCACAGGTTACTGAATCTCATATTTTTCTAAGCCAGTACTTATCAGAAAGCAAGTGATACATGCTTTTAGTGTACAGGGGGAAAAAATACTTGGGTTCATACAGCTATACTCAATGCTTTTTGCAAACCCAGTTCTATTTCGCCTTCATTAGTGTCATTACGACACTTGTACGTAATGTCAATTAAAATTTCACAAATGTTTTTTATACATCAATTAGTGTATAAGTGGAATCACGAATGCATGATTAATTTTAAACTTTTTTGCACCACCTAAATATCGATATAAAAACAAATTTAGAATGTTCATAATATTTCTAGCTCGGAGGCAGCAGATATAATTTCAGGATAAATTAATGTTACCATCTTTAATGGCCATATCTGTACTTCTAGGTACAACCGCTTGACCTATGGTAACCAACGATACTAACATTCTCGGCAATGGAAATCTGAGCAATGTTTTTTTTACGCTATGTACACAAATAAACATGTTAAACTAATAATACCATGCCCATATGCTTGAGCAGATGTCTCTATGAATTAATTACTTGTAACCAGATAGTGTTGTAGCACACGGTAGCATCTTCCGGGGGGAGGGGTATAATTAATAATTAAGGCGCTAATGTGTCCCACAGTCGCATGTTTAAATATCTAGGGTTTTGACATTTATAAGGTTGTGTGTGCGTCCCTCTATTCCTGGGACTTATACTGACTAGCCTATGACCTTAACCCAGTGTTCTGTAAGAGGCATCCACAGATAATTAAACTATCTACTGTAGACAGCTTTGTATACAATCTACTGTCTTTCCATAATAGTGCAACTGTTTGTTCAGTTGGTGTTTTAGCTTGTGATAACCATGTGGCATTTCTGCTTAGGCCTGAGAGCTTCCGGGAACTCATGTTTATCTCTGAACAATATAACTTTTTTCCTGGATGTCTGAAATAATCCTAGGACATTCCAGGATTTCCCACACTCCAAGGGTTGGATTTTTTGCTCAGCCTTATAACTCTACGGAGTCTGTGGATACATACTGCCTGTCCATTCTTAAGGATTTCTCACTGGTGCAAGGAGTGTGTGGATACATACTGCCTGTCCATTCTTAAGGAGTTCTCACTGGTGCAAGGAGTGTGTGGATACATACTGCCTGTCCATTCTTAAGGAGTTCTCACTGGTGCAAGGAGTGTGTGGATACATACTGCCTGTCCATTCTTAAGGAGTTCTCACTGGTGCAAGGAGTGTGTGGATACATACTGCCTGTCCATTCTTAAGGAGTTCTCACTGGTGTAAGGAGTCTGTGGATACATACTACCTGTCCATTCTTAAGGAGTTCTCACTGGTGCAAGGAGTGTGTGGATACATACTACCTGTCCATTCTTAAGGAGTTCTCACTGGTGTAAGGAGTCTGTGGATACATACTGCCTGTCCATTCTTAAGGATTTCTCACTGGTGCAAGGAGTGTGTGGATACATACTGCCTGTCCATTCTTAAGGAGTTCTCACTGGTGTAAGGAGTCTGTGGATACATACTGCCTGTCCATTCTTAAGGATTTCTCACTGGTGCAAGGAGTGTGTGGATACATACTGCCTGTCCATTCTTAAGGAGTTCTCACTGGTGCAAGGAGTGTGTGGATACATACTGCCTGTCCATTCTTAAGGAGTTCTCACTGGTGTAAGGAGTCCGGTTATCATTATAATAACATCCAATTACAAATTTAACACTCTAATTTGTAATTTTCACCTTTTCCAAGATTATCTCAGTTGTTGAAAGGAGAAATCTTAATTTAATGAACTCTTTGTATATAATTATTAGTAAAATGGCTGCCAGATGTTTCAAATTGTACTTGTTGCGTGCATGTTAATTTATTATATTTATGTAAAAAAAGCACTTATATCTAAAGTGTATAAGCATGTGATGATGATGATGGTTTTGTGTTGCAGACCCAAACTGAGGCTACACCAAGTTATGTGACCCATTCCATCATGTTTGACTCGAGTACAGTAACCATGGCGACGAAGCCGCCCCAAGCATGGACCACCCTGTTTCTGGTAGTCTCCGCCCTCCTACGACTCACAGGTACGACACTACTTCACAAACACAGGTTTACGGATGCCCAGAACATTTTTTTGCACAAAAATTGATTTCAAAATTCTTTCCTACTGTGTTGTAATACGCTCTTACTAGTTTTTAAAGGTGACTTATATTAAAACAATTACCTCCAGCTCAATAGGAAACATGTCATAGTGTATTGACATTGGGTTAGTTTTCTAGTTCTTGTTCTAGTTGTTTCCAGCACTCGGCAACGTTCTATTAACTGACTAGTCTATATATATTGTGGTTACAATGTTATGATCTTATGAGGTCTCATTCAACTAGTCAGCCTTTTTCAGAACATTATCGCCAAGTCGACCTTTCTATGCTGGCACTGACGGTGGTCACTGCCAGGGTGCTTGTCGTCCTCAGTGGTTCATTTACGTCCCAAATTGAGAATTTTCAACAGGACTTACCGAGTTGTTACACTGTTAGCTTATCTACAAGTCAAAAGACAGTCAAACTTGTTTCTTATACATGACTTATGTGGGCCTCTTAAAGCTGGTGCCTGGCACGGTGGCCCACACTTCCAGCTGTTAGTGATAGCCTGGTGTTCCACTGCCTAAACATTCACTGTCACATCAATTAAGCTTAACTTCTGTTGGTATTTCTTTTGTGGCATTTTATGCATCTGTTGTGTCGTTTAAGTGGCAATTTAAAGTAGTTTTTGATACAGTATGTCCTAGATTATCTTGTTTGAGTATCTCCATTTGCCATTCATAATATACCAGTTCTTGTAAATATGTGAGATACAGGGTTGTGAAATGGTACATAGCATCATGCATACACTGGTATGTTTATTCCACATTGATTACTCTTCAGTGTTTCTGTTGATTGCAAATTCTGTTATGTACATTTATAATTGAGAAGGTTGTAAGATGTAACATTTCCAGTCTCTCAGTTACATAATTCTTATCAATTTAGTCACATTGGAAATCTGAGCAATTTCTATTATTTTGTTTCAATCCTTGACTTCTATTACAATGAAATGGCAACATAAGAATGCCATGTCTGCCAATGCTATGGCGGAATGGGACTAGATTTTGTGGACATATACCAACTTGGTCCAACTTGCAGTGCTTTGTATAAACGGGTATTATTTTGGGAATTTTTGTTATGTAAAATTTCTTATAGTCATAATCGGATCTTCCTTTTGGCATTCAACTAACCATTGATTATCCGCGATGACTGGCCATCCACTTCCAGACAGCGTGATTATCGTAGCGCGCTCAGGTGGGCGTGATGAATGGCCACAAGATATCTACATCTGATCAAACACTGCTACAAGTACTATCATCACTGCCTGGCGATGAATTAATAATACTGACAGTGTGTTCAGTGCTGAGGTCCAATTCGAAGTGACAGTCATAAATCAACAATTAAAAACTTACCTTCCATCCCCGCATGTTACTGCGGCAGCGGCAGGGATCCAGCCGCTCCCATTCCGAACCCGGATGCATGTCTGCGGAACCGAATTCCTCCCAGCCAGTGAAAACATCTTCCTCTTTCGCGGTTGAGCAGAAATTATGAAATTTCTTGCAGACTAAGTTTGCGCTCCACTGCACAGCCATACAACCGCGACGGCTGGCTGGAGTTGATTGGCGTAGCATTCTACAACTGTGAGGTATTGATTGGGGCATAAAATGTCAATGGACAAACGACCTGCAGTGGTTCGTGTGCCTGGCATCGACGTTGTAATTAGGAGTCACGCGGGATGCTAGTGAGAACGCAGTGTCTGGGAGGGAAACGGGAGGCACTCTGGGATTCTAGGGAGTCGCTGTTGGGACAGGTAAGGAGAGCGGCGCTCATGCATAGTTTGGATTTTTTCCTGGCATATATTCAGTGTGTGTTACTTGCAGTCGTCGTAGAAACGCGGTTTTGCGCTGAATGAAACTGATGCCATGCCTGGAGAGATCATGTGTAGTTGTGCTACTTGTGGAAGATAAGATTTGATTTCTGTTTATCACAGATGTTTATTTTATAAAGTATTTCAATTTGACTTTTTGTGAACAGTTGGGCGGAATTTATACATGTGATTATATAATAAATAAAACTGAATAATTTAGAAAGATTTGCTATTAAATATTTGCTGAAAGAATTGTTGTGTTTTAAATTGAAAGAAGCAATTTTTGAGGAAACTGGTGCATCCTCATGTGTTGCATTGTTAGTCTCACTTAAACTAAATGGAAAGGACAGGCCCTTAGCCAGAAATAATTTGTTGCAGTCCCTGGGAAAGGATGTTGACAGGTAGTTGTTGCGTGCGACAACTGTCCAGGTATTTGAGCATCTGTCGTGTCCACATGGTCTATTTTCATTGTGTGATATCGAGTGATATCTGGACAGCGAGCCGTCCGGGTACAGTAAGCCACATTTGGAGAATGCAACATTGATTTGTCTATTAGGGGGGGGGTCAATGATAGGTCTTAGCATAAGTCTGTCAACATTCAATAAATTAATCATGTAAGTCAATGTCTGGATTAAAATTGCTGTGGACTTGAGCTACAGCGATCCCAGGTTGTTGAGGAAGCATCTGTTATTGGGGTATTCTAATATTTAGAATGCAATTCTCCTACTAAGTAGGATGAAAAAAGCCAAACCACCAACAGTCGTTCCTGCTATGAACTTGTAGATGAATGACGGCGTTTTTTATTATGTTTGCGAATGAAAAAACACTATGTATTGACTGCTAGAGGCTACGTCTAAGATCCATGCACAATGGGACATTGTGGAGTTAACATTTATCTTGTCAGATTTACAGGTTATCAGATGATGTTGTTTTGGGTGTAGTAACTTGGTGATTGGAACTAATAAGGGATGAGGGCTTTTAGTCTTCCACACCAGACTGCAGTTTTAAGGCATAGGCAACTTGTCTAAGTTCTCACCTTACCGTACCTATCTTTTCTGGGTCTGGTGGCCCAGAATGCTTCAAGTGCACTATCGCCAGTTCACCGTCTTTGGCCACCTGTTTGGCTTCAGTCCTCCCGTTTTTTTGCTTTTTCTAGTTATTTTTCCTTCTCATGTGGACATTGGCAGCAGTGGGGTCGAGAAATTTAGAAGAATTGCACAAACAAAGGTGTAACCATCGGATATCACAATTAAGTAGTTTAAAACGATATTTTAAAAGTAACTTTTAGATGCTTTTCAAGTCACTCATTGCAGTGTTATCTAGTACCAGATTTTCTGACTTTCTTTTACAGTTTACCCTGTATACTCACTATTTGTATTGTTTGCAATTTGTTTTCAACTCAATTATCTCTGGTGTTTTATTTTATTAGGCCAGTGTGCTTATTAATGTGTGTATTGTTTATCTAATTATTTTCCTTTTATGTTACTTTAAAATAAGTTGTTATTTAAATCAGGTCATGTAAAGCTTACTGAAGAATATTGCTGCTTTCAGCTGATCTAACCATGGCTAAGGTTCTCAGGTGATGTATCTGAATGACATTACTATACAGACATGAAATCTGCATTGATTAGTAGCAACACAAATGTGATCCATTCAGGAAATTATAAAACATCCCGGACAAAGTAAATTACAAATTGAAATTATTGATTACTGAAACAGCAGTACAAAGAGGAAAGCAATGAATCAGAAAAAAACAAAGTACAGTTTCTAGGAAATGTAAAAAGAATAATTAATTTCTCATTAAACATTGAACAGTTAGTTTTAAAAAAGATGTAATTTTAATGCCACAAAGTTAGATGCTTGGAACAACATCAATTTAAACACTCCCTGTTGATTTAGCCCATCAAATATTTATGTTCAAATCTGTACAGTGTGTTTACTTCGGTTACTATGCTCGGTTAATTTAATAAAACAATCAATGTGTTTGTTGTAGTGATAATCATGGAAATAATTTCCTTTGATTGTTAGTTCTAACTTAGATTGGATTCCTTGCAAAAAATTGAATAGCCTTCTTTATAGGATGTACAACCACAGCTACTTTTGCCATTTTACTGCAGATTTGACTACCGGTAGACCTGATGTGGCAGTTCCCCGCCTCTGGGTATCTTCCCCTAAGGGAAGGGGGGTAATATGATTGAGGGCATCTACCCACAACCACCTTAAATATCTCACCCATCCTGAAAAGATCAAAAAATATGACAAAATACATATTGCAGGTTAAATTTTCATACATTTAAACATCTGAGTTAATCAGGATCAGCCAGCTCAATAGCAGACTACAGCTCCATTCACGAGCAAGGCATTGCAATGCCCAATAGTCCTGTTGTTCGGCATGGTAAAAGAGGGGGAAGATGTCCATGAGGTAAAGAAGACTGTTAGTGTTACAGGTTAAGAAATATTTGAGTTCCTTGTTTGATGACTTCTCCTGAGGGTAACCAAAATAATAGATTTCCATAAATGGCCGAGAATGTAGTACATTAGTCCCTGCCTTCAGCGGACCCTCTGACGAGGGGACACCTGCTATGTCGGGACACTTTCGCAATGTACGGACTGTTCTACCATGTTAATGTCCCTCTGATGAGGGGACACCTGGTGGACGCGGACAGCGGACAAGATATTTTGGTTTTCATTCCCTGCTAAGGCGGACAACAAGCATTAATTTCAAAATATTTTGGACAACTGGGAGGCTGTGATTGTCGCCCAGGCACGAGGAGAGTTGTTGGAGGAGGAGGTGGATGATAGCGAAGACGATGAACCAGAGACACTCCCTGTTATTACAGCGAGGGACGCATTGCTGCAGATTAAGGACATTGTAGGCTTCGCTCTGAGTGCAAACGATGCACCACTGCTGGACGCAGCATCGACGGTGCAGGACTTGCTGCAGGGACACTGCATTAGGCAAGCTGCCCTTGCAGAGCAGACGGCCATTACAGATTTCTTCAAGCCGCAATGAGCTGTCATGTCGTGATGAACACTAATGTTGACTTTTTGAAAGGTGGTGGGTGTATTTGTTTGATTTTGTATTATTCATATAGGTGTATTTGTTTCTTATATAAAATGTGTGATTTTTAAAATGTGTTTGTTTCTTATTTGTAGTGCACATACCTCACTGATTTGTTTATTTAAAGGGCCCCTGTATGTGTTTTTTTTTAGTTACAGCTTAATATTATATATACAGTATCTTTCACACATTTCTGAAATATCCATCTACAGCCAAAAGATCACCACTCCAAAAAGTCTGTCCCTCCGATGAGGGGACACCTGCAATGTAGGGACACTTTTGCTTGGATACAGGAGTGTCCGCTGAAGGCAGGGACTACTGTAGTACTAAATAGGTTTTTTGTGAAATCATTCTGAAATGTAAGTAACCCCAAATTTTAATTAATGGATAACTAAACGAATGGCTTGAAAGACGAAAATAACAGCCACCTGGTGGTGTCTGTAAGTGTAGTATTTTATGCTTTCAATAAAATTATAGGTGAACCGAATTGTATTTCATCAAAATGACCAGTTGCGGAACAGACAGAACCGAGGAGAGTGAGACATGTGGACATATTTTTTTGTCATAGAAGGTGCTACTTTCTGGAGAAAAAGCTGCTGCTTTGATATCTTTAAAAAAACCACAAAAACTAATGCAGTTAACATTTTCTTATTTTTTCGTTCGCGTCTGAAACGATTGACGTTTTCACACTTCAGTTCAATTATAGACTGGCAATATCTGACGTCTGCCATTTGGGTAGATTCTGCATGCATACATGCATGTGTGCACGAGCATTTGTTCCCGCCAAAGGTTACATGTTGTGTCTGTTGATGGAGATATAGTTGTACTAAGTTCCGGTGTATTATGTGATGCATTTCAACTTGCATCTTTCATCTCTCGTGTTGCATCCGTTTGAGTCTTGAGGTGTGAGTAATTCAACGAGTCGCAGAATGTCATTTTCCTCTCTAACTCACTGATTTATACAGCACAGCTGAAATGAAGGCAGAGGAGACTGAACAGAGAGAGAGAGAAAGAGAGAGGGAAGGCAGATGAGACTGAACAGTGAGAGATAGAAAGAGGGAGAGAGAGAGGGGAGAGGCAGAGTGGACTGAACAGAGAGAGATAGAAAGAGGGAGAGAGAGAGGGGAGAGGCAGAGTGGACTGAACTGGGAGAGAGAAAGAGGGGGAGAGAAAGAGGGGGGGGGGGGCAGAGTGGACTGAACAGAGAGAGAAAGAGGGAGATAGAGAGAGGGGGGGCAGAGGGGACTGGAAAAAGGGAGAGAGAGGGGGGAGGCAGAGTGGACTGAACTGGGAGAGAGAAAGAGGGAGATAGAGAGAGGGGGGCAGAGGGGACTGAACAGAGAGAAAAAGAGGGAGAGAGGGGGGAGGCAGAGGGGACTGAAAAGAGAGAGAGAGGGAGAGAGAGAGAGGGGGAGGCAGAGTGGACTGATCTGGGAGAGAGAAAGAGGGAGATAGAGAGAGGGGGGGCAGAGGGGGACTGAACAGAGAGAAAGAGGGAGAGGGGGGAGGCAGAGTGGACTGAACTGGGAGAGAGAAAGAGGGAGAGAGAGAGGGGGGGGGCAGAGGGGACTGAACAGAGAGAGAAAGAGGAAGAGAGAGAGGGAGAAGGGGGGTCTAGACAGAGGGACTGGACTTAAACAAAGCAGACTGGATTGAGGGAGAGGTGACTGGGCTGAGACCGAGGAACTGGACTTAGACAGAGCGAACTGGATTGAGGCCATGAGGAGTGTAGCTGTATGCTTTGCTGCAAAAAGCAGTTGCTTTTATTAGAAGTTTAATGAAGTTTTGTTTACCGAGACAGACCTACCACAGACTGGCTGGAGTGACCATAATTTTTAAATGTCTATGTATGTGTGTTTAACCTCAATATATGATTCTGCCAACATTTGGTTGCTTCACAGTCATTGTCTATGTCTATTCTAGCCATAATGAGAATAAACTGGAATTGAACAATTTAAATTGTCCATCCAGTTACAGCCCAAAGGTATAGGGCAGTAGACTGTGGTGGTTTGGTATTCTGTCCTGACCAGTGTATTGCCGTAGGTAGTACAGATATCACGGCTACCTTCAGCTGGCAGTATTCCCTGAAACACACCGCACTCAGACAGGAAGAATGCTACGGGTGTGTCAGGGATTACCAGCCGATTACCCACAGACAGGCCCTACAGGCACGGTACGCTTACATAGCAGGCAATCATCCACTCCCACTGCTGGCCTGATGGGGTGTGTAACGGGGAAAGTGTGGGATTGGAAGGGAAGACAACCATATTGAACACAGGGTGTGGTTGCCCCCTAGTGGGAGAGAAGAGAGGGTTGTTGTGGAGGCACAGCTGGGCCTGCATTGATTGCTGCATGCACAATCTTGTATCAGCTCATCCGTGCGTGCGTCTGTGTGTGGGTTGTATCGATCTTCGACGGTGCACAATTTGAAACTAAGCCAACATTTAACAGGTTGGTCTGGTGTGAGGCTGACACCAGTGGCTGTGTCTGGATAAATGGATGGTGGGGTATTTTAAATGAAGCATGTTTTAGCTGAATCCCTGTCTTTTCTTGTATCTCCCTCTGCTTCTGTCTCCCTATCCTGCCCTTCCCACTACCCTCCCCTTCCTTCCCACTACCCTCCCCTTCCTTCCCACTACCCTCCCCTTCCTTCCCACTACCCTCCCCTTACTTCCCACTACCCTCCCCTTACTTCCCACTACCCTCCCCTTCCTTCCCACTACCCTCCCCTTACTTCCCACTACCCTCCCCTTCCTTCCCACTACCCTCCCCTTCCTTCCCACTACCCTCCCCTTACTTCCCACTACTCTCCCCTTCCTTCCTCTCCTCCCACTACCCTCCCCTTACTTCCCACTACCCTCCCCTTCCCTCCTCCCACTCTCCCCTTTGATCCTGGCAGACTAAATATAAACTCTTGAATTGATTCCAGTCATAACCAGTACTTTTAGACTAGCTGTAATATAAATGCCTGTCATTTGGGTAAATCCTGCATACATGTAAGCATGACATGACACGCACGCACTCATGCATGTACGTGCACACACACACACAGACATTAAATGTTATAAAGTATTTCAAATTTTCTGTTATTTACTGAACTTCTAAAATATGACTCGTTGAACACCATCACGTTGTCGCGCTTACATTTATCCGGGCATTAAATTTTATCCGGGTGATGTTTATTTGCATATGTAAGGCATAATATTTGGCACCAGTAGATCACGTAGTGATAAATAATATCCAGTGGTTAATTATGTTTCGTTTGTTTTCGTAATACGAGCGTTTAATTAGAGTATATAATTATAATTTGCTGTTTCAGATTTGTGACCAAGTTTAAGAGTATGTCACGTGACGTGTGTGTGTGGAGAGGAAACTGTTTTACGACAGAAATTGTTTATGTCTGTGGGAAGCAAACATTTTAGAATTTATGTACAGTATATATAGACATATATGTAAATATAGATATGCATATAAACATACATAACGTCCGAATAACTGAAAACGCAACACTCGTAGCTGGTGCTATATACATTCCCATAGATACGCGCATGCGCAGAAACGTCACCCGGATATTATTTAACGCCCGGATAAATGTAAGCGCGACAACGTAAATATATTACGCACACAGGCAAGATGTAAGGTGTTTGGTAGTGTGGCGTGGGTTGGTAGCCACGTGGCAACACCACCAGACTGCCACTCAAAAGAATATTAATAATGTAATTGAACAGCTATTATGCACATCTAGTATCCAGTATTAAAATGTTTTTGATAAGATATGTCGGATATCTTCATGATAACCACCTTAAGTGACATACATCTGACACAATTTTTTCTACATCAGTAGCACAACAAAAATAAACATTTTCCAATGCAAAACTTCCATCTAAACTCCCATTTTTAGAGCACAACACCTAAGAGTAATTCTGAGCTGGAGGGAATGATAGTAAGTTTGAAACGGAACTGATCAAAATAATTTATGTTTTTATTAGTCTGTGAACTTCTCCAATGTTAGGCAGCATCTCAGACCTGTATCTTGAAAACCGTTCAACTTCTAGTCGGAGTGGAATAGAGTTATTGAACTGGATAAGTGGAATGAAAACACATGGTTAGACTGGCACACTAACTGGAGATTAGCTGCTGAATTATAGTATGGACTGATTCCAATTGCAGTAGATGTGACTTATCAGGAGAAACATTCTTGTTTCACTTCCTTTGCAGATGCTTAAACTGTTGCCTACAACCTTTGCCTAGTGAGAGTTGACCCACATTGAAATACCAGACTATCTGACCCCTGTAGCTTCACAGCTGTAATAAGCAGTTTGCATAGTGTCCCAGGATTATGCTCTGGATTTTGTTCTTGGGTTTAAGGAAATTCTTGCGTTCGCTCCTACACATGTGATCCCCGTCAGCGTGTGGGAGTTTTTTACTTCCTACTCATTTTGTGATCTCCTTTTTGTCGATCTATCACCAAGTTGAAGGAGATGCTGCTCTAAATGTCTGGCGCTGTATATCATGACGCACATAGTTCCTGTCATAGTTGTAGTGTACTGGAGTTGTAAGTGTTGAAGAACGTATTAGTGGCCGTTACCAGCATTACGTAAGTTTGGGTAATATCTGGTGGATATTTTATTTGGTCAGAATACGATTACACAAATTTCTTTCTGTAATTTATGAGTTATATTCTCAGCATTTACACTTCACACTGTGCGCTGATATGTTTAATGTCACTATTTTTGATTCGTGGAACTGTTGAGCTAACTTAGTTTTCTTCCAATGAAGTTGTTTACCTTTACAGTGTGGATGGGTATATGTATGTAAATTGTTGGATGTGTAGCTCCAGCATCTACACAATGTATTTGTGGCCGGTTTCTGTGCATATCTGTGGCCAGGTGTGCAAGCGGTCTGCCACAGTGACCACAGCTGTGACGGACATTCCTGTGACACATCTGTGACAGACTGGAGGCAGCCCGGCCTACGTCAAGACATGTCAATATCAGTTCCGATGTTAGTACTGGATAGTAGAACTCTACCAGTAATGACAGTCAGTGGCAGTTTACATGGTATGGCTGTCAGCTATGGATAGGCTAGAAATGTACTATTTTTGTGACAGGGTAGAATAAAATTAGTATTGACGCAGTAAATGGAAGGAAGCGTGGACATCCTTTATCTTCAGGGTAAGCACTTTTACGCAGAGATTATCATGATGAAAATTATTGGGACAGCACGCTGCCATATAAAACAACAAATATCATGGCCATGCAGGCTGGGGGCAGATAGGACCATAAAACGCCATTCAGGGGGCAGGGGGCACCATAAAGCACCCCTTTGAGGACAGAGGAGACCATAAAACTCCCCTCTGGTATGCTACTCCTGTCTGATCGCAGACATACTATATAACAAACACTGGCCCTGTCACACAAACATGCACTCCCATAGAGGGAAAACACTTATCTTAGTCTAAACAAAGACGTATAGGCAACACCCACATGGGCTACTAGAAAGAACTTTACTGGGAATACCATGCGTTTGTAACCTGGTTATGCAAGCCATGGGAAAAGTCTAAAAGTGACAACGTTCATATGATGCTCCTAGAACTATTCGTGTACAGTTAATGCTAGATTATGTACATGTTGTGAATATTGTGTAATAACGTTGCGCTGAATATCAAGTGTAGCCTACAGAAGCAATCACCGAAAGTCAATAGTAGCGGTAGTTATTATTAGCACATGGCTTTGACCACTATATACAACGTCAGATATTTAGAGTAATATCTCTTTCCTTGTGGTCACAGACTGAGAGAAAGGAAGCTGTCAACAATTACAGACTGACTAAGCTGTTAGTATAATATTGGTTGTAATCATGGTTATCTGCAAATGTACCTGGGTAATTGTAATCGATTACATTTGTTTTATGAGTAATCAGGCTTGTAATCATAGTATTCAGAAATGTTAATGGTTATTGTAATTAATTATATTTAATAATACTACTATTAATAGTGAAGTCACATAGCATCCGTGTCTGCCAAATAAGATGTCTCGGTGCTTGTACATGATCTGAGCATTAAGTCGGCCGAGTGTACAGGTTCACTGGCGATTTTAAAATAGTCCAATTAACAATTATGAAACCATTATTCTAAAACAACATCATAACATGAAATCAAATATTAAGTAAAATTAATCAATATTATGAGTTCATTAAAAACAAATCATTCACAAATTTTCTAAAAGTCAACAACTACAATAATATTTATATGGTAAATAATATAAAATCTTTTTTATATAAATAATATAAAATAAACTTAATCACCCATATCTGGCATCATCCATAGGCCCTGATGATCACGAAGTCATCAGTATCAGGAAGTAGGTGTATTGGTGTCATACAGGACTATAAATAACAGGACCCCGCAGACTGGCAGTTTTCAGGGTCATACATCACATTATTCACTGATGCAGCAGTGAATGGGGTGTTATAGCCCCAGTGTCAGAGGTCAACTCATTTAGGGGTGATATAGTGAGTGATGCTTCATCATAGGGGGCATTGCTAAAGTGTTGCACCCTGTATTTGGACATTTTCTTCATTCTGAATGTGAAACCCTTCGAGGCTCCTTCTCTGCCTCTTAACCACCCTATGCCCCTTCAAAAGGTTTGTTAATTGTTACATATTGATCAACAAGATAGCCCCATCATCACCCCATCAACCCTACCTAATGTATAGCCAGAGACCCCAACACAAACATGACTTACTAGCTGAGTTACCCTGCGTTTCCTAGAGAAAAAAGGCATTCATGTACTGTATGTGATCCCCTGAGATCCCCAATGCCTCGAACGAATTTTGAAAAAAATCTAAACCTATGAACCATCCCAATGGGCCAGCTACATCACACACAAAATTTCATGTGTGGGGGTCATACACGCAAAACTGACGGAGGTAAGTGCCATTTTAAAATAATGACCCCTAAGATCCCATGGCCCCCAGATGAATTTCAAAAAAGTCTAAATCTACAAACCACCCCAGTGGGCATGGTAGATCACATACAAAATGTCAGCGCTGGACGAATTTCGAAAAGAAATCTAAATCTACAAACCACCCCACAGAAGGATAAATTATTATTGTAAAGGTCTAATACTAGGTTGAAACTACCCACACACCCGCATGAGGGTAATCATTTTTCTCTTGTCGGGATTTCCTTCTCCCTAACATAACCTTCTAGGTTTTTTGACCTCACATTAATTAAGTACATTGCCAGCTTCTTTTATGTGCCATGTACCCAGGGATCAGCAATTAAGTTGTGTCGCACTCTCGTTAAACATAGAAAGTTTCATTAAACGATTTCCCGTCCAGGATTTGAGTTCTCTACTTCCTGATGACAAAGTGAGCAACGCAAATGTGGGTGAGGTGAGTTTGTTGTTATGGTTTTGCCCGGCCAGGTCTGCCGTGAGACATCCCCTTAAAGCTGAAAGTCCGGGATGAAAAACCCCATCAGGTTTCTCTTGTGTCACCCCGGCGGATGTGAGGGGGTTCCCCCAACCCCCTCACCCCCACCCCGATACTGTCATATGTCATCCTGAACAGTAACCAGGATTGTATGAAGTTAGCTTTATATAAAACAGCAGCGGTGATGTTTGTGTCATTACTTTTGACTGGCGATGAAAGACAGCCGTGTGATGTTGCTTCCTTTAGTTTTGACCAGCGGGATAATCTGCAGCTCAGGTATGTCAGCACTGCAGCTAATCTGCAGACTTTTTGTCGCAGTGAGATTGGTTTGGTAATAGGGCCGTTGGAGGAAGTTTAAGATAGATTTGTTTGTTTACACATTGTGTGGTAAGACAGAAATAGATGACTGCTGAGATTGTTGGCACAGATAAGAGAAGAATTCTTACACAGTCGATGTTTTTACTTGGTAGACTTGTGCATTGTTAGAATGGTTGAATTGTTTTTGTTACAATAGTCTTAGAAGTGGACCAGGAATAGATAGATATTTAGTGTGATCATTCAAACTATTCGTGACACGACTGAAAACAGTTCGTTGAAACAAGTTGAATGGCATTGAATATTCAGAAAACTATTGTAATTAAACTTGTTTGGAAAATCCTTTAAAAAATCTTGTTTTTTATATTGAACTTTCATAATTGGATCCTTATTTTGTGGTTATGTTTAGATGATCCAACCTTAAATTCATTGCATTTATTCATCTAGACATTTTGTAAAATATAATGACTGATTTCTTTGATATGTATCTTTAAACTATCATTATTCATGTATGAAAAGGTTGTCACATGACAATGTAACATACGTTAACATCTTGAATGTGTAAGAATATGCTAGAAGATAGGGACAAAATGATAAATTAACAATAATAATTACCAAGATGTAAATTAGTTATCTCTGTGCTGGAGGTTGCGCAGCATATCAAATATGACATCAACACTGGTGGTGGTGAAATGACTCAGTAATTGGTGTCGCACCATAAGTGCTTATTTACTTTTATAGCACCACTTGTTGGGCAATCCTCCACATCTGACATTGGTAATGTCCTAAATTTAAAGATGATCTCCCGCCTCTTCCTCCTAATCCATCCTTACAAATTACATCCTGAAAGTAAAACTTGGAAGCTTTAAATAGATTTGCACCTACCCACTAATACACTTGAGATATTCTTTATGCAAATATTAAAAAAATCAAATTAGAAACTTTCATTTTTCATATCCAAGAATCATGTTAAATTACCTGGTAGAGGCTTTCATTGACGTGTCACGCCGACTTCATCAGTACCTTTAACATGATTCTTGGATATGAAAAATGAAAGTTTCTAATTGGAAAACGAACTATCCTGAAGAATGTTCAGTAAAGTTATTTTAAAAATCATTTATTGCATCAGTAAAAAATTGTTAAATTCTATGTGATGATTTGTGATCAATTCTCATGCCTTTGGCACTGTTTTTGCCAATGAATCAGCAGAAGCTATTTCATTTGCCTCAAACCTCGACCAATTTTGTGCCCACTCATAACTCTTGTAACCGCTTTATGTATCCTGGTAATTGAGTAATAATGGACAATATTGTACCAGTCACAAGCAAACAGCGAAGATTTGCACAGCTATAATAATATGTTATACTGTTTGCTACAATAAACATATTGTAAATATAAATGTCTTACTGCTGAATGCAGCCTACGGTATTAGCAGAATAACTATTGCTCCTGAATAATTACTGCTCCCTGTATTCTATTTGGCTTATCCCACATATTTTGGCGAAACAAATTTATCTTATCTGCCAGCTATGCGGCTGTCAGTGTAACGATTTTGCTAAAGTAGAATCTACAAGAAATAGTTTTGTGTTTCTGGGTTCTGTCTAAAACGACTAATGAATTGATTGTTCGTGGAGGTGGAATGAGAACATGCGCTGTGAATGTACTGCTGATCTGATGGTATGTTTTGGAATATTATGATTATGTGTATTTACGAGTAGATATCTCCAACTAGAAGTGTCTGGTCTCATGACGTGTAGATGTAGGTAGACATGCACAGTCCATCAGACCTCTATGTACCCTGGTCTCGTTGTATGCATGTGCACATACATATGCCTGCGCATTTACATGCATCGCACTATCGTCACCTAAGTGATCCTTTCGCAGTCTGCCGTCAGTTGCCATGGTAACGTAGCTCAGGGTATTGTGCGTGCAATAAAACATTTGGAATACACTGCTTTACGTTGGTGGTACATGTGTGTAGTTCACGTAGAAGAAATCTTACCAAAATTAACATAACTAATACTAATTATACAAAAATAGAGCAATATTTTCTGCAAGTTTAAAAAGATGTTGGCATCTGTTTTATGGTTTGGCAACTTCACTGTCATACTATAGTTCAACAGCTCTATAAATAGTACTATCAGCAACTGTTGCTGAACACATCAGGTTATTGTGATATTACATGCCAAGGCATACCAACACAAGAACCAGCTTGTTCCATATTTTAATGATATTTCTATTAAAAGGTACAATAGCAATTAATTCGGTTAGTTTGCTCCATTCATAGGACTATTCACAGTATTGGTTTTTGGTGGTTGTGCAGTGTTCTTAGGCATCTGTAATTTGTTTAAATGGATAAATCTTTGAAAGCCTTTGAAACATAGAAAGCAGTCAGACATGCATCTGTGCAGAGTTCAGTCGCTACTGTTTAGACCTAATATAAACTCATACATTATAATATACTGGTACATGGCTATTTTTTGGGTGGGTATTTTTTTATGAAAATCTTAATAATATAATAATAATTCCGTTTCTTAATATAACGTTTTTTGGTAAATAAATACCAGTCAACGAACTTCACAGAATGAAATGGTGTGTAGACTAGATGATAAAACCACACACATTTTCTAGTCCTGTCACTGTAAAGCAAATCTTTAAAAAATCTTTACCCCTTAAATTTGCTATTAAAGTCGTATTTGTCTGCTATATCATGAGGTGCTCTTTAGACTCCAGTTTTTATTATGTATACATGTTGGTATTTGTTTATTTTTGAAGCCAAGGCTGGTGCCGGATGAAACTGTTTATTCGGTGTTGCCAGTCCTACTTTCACTACTTGTGACAGGATGCTGGCATGGCATTAACTGTGACTGGTTTTATTACAATCCTTGCCAGCACTTCCTTTTTTACAGTACTCACACCAGCGCTGCAGAAATGCCAGATGTGCAGAGTTTACTGAAGTAAAATGATTCACTTCAGACAATGCAAACGCAGCATGTGTGTGTTGGTCCAGTCAATGCCTATCGCTAAGTCTGCTCTACAGACGTAATGGTCTGTTGCAGTAGGTGTCTGCATGGATCCCAAGTGTACTGCTTTGGTGGTAGAACGCTACTTTTTTGTCTGTTTTTATACAATCCAGTTATGCGGTTGCTTGAATAACGTTGGCAGCAAATATAATGACGGAGTCACTGTCTTGTTTGTGGGATAAGTTTGTAGGTGAATATAGATTAAATCTTAATGATTTATCTCTACTCCAATGGTCCTGCTACAGTGTGGTATAGGTATATGTATATATGATTATACATATTGTGTCTGAGGAGACGGATGTGGGAAGAAAGAGGAAGGGAGGGAGGGAGGGAGAAGAGAGAAGTGGACAGAGTGTAGCACCACCTGCTACGCTGTACTTTGGTATCCTGTATGTTCTGTGCAGGTCGTGCATTGTTCTACAGTTCAAGATTCCCACAGCGTTCCTCCAACACCTACAAGTACATCTTTTAATCGATTTTCACCTTTGCAACTTTCATGTGTAACACTAGCAAGTTCTGTATTTCAAAGAGTTTATTTTATTGCTTTAGTAGTAATATTAAATTAAGTTTTAAATGTCTTGGTTGGGTATTTTACTTCCAGGTGAATTTATATTTCGGCACAGTTTGAACAAACATCTTGAAACAGTGGTGCCCTCTAGTGAACGCTAGGAAAGCAACACAAAGACACCAAGTTTCAAAACAGACACAGTCAGTGTTCAATGGTTTATGTCAGGAAAATACAGTGGTAATAATCACAGCTTAATGCAGTGTTTAGGGTTTGTTACAGTATTTTGGGTTTGTCACAGTGTTCAGGATTTGTCACAGTTTAGGGTTTGTTTCAGTGTTTAGTAACTCTGTGGTTTAGGGTTTATCACAGTGTTTAGGGTTTGTCTCAGTGTTTAGGTATTATCTCGGCGTTGTCTAATCCTGGATATTGAGGGTGTGTCCGATTGACACTCACTTTAGCATCCAATTGACTAAGGGACCGTCTCCGTCAGCACGTGTTAGCGTTTGCAATGTGTGCAGTGAGATTGTGTGTTTTGGACTGGCCCCTAGTGCCTGTGTGTTGCCTGCCAAGTGCCGGGTGAGATGTGAAGAGCTGGTCTGCAGGTGAGAATAGTTCAGCACCAGTGCAGTGTGTACGTATTCACTCCTTGGCTCATAGTCTTACCTGGTTCACAGTGTGGGATCTACTGACCTTACAGTTACTAGTTAGAAGCTGAAGCCCTGCAGGGCCTAGTTGGTACAAGTTTACTTACCAAAGTCTTATAGGTCCCTCCAGGTAAAACGTGAGTCCGTACAGATCCCTGTAGGCTCTAAAGCCTGATAGGACTTGTAGGTACATGCTGAGGCCTTTACGGGGTGTTCCACTAACAACGGAAGGCATATCTAGTTATGATGAGTAATTGTCCTTATTGGAAAGGTAAATGGCATTGATTATTGAAATAAATGTCTCGGAACAGACTGAAGATGACTTTCTGTTGTAACTTCTGTGCGTGTCGTTGGAGTACGCCTGAACACTGCTGGTTGAGATCATGAAGCAATGACAGTTTTAATATATGCACTCAGATGCATTGGACCCTGTGCCAGGTATTGAAGTGGTTCATAGAAGTAATCATGGATATATTTAATTAACAATCTTCTATATCATAGTTGTAAAAAGTAAGATGTAGGCCATGATTTTATATTAACATTTATCTTCAAATAAAATATAAATATATATATAGATAATCTAGGCCACTTTTATACATATATTCAGACACTACTATATGTTGTATAAGTCATTGAACCAGATTTTGATAGTAATCATAATTTGCAATCATACTATTGCGGGATGCAGTAGCTTGGCATTAGAGTGCCAGACTGTCAGTCAAGGGATTGGTACCATGGAATCAGTCTCAAATCCAAGCTCAGACTCATGCGTGCCCTGATTATCTCCATCTACCTGTAGGCATGCGAGACATGGATACTAACAGCAGAGCTTGAGAGGAGAATACAAGCTATGGAAACGAGGTGCTTCCAAAAGATCTTGGGCATCAGCTACACTGGCCATGTCACCAACGAGACTGTGTGCCAGATGATTGAAGCACTCACAGGGCCTTACGAGGAACTGCTGACAACAATGAGAAAAAATAAGCTCCAGTGGTCCGGCCATGTAACAATCGGGTGGCCTAGCCAAGACCGTTCTCCAGGGCACGGTGGAAGGAAAAAGAAGACCAGGAAAACAAAAGAAGAAGTGGGCGGACAACATCCAAAAATGGACAGGGATGGAGTTAGCTACAACCCAAGCCCTTGCCCGAAACCGCCAGAGATGGGGGGAGCTGTCCCGAGAGGCACCAGTGGTGCCCCCACGACCTTCAGTTTTGGGATTGAGATAAGATGACCATGGAATTATAAGAACGAACAGCGTTCATGCAGTAACTGTAGCATGGCTGAATGCTTCAATAGATCTTGAAATGGTGTTTGCCTGCACAGGTCTGCTGGGAGTGTGACACATTCTGAGCACCAAACATTCACAATGACAGGACATAATTGAATTAGTCGTAACAGTGTCGGACTCTTAACCGAGAGAACCCGGGTTCAAATCCTGTGCTGCTGTGTCGAACCTTGGGCAACTTCGTTCTCTCCGTGTTGCTCTAGTTCAGTCAGCTGTATGAATGAGTACCTGGCTATAGACAGTGGTGGATATTTATGTTCATATAGTCTTCACGCAGTAATTGCAGCGTGGCTGAATGCTTCCCAGAGAAATCAAAATGGTGTTCGATTGAATGGGTCTCCCAGGGAGTAAAGTGTACAGTGCTATGAGCAGTCACAACGACTGGATACTGCAAGAACTCACATTTTTCATGGGATTCCATTGATTGGATTGGTACTATGAAATTATAAGAACAAACAGCTTTCATGCAGCATTGACAGTGTGGCTGAATTCAATGGAAGTTAGACTGTTTGCCTCCACAGGTCTGTTGGGGGAGCTGGCCAAGTTGAACACATTCTGAGCAGTGAACAAGATATAGTTGAATGCTTTGCTTCGTTGTTGCTTTCACATGTACTGATGGTTTGTTGTGCAGACGGTTGTTTTCGGTCATCTGTGCCAGAGCCAGTGAGCAAGACGACCGAGATCCCAAGCATGGACGCGACCGGCCACCGCCCCTCTCACAAGGTGGACTGTCTGCCTGAGGAGATCCAGCGCCAGGGCTGTCTCAACGGGGGCACGTGTTTCGCCATCCCCACCAGTACTAGACAGTTAGCATGCATGTGAGTGAATGGTTGTTATTGTCATCTTTGTCTCTGAAGGCTGGGGTCGGGTTGGCTCGATGTGAGTTCTACATTTTGTTTTCATTCTTCCATCACTGATTCCACTCTTCACCCATCTCACTCCCCCATCCTTTCACTCTCTCACTCTTTACCCATCTCACTCCCCCATCCTTCCACTCTCTCACTCTTCACCCATCTCACTCCCCCATCCTTCCACTCTCTCACTCTTCACCCATCTCACTCCCCCATCCTTCCACTCTCTCACTCTTCACCCATCTCACTCCCCCATCCTTCCACTCTCTCACTCTTCACCCATCTCACTCCCCCATCCTTCCACTCTCTCACTCTTCACCCATCTCACTCCCCCATCCTTCCACTCTCTCACTCTTCACCCATCTCACTCCCCCATCCTTCCACTCTTCACCCATCTCACTCCCCCATCCTTCCACTCTCTCACTCTTCACCCATCTCATTCCCCCAACCTTCCACTCTCTCACTCTTCACCCATCTCACTCCCCCATCCTTCATATCTCTCACTCTTCACCCATCTCACTCCCCCATCCTTCCACTCTCTCACTCTTCACCCATCTCACTCCCCCATCCTTCCACTCTCTCACTCTTCACCCATCTCACTCCCCCATTCTTCCACTCTCTCACTTTTCACCCATCTCACTCCCCCATCCTTCCACTCTCTCTTACTCCACTCCACTTTCCACCGCCTCCCTCAATTCCCTCATCTCTCTCCTTCTTTTTTCTCTCCGTCATGCTCCATTCCTCTCCTCTCTCTCCATACTCTCTCCCTCACTCTTTCTCTCTACCTCTCTCTCTCTCACTCTCCACTCCTCTCTAACTATCCGCTCTCTTTCTCCTAACTCCCTCTTCACCAAATATCTTATCACACTGTTGCCCATCTCAATCATACTCTTCCACCCTCCACTCTGAGGGCATCCACTCTATTCATTAACCCTTCTCCTTCCGTTCCTTCTACAGCCCACTTTAACTGAACCCTTGTTAGATGAACAGATCAATTCAGAAAACAGTTGCACATCCATTCAAAGAAAACCTTACAAATAGGAATAATTATGTGCTAGGCGTGTATGTGGGTACTATAGTCAGTGGTTCGAATGTTGAACTCTCATTTACTTCTGAACCGGGAGGACGGCAGATAAAAGCCTCATGTTACTCTTTAATACCTGGGTAATTTTGTTTCCTCGATGTTGGCTTTTGTGCAGTGATTGCAACACTGCTGAATGCTTCCCATGGACACATGGTTTCTAAGTTATGATGGTGATGAGGGACATCTCTAGAAATATGATCCAATGTAAACTATATTTCAGCAGTGTTTATTGCTTGATGCTTTTCTTTCATTTTTACTATTTAGACTCTTTTCAACAACTGCTATAACTAACTCTGAACTATTGACTGCATCATATAGTCATATGTGACAACTACTGACTCATGCTGTCTGCTTCTCCCTGCAGATGTACAAAAGAATTCACGGGTAACCGATGTCACCTTCTATACATTGACCCAAAATTGTGTAAGTAGATGTTTTTTTATACATCTATAAAATAGTACAAATGTGCATGTTACTGTATAAGTTTGGTGTATCCAAGTACAGTTCTGTCCTCTACAGTTTTATTAATCGCACAACCACTACATTCATAACATTTCTTAGTTATTACATATAATTGTATATACATATTGTTGTTCTCTTGATTCCCTGTCATCATGGGTGAGGCTGGCCTTGGTTCCCTGTCGTCAGGGGTGATGCTGGCCTTGATTCCCTGTCGTCAGGACTCAGGGGTGAGGCTGGCCTTGGTTCCCTGTCGTCAGGGGTGAGGCTGGCCTTGGTTCCCTGTCATCAGGGTGAGACTGGCCTTGATTCCCTGTCGTCAAGACTCAGGGGTGAGGCTGGCCTTGGTTCCCTGTCGTCAAGACTCAGGGGTGAGGCTGGCCTTGGTTCCCTGTCGTCAGGACTCAGGGGTGAGGCTGGCCTTGGTTTCCTGTCGTCAAGGGTGAGGCTGGCCTTGATTCCCTGTCGTCAGGACTCCGGGGTGAGGCTGGCCTTTGTTCCCTGTCGTCAGAGGTGAGGCTGGCCTTGGTTCCCTGTCGTCAGGGGTGAGGCTGGCCTTGATTCCCTGTCGTCAGGACTCAGGGGTGAGGCTGGCCTTGGTTCTCTGTCGTCAGGGGTGAGGTTGGCCTTCGTTCCCTGTCGTCAGGGATGAGGCTGGCCTTGATTCCCTGTCATCAGGACTCGGTGGTGAGGCTGGCCTTGGTTCCCTGTCGTCAGGGGTGATGCTGGCCTTGGTTCCCTTTCGTCAGGGGTGAGGCTGGCCTTGGTTCCCTGTCGTCAGGGGTGAGGCTGGCCTTGGTTCCCTGTCGTCAGGGGTGAGGCTGGCCTTTGTTCCGTCCCTCGATTTCAGTTATCATTCTTTTTATTCTTCTTTTCTCTCACTTATCTTGCACTGCTCTCTCCACCAACTGTGTCCATTCCCCTCTATCTTGCACTGCTCTCTCCACCAACTGTCTCCATTCCCCTCTATCTTGCACTGCTCTCTCCACCAACTGTCTCCATTCCCCTCTATCTTTCACTGCTCTCTCCACCAACTGTGTCCATTCCCCTCTATCTTGCACTGCTCTCTCCACCAACTGTCTCCATTCCCCTCTATCTTTCACAGCTCTCTCCACCAACTGTGTCCATTCCCCTCTATCTTGCACTGCTCTCTCCACCAACTGTGTCCATTCCCCTCTGTCTTGCACTGCTCTCTCCACCAACTGTCTCCATTCCCCTCTATCTTGCACTGCTCTCTCCACCAACTGTCTCCATTCCCCTCTATCTTGTACTGCTCTCTCCACCAACTGTCTCCATTCCCCTCTATCTTGTACTGCTCTCTCCACCAACTGTGTCCATTCCCCTCTGTCTTGCACTGCTCTCTCCACCAACTGTCTCCATTCCCCTCTGTCTTGCACTGCTCTCTCCACCAACTGTCTCCATTCCCCTCTATCTTGCACTGCTCTCTCCACCAACTGTGTCCATTCCCCTCTATCTTTCACTGCTCTCTCCACCAACTGTCTCCATTCCCCTCTATCTTGCACTGCTCTCTCCACCAACTGTCTCCATTCCCCTCTATCTTGCACTGCTCTCTCCACCAACTGTCCATTCCCCTCTATCTTGCACTGCTCTCTCCACCAACTGTCTCCATTCCCCTCTATCTTGCACTGCTCTCTCCACCAACTGTCTCCATTCCCCTCTATCTTTCACTGCTCCCTCCACCAACTGTCTCCATTCCCCTCTATCTTGCACTGCTCTCTCCACCAACTGTCTCCATTCCCCTCTATCTTGCACTGCTCTCTCCACCAACTGTCTCCATTCCCCTCTATCTTTCACTGCTCTCTCCACCAACTGTCTCCATTCCCCTCTATCTTGCACTGCTCTCTCCACCAACTGTCTCCATTCCCCTCTATCTTTCACTGCTCTCTCCACCAACTGTCTCCATTCCCCTCTATCTTGCACTGCTCTCTCCACCAACTGTCTCCATTCCCCTCTATCTTTCACTGCTCTCTCCACCAACTGTCTCCATTCCCCTCTATCTTTCACTGCTCTCTCCACCAACTGTCTCCATTCCCCTCTATCTTGCACTGCTCTCTCCACCAACTGTCTCCATTCCCCTCTATCTTGCACTGTTCTCTCCACCAACTGTCTCCATTCCCCTCTATCTTGCACTGCTCTCTCCACCAACTGTGTCCATTCCCCTCTATCTTTCACTGCTCTCTCCACCAACTGTGTCCATTCCCCTCTATCTTGCACTGCTCTCTCCACCAACTGTCTCCATTCCCCTCTATCTTGCACTGCTCTCTCCACCAACTGTCTCCATTCCCCTCTATCTTGCACTGCTCTCTCCACCAACTGTCTCCATTCCCCTCTATCTTGCACTGCTCTCTCCATCAACTGTCTCCATTCCCCTCTATCTTGCACTGCTTTCTCCACCAACTGTCTCCATTCCCCTCTATCTTTTGCATCTGCTTTCTTTGCCAGCCGTTCTCCTCCCATTCTCTCCACATGCCCAGCCCACTTCAGTCGTCTCCTCACAGCTTCTTCTTAAGGCTTTCTTTTACTCCAACCTCCTCCCGCAACTCCTCCATTCTTCACTTGTCAGTTCTTCTCACTCCTGCAATTCTTCTTACCCAGATGTTTTCACAAACCTGCCCCCTCTCTTGTTGTTTCTCTGTCAGTGCCATCGTCTCTAGGCCGTACAGGTATGCTGGAGTAACACATGAGCAGAGCATCTTTCCTTTGAGTTTACACGATATGCGCCTGTCTCCCATCACACCTTCAACTTTCTTCCAAGCCTTTGACCTTGCCTTAATCCTCCTGTCCTCTTACGAATTTTGAAGTTTGACTTACTATCCCTGCATATCGCACCACCCAGGTATACAAAACTGTCTCTTTGTTTTAGTTTCTTCCGCTCCAGGTGCTTTTCCAGCTCTTTGTTTTGCTGCCCCACTAAGTACCGCCGTCTTCTCCAAACTAACTTTCTGTCCATGCCTGCTAAACATATCCTTCCATATATGACTCAACTTTTTTCTTAAACCGTACATACCAAACTTTGAATGCATTTTGCACGTCTTTGTAAGCCAAATGCATATATATATATATATTATAGGAATACTTTCTGTGTTCTTTTATTATCTTACTAAAAATAGTAAAATTAATGTTGCAAAAACTACACTATTTAAAGTATTAACAAGAAAAGTGCAGTATTATAGTTACTAACATTCTTCACAATAAAATTGTACTATAACAATTATATACACGTTTCCAAAAACAAACAGTTTTGCTCATATCGATGGTGCACAAATGAAACATTATTTTGGGCGGCCCTTCTTTAATAGGTCAATTATCATGTATGCATAATTTTGTTTTTGACATGTTTAAGATGTACCCTGACTTGTTACTATTTACATGTTTTTGTATTTTACTCCTAAAAATTGCAGATGTCTGTACATTAGAAGATTTAAATGTGCATGATTTTATTATGTACTATTAATATATGTGTACAGTGCCGCGGAACCAGTATTTACACATAAGAAATTTATTACTACTAAGTTGATGCTATAGCTTTTTAATTGGTGGTGCGCAGTGGCTAGATATGAGCTCTCAATCGAGAGAACCCAGGTTCAAATCCTCTACTGCCATGTCGAACCGTTGGCAAGTTCGTTCACTCTAAGTTGCTTCAGTTCACTCAGCTGTATGAATGAGTACCTGGCTATAGACAGTCTGCGCATTAATTGCAGTGTGGCTGGATGTTTCCCACAGATGTCGAGCTGGTGTTCGATTGAACAGGTCTGCCAGGGAGTAAAGTGTAAAGCGCTTTGAGCACGCCTAAGGACTGGGTACTGCGCTATATATAAGAACTTACCTTTTTATTGGAGAAAATTAGAGAATTGTTCTGTTTGATTTCAGACGAGGTTCGGCATGAAAACCTACTCACGGCCAACCTGACAGCTGGAGTTGGCGTCGCCATTATGGTTGCCTTCATCTTAATGTTTGCAGTATGGGTTTACATCAGGTATGTACAACACAGGCATCTATTTCACCGTTTTCATGATACACAGACATTATTGATTCATCAAACAAATATATAACAGGAATATTGGTGAAACAGATTCGAATGCAGTAGTCATATGTTGGACATGATTTTGCACTGATGTATGAAATATTATCATTATTGTGTAGCAGTCTGTATGGTTGTGGTTTTTGGTATTAATACAAGATAAAGAAGGCCAACATGCAGCTGATCATTAGCATACATTGTTTGTAATTTGCATGTCGACATGTTCCTTTAACTTCCTTATGGTTGCAAATTTCTCCAAAGATATTGTTTGGCATTTTATTCAGTAAATGCGATATTATTGAATGATATACCATACTACCACGCATGACAAAAGTCTTCATGGCAATACCTTCTCAGATCAATCACCAATTGTTCATATCTAAAGTTAGTAATCGTCGTCTAATTACTGCACACTGCACTTCTGTTAACAGTGGAAGCGAAGCATAACTTATGAAAACTAAGTGATACATTCTAAACCCTTTCAAAATTACTATTTAAATAATGTAAATACACATTTCAATTCTGGAGATATGTCACACTTCTGTATGGAGGTATATGTAGGTTATTACACGGTGATTGATTTGGCAAGGCACGGCCACTTTGCCAGTTTTATATCTCACACATATGACACAGGGGGTGGGGGGCATTAAAAAATAAGCAATGCTGGAGGGATGGGACTAAATGTTACAAAGATGCATGCATTCTCACTTTTGCATCACATTTACTCTCTGGACCAGTCCATTGATCATAAGGTTCCAAGGTGTCATGTAATTTTGGAGGAGGGTTCAGTCCAATGTTACGATACGTTAAAATCAGGGTGGTACAAAATTTCTGAGAAAAGGTGTTTTGTAATTTATAAATATTTTCTGTGGAGGTATGCCTGTATTTATGACATAAATGCAGTTTTCTTCATAATTATTGCAAACAAACTGACACTGTTTATTTTTTGGAGTGATTTATTTGATTTGTAATTGTTGATTTTGTTATATAAAAACAAATGTATTTTTTCCCACATTTACACATATTTACCCTATTTTAAAACAAATTGTCAGAAAAGAGCAGCTCATCATTGTGATTTTTTTCACATGTGACTAGTAATTTTAAAATAGATTTTCTTGAAAAAACAAACTAAAACAATTGGGCCTACATTGCATAAAATCATGTCTATTCTTGTACTGTTTCGGAAATGGGAAAACTCATGGGTTTATGGCTAAGGAAGCGCAATCCACTCTGATCAAAAGCTGTGTACATCATCCTCGCAAGCCAGGATTGTTTGCCATGCAAAACTAGCCCTGGCAGATCCCCTACTCGAAGTGCGGAAGTTAGCTCAGTCAAACTAGTAATTGACTTCGCCAGTCGTGACTGCATCACCCGGGAGAACAGCGCAAATACCCGCCCCAATTTGAAGACGGATAAATGACTTCTGGGAATCCCAATATATAATGACCTGTCCGCCCATTAGCACGAACAGCTGAGCGGTATTGTGTATTCAAATAATTGCTTCTACATCCTAAACATTGCATGGAACACAAACCACGGTTGGTTGAAATTAGTTTTATTATGACCGCCTGACCTGCCGCCAACCACTGATCTAGTGAGCGATTTCATAGGCTGAGCTGAAATTCAGAGTTTCGCAAAGCGATCAGCCAGGGGGTACTGCTGGCTGGCACTGACATAATCAGCAACAGCGACCCCTGGTGCGCGAGGATGGTGTACATGCCTTGTTTTAAGTGCTGTCTTTAGTTGCATTTCATTTAGAAAGACCGATTATCAGTCAATCCATTGAGTGATAATTAAGTCTTTTCGTTTGTTTTACCTCTGATGTTATGGGAGCCGTACCTCTGAGGATTAATGCTAGTTCCCGAGATAACTAGTGGGAGGGCTAATGCTTGTTCCCGAGGTAGCTAGTGGGAGGGTTAATGCTTGTTCCCGAGATAGCTAGTGGAAGAGTTAATGCTTGTTCCCGAGATAGCTAGTGGAAGGGTTAATGCTTGTTCCCGAGATAGCTAGTGGGAGGGTTACTGTTTGTTCTCGAGATAGCTAGTGGAAGGGTTAATGCTTGTTCCCGAGATAGCTAGTGGGAGGGTTACTGTTTGTTCCCGAGATAGCTAGTGGGAGGGTTACTGTTTGTTCCCGAGATAGCTAGTGGAAGGGTTAATGCTTGTTCCCGAGATAACTACTGGAAGGGTTACTGTTTGTTCCTGAGATGGCTGGAGGAAGAGTTAATGCTTGTTCTCGCAGTAACTAGTGCTTGTTCCCAAAGTAGCTACTGATATGACTGTCATTCCTCTCAAGGTATTGGCGTCGCAAACAAACTCATCTGGATGAGACCGCACCCACCACGACCACTGCAGGGGTGGGTATTGGCATAGTTATAGCACCCCATTAACCCTACTCTCATCAGTGCCATCCGTCAATCTGGTTGGATATGTGTAGCTTGTTGACCTTGGCATCCGATAAGAGTGGGGTTAACGTGGTGTACTGGTGTGGTAGTTTTAGCGATTCTCTTCACAGCTACCGAAGACAGAGTCTTGCTAAACCCGGTCGCACACTGCATGGGTGTCTAACGTAACAAACAGCTGTGTATTTCGATGTCTCTTGTGATACAGGTTAAAGCGGAAACAGCCAAGTCAGTCACGCCAGTCCCCTATGACACAAAATGGCGACACGAGCCAGGCTAACGCAGCGATATACATGATGGTAAGACGCGCTGCATCGCCTACACAAGCGCACTCTGGTGGAGACGGCTAACACCTCTGCCGGCGCGATGTTTCACTCCATACTAACCGTTAAACCCCACAGGTGTTATCGGTGCATGCTGTTAACATAGTTTGTTTCTTTCACAGCTTTACACCGCCAACTGCGGCACAGATGACACGTGGATGCACCACTGCATTATGGGTTCAATTATGGGATGTATTATGACCACGCATGAAGTTTGTTGGTAGACAGATGTTGAATTTTCATGAGCTGTTCCATTTTCCCTGCAGTTATTACACTAAATTGGTGTAATTAATTTGTAAAACAAAACTTTGATCATGTAACAAATGGTTTGTTGTGTGCTAAGATTAGCTACAAAAATTCCAAAATTTTAAGTGTTGTGGATCTGAGAATTTATTACCCTGCAGAGTTTGCATTTGGTACTAATATCCATTTATATACAATTTTTTATTTACAACATGCAAGCATCTGCTTGTTATGGTGTAAGGCATGAGAAAGTAATGATGGTTTGGAAGTGAAACAAAAATTCAATATTTAAATATATAAGTTAATTTATGAGACAAGATCCTGTAACCCTGGACAACCCCTCTACCCACCCCACCCCCAGTAGACATCTGTAAAATTTGTGACAGTTAACAAACCTACCGGGCTGTTTTCTGTTGCCTAAATTTTAACAGTCCTAGAACTAGAAGAAACACGACTGGTTGCAAGTTGGACAAAAAATTGTGAAGTTAGTTAGTGTGTTAGTGTGTGATGTGGCAGTTGGTTTCCTCACACCTCCACCTGTAGGCTGCTCGTTTGCAAAAACAATTTAGCTGTAATTATTAAAACATCTAACAATAAAATGTCAGTACACGTATATGTCACAGGCTTTATGCTAAATTAAAACATCTAACAATAAAATGTCAGTACACGTATATGTCACAGGCTTTATGCTAAATTAAAACATCTAACAATAAAATGTCAGTACACGTATATGTTACAGGCTTTATGCTAAATTTAAACATCTAACAATAAAATGTCAGTACACGTATATGTCACAGGCTTTATGCTAAATTAAAACATCTAACAGTAAAATGTCAGTACACATATATATCACAGGCTTTGTGCTAAATTTAAACATATAACAGTAAAATGTCAGTACATGTATATGTCACAGGCTTTATGCTAAATTAAAACATCTAACAATAAAATGTCAGTACACGTATATGTCACAGGCTTTATGCTAAATTAAAACATCTAACAATAAAATGTCAGTACACGTATATGTCACAGGCTTTATGCTAAATTTAAACATCTAACAATAAAATGTCAGTACACGTATATGTCACAGGCTTTATGCTAAATTTAAACATCTAACAGTAAAATGTCTGTACACGTATATGTCACAGGCTTTGTGCTAAATTTAAACATCTAACAGTAAAATGTCAGTACACGTATATGTCACAAGCTTTATGCTAAATTAAAACATCTAACAGTAAAATGTCAGTACACGTATATGTCACAGGCTTTATTCTAAATTAAAACATCTAACAGTAAAATGTCAGTACACGTATATGTCACAGGCTTTATGCTAAATTTAAACGTCTGACAGTAAAATGTCAGTACACGTATATGTCACAGGCTTTATGCTAAATTTAAACGTCTAACAGTAAAATGTCAGTACACGTATATGTCACAAGCTTTATGCTAAATTAAAACATCTAACAATAAAATGTCAGTACACGTATATGTCACAGGCTTTATGCTAAATTTAAACATCTAACAGTAAAATGTCAGTACACGTATATGTCACAGGCTTTATGCCAAATTTAAACATCTAACAGTAAAATGTCAGTACACGTATATGTCACAGGCTTTATGCTAAATTTAAACATCTAACAGTAAAATGTCAGTACACGTATGTCACAGGCTTTATGCTAAATTTAAACATCTACCAGAAAAATGTCAGTACATGTATATGTCACAGGCTTTATGCTAAATTTAAACATCTACCAGTAAAATGTCAGTACACGTATATGTCACAGGCTTTATGCTAAATTTAAACATCTAACAGTAAAATGTTAGTACACGTATATGTCACAGGCTTTATGCTAAATTTAAACATCTAACAGTAAAATGTCAGTACACGTATATGTCACAGGCTTTATGCTAAATTTAAACATCTAACAGTAAAATGTCAGTACACGTATATGTCACAGGCTTTGTGCTAAATTTAAACATCTAACAGTAAAATGTCAGTACTCGTATATGTCACAGGCTTTGTGCTAAATTTAAACATCTAACAGTAAAAAGTCAGTACATGTATATGTCACAGGCTTTGTGCTAAATTTAAACATCTAACAGTAAAATGTCAGTACATGTATATGTCACAGGCATTTATGCTAAATTTGCTTGCTGGCTATTTGAAGGGTTATATTTGGTTAGATCTTGATTCAGTTACCAAGACGAAAAATGACAGTTCATAGCGTTTGCTTGGATAGTTTTTGTCATTTCTTTCTCGGCCACCAGATGACAGGCCAATCAGTCCATGCTTTGTAACAAGAAGCAGTTCCTGTTCACTTAATGTTTTGATGTGCTTTTACAGACAACGCAGGTTGAGTTGTTTTCTACCCAAGGAAGTAAAAAATCAACTTGTTACATTTAATGATTATCTACATACATTCTTATAATTGTAGATACAAACCATCTTTTGAAACACTTGTTAAAGAGACTGTATTTTTTTCATTGGTTATCTGACCAACTGTTTTGTAGAACATTGAAACATGGAATGTGTTAGTATTTATGCCTTCATTACAATAAAAGACCAACCAACAGTTAATGAACATTTAGTTGGTTGCAACAACAGTGGCGCCATCTGGTGTATGATTGTTGGATTGTTGAGGCTAGCAACCATAATGGCGCCATCTAGAGTGTGATTCCTGAGCCTATCAACAATGTTGAATGTTATGTGAAAATATGCTGTATTTTATTCCCCAACTTTTATTGATTTACCAACAGGATGACTGTGACCAAGGGTCCATTTCACTAACATTCATATAAGTCAAATTTTGGCTCTTTGAAATCTATTTTGCTCCTTTACATTGATCTTATTTTTATAAAGCCTTGTAGGCCTACACTTTACTGAAAACTGTCAATACCAGTGTGTGCCACTTGGACACTTTTGGTTGTGTATCACAGAAATAGTGTCCTTTGTTATATGGCAGCAGCTGTTTTCCTTGATAAAAACTTCCTTAAATTTGACAATGGATGTTGTTTAATGATCAATGTTCTTATGAGCTGATGGTCTTGGTGCACCAGTCCCACCATGTCTTTGTTTCACATCTGCAATCAAAGGACTGGTGTTTCCTAATCCCTGTTGAGAAATCAATATAACGAAAGTCATTTTTCATGTTTTAGAAGTTGTGGAATATAGTATAGATCCTCAACCATGAAATTACCCAGAGTTTGTGAAAACACAGATGTCCAATTAAACTAATAGTAGTAACCCCTGGTTAATGGATTAAAACTAACATATTTTGCAGCCCTGGTTATCTCAAGATTCAAATTGACACATATCCAACAAACCCTGATGCAGATAAGAATGGACGTCCATTGTTTTGATTCCCCAACAGTGCTATGTTTCTGTATTCCAGAGACACCAAATTCATCTGGAGTTGGTTCACATTGCATGTACTGCAGGACATAGAATGTTCAGTCAGACACTAATCCAAACGCATTAAGATATGATCAGTTAAGAACAGTTGTTTCTTGCAATTCAGCAATTATTTTATGCCTCGATTCAGTATTTATCAATGTTGATTAAAAATAATCTTGGAGATATGTTGTTTAGGAAATTATACTTAAAAAAACAGCATCAGTTAAATGTTATTTTGCTTATGAAAATAGGTTACTTATATTGTGATAGCAACAAAGATATTTTTAATAGTAAATTTACCTCTTTTGTAGCCGTGTTTCTGCAGCTGTCGTCTGCCTTTGTCAGAGTAACAATCATTTCTGAAACCGCTGTGTTTTGTTTCAGTCGAATGGACAGAAAGACTCGCATGAGGTTGAGATGGATCGAAATGGCCAAGGGGTGGAGAAGTGCCCGGCGGAAACGGCACTACTGATGATGAAGGAATCGCGCTTATAGCACGACAAGGCCACGTGCACCTACGTGACGATAGGCGTCGCTTACAACTGTGCCATATTCTCACCATCAGACAGCGCCACTTTCGTGCCCAGTATCGTGGATGTGTTGCCACGTCGAGATATTGCCGTCCGACTGCGTTCGAATTGTTATCGTTTCTCAAAACCGATGACGAAGACAGTTGGTGGATAAATGGCCACTTACAGTTGGCTCGCAATGTTGTTACACCTGAACCTCAGAACTAACATGGTGTCTATCATGTGACGTTTTTTGCAGTGTAACGTCTGACAAAGGTTGGGAAAGAGACGGATAAAAGAAATCCGAAAACTGTCGTATCAGAACGACTGAAGAGAGAGAGTAACAGGCAACTTACAATGTTCAGTTGTATATACTCTGTCAGCATCGTGTTCTGATTGTCACAGTATTTTGTACATATGTATGGGTGACTGTCACTGCCAACGCAAGCTGCTGTTACGGGGAAATAGTCTAGGAAGAGACAGTTTAAACCAGAATCTTCCGAACATCCTAGGTTGAAATGTTGAATAACGACATGTTCAAAGCAGGCCCACTGAACAGGAGTGTCCCCGTCTAGTGGGTCAGTGCAAAACTAAATGTACATTGTACTCTAAATTTGTCACGTTCTTTCAACTGCACATTTTGTAACTGTTTTGTCGTTTATTAATTTTAAGTGTTTTGTTGAATTTTACAGTTTTAATTGGTATTTAAATGAAATTTTATTTGCATTGCATTTTTAAATTTCCATTTTTTTTCACGGTTCCTCCAGATTCGATTGTGGATCTTTGATGTTTTATTCTTTACGTAGAATGTTAACCTTTTAGTCTTGAAGGTCGCAATTTCTTCTGATAAAATAGTGATAATATATATATATATAAAGAATTGAAAGCAAGACATCTGATTGATTGCATGGAATTAGGGTCCAAAGCTTATTTATTTATGGGTTCATCCGTTTTGTCTGTGATGTCTTTTTGTCTGATCTGAGATGATCAACTTGCCACAAGTTGTGTTTTATACAAGTGGATATAGTCTATCTGTGCTCCTAAACTCGCTGAGCGGCTACCAATATGTCTATAACACTTTACACAGAATTTTATTATTTTAAATTCTGGTTAGTATTGAGAAAAGATGTAACTGATATTGAGAGAAACAAATGGCTGATCAGATTTCATAAGTTACCCAATATTTAAATTTACCATCAGTCGTATATTTCTGACCAATATTTGGACTATGTTGTTCTTACTTCTTAATACAAAAATAAAGATTACATTGTTTGATGAGCAGTGGTTCTTATTGAAAACGTCTGGGGAAATAGTTACTCAGCAGAGTGTCTAGGATAACGCACCGATGTCAACAGGCTACTGATGAAGTGTCAACATGTGTACAGTGACGTTTGTTTTATTTGCTAGCATGACATTTTCTGGGTTTTTGTAACATGTTTACACATTTTGTAGATACAGAATATATAAAATACTTTGCATATATTTCTAACATCTTGTCTTGGTTTGCACGTTCATTTTTTAGTATTTACACATTTCCTTCCTGTGCGTTACGGCCAGCTCCAAATCAAAGCATGCGACAGGTTATGTAAATCATCTCCAGAACGGTTTCTATTTATTTCACAGAGGCATTTATATTGTACAGCTGCAATCATAAAGTCCTAGTTTAATAGTAATTAAGTGGTTGTGAGTTTGTACACAGAGTATACTATCGATAGCCAAAAATGTCTTATTTCTTCAATAAATATACAACTACTGGTGTTATGCAAAATGTAGTTTATTGTATTAAAAATACAGCATATATATATGAAAAAAATCTAAAATTAAATATTTACACCTGCAAAAAGGTGCACATTAATTATCTGCCTAACCGTACAAGGCAAGTATCATCACATTACAAAATCTTGGTGAACATTCAATAATACCGAATCGTTTTCTCCAATAGTACATTTAATGACATTGTAGCCTTTCTAGCACTTCTAGACATTTGTCGGGAAGTGCTAGAACATGTGCTTGATAAAGCATACAATCAAAATGTAAAGTGGTCGAAGCACAGATAGTGTTAAAGTTTTGATGACTGTATTGATGGTAAGCAGATAGGAAGACGGAGGTCCTGCGGCCAACCAGATTTTGATATTTCGTAGCCTTACAATACTCGATTAGAATCGAAACTTCTAGATTTCAACCAAAACAAAATGGTATGTTTATCAACATGATTTCAAGTAAATAACTACATTTGTTGCACCCACGTGCATCTGATGAAAGTATTATTCAATCTACTGTAAAATAAAATAATGCACAACACATGGATGGTGAATATGCATAATTACAAAAATTACATTATCACAGACACTAAAACTTTGGAAACGCTATTAAAGGTTAAGTTTTAGTGATACTATACTGTACATAATAGGCATACACAGTGTAAACAGAATAATGCCACTCCCTGTATAATGGCCACATCATGGCAGTAACAGATTATAATTGTATATGTATAATATCATACAATATTCCTGGTAAATATGCAATGTCGGCATTAGTTGCAAAAATTATCAAATTAAACTGATCAAAGAACACCAAGTTTGAAATAAGTGTCAACAGTAACAACTGTAAAAGTGGGCCTTTCTAACCATGTACTGTATTCGCACACAAACTACGATAATACTGATTATTCATTTATACACGTTTCACTGCTGTTACTTATAATATCACTCGCCCTCATAACAAATGCCAATGTGACAAAATAGACCATTATCGGCCATGTTTCATCAAGGAAGACTTCAGTTCTGCAGGTAACATTTTAAAATTAATAAAAGTATACATATTGGTCCTTATTTTTTTCCCCTCCCTCTCACTCTCTCTCTCTATATATATATCACTGTGTTTACAGTCAAATAATACCTGCAAACATCATTCATAAGCCTACAGGGTAGTCGCGTAAATGCGTAGTTTCAAAAAACATTACATATGTGTTGATGGTGGTCTGGTCAACACCATGTATCACAGCGGAAATAAACCGCACGAGTGGCGCCACCTATTGAGTGGAACATGCACATCGATGTTATCGGGGATGTCGGAACTGGACAGCACAGCGTCTGTTGTCTTGGCAACCATGTCGCTTCAGTTGAATACAGTGGCTATGGTTTTGAATGTCATTTTGGATATCGCTCAAAATCAAAACATGTTTTTTGTACTTTGCAAACTTACGAAATTACCCTTAATGTCCAGCCACAACATCCCGGCTACTGCCTGGTCAAAGGCTAGCTATACCTCGGGCCAATGATGTTGCGGCCAAAGTCATACTGGATAGTGGACACTGCCCGGCTGTATTTGCCCCATGCCCCAAAAGGCATCACAACGGCCGTGGCGTTGTCTTGAGAGCCAAATTGCAGGGCTTGATCGGTCACTTGTTTGGCTGCGTCCTCGGGGTCAGTCCGGCCATTAATGATGTCCACTATCTCTTGGTCAGTTAACGAAATGTTCACGCCGTCAGTCGTGAGAACAAGGAAGGCATCTCTGCTGTGTCTGACCTGCAACAAACATCATTGCGAAATCAGTCTACATCTAGCAGCATTAGTGGAGAGCTGCAGAATATACTTCAAGTGAACCATTTATGTGTCTCAGAACATTTGTTATTTCTTAACTCAACACACTTTGCAGTGACACATTGTATAACATTACTTGCTCTTTTCAAATACAATGGAACCTCACTGTTAAGATAACTCTTGCCAGCGGATTGAAGTTATTTGACTGGCAACTGACCAAATGTGCAGGGTTAATTTTCTATACTTTACTCAATGGAAATCATCCAAAGGTGACTTACATAATTTTGTTTACAAAGTAGCCAAAATTATGATTGTATTAATTCCAACTTTTCCTTTAGATTATCAACAAATATGAGTGATAATTTTCCATACCATCTGTAGAAAAATTACACGGCCGACTGGCGACTTACGTGGCTGCATTTTGCCAGCAGACGATTTCACTGTTGTGGTCTCATCACATGTAACCAGGAATGCTGCAATCCACACTTACCTTGATATGCTTAGTGGACGGCTCAGCAATGACGCCGTAGGGCTTCAGGTCAAGGTCACCAATGCTACGGGTCATGTCCAGTCGACCGTTAACCCTTGGTTTCCCCTGACCATTACAAGTGACAGTGGCACCCATCGATTTAACCCTTTCCTCCTCTTCCACATTGTCAAGGTGGTGATCCTTGGTCAGACGTATTGCTTTCCCGTCTCGGCACAAGATGGCGACACTGTCACCAACATGGCCAATGACGAGTTCGTGATTCTGACGGAGAAGACAGACAGTTGCCGTAGTGCCAGAAACCAGGGCGTGCTCAGAACCTGGGGGAAAACAAGGCAATGCATGAAACCAAACAAAAATATACGTATTATAACTATATGGGGTCGATGCACGTAAGGACACAGCCTCGTCATGAAATGTCAAATTTTAATAACTCGTATCTTAAAAACTACTCGTTATCTTGACAACATTTCCAGTGTGTTATGCCTGTGTGAAAAGAAGACCATCCGCAACAATAATAAATTTGCATGACGGTAACTAGGACAACTGGGTTCGAAGAATCACAAGAACAGAGAGGGTGGGCAGAAGAAGGACGACTGACCTGAGAAAAGAGGTCGGGATGGAATGCAGCCTAACAGGAAGACTGGTGAGAAGCTGGATGAGATGGGCAGGCCACTTGGCAAGGATGGATGCAGGCAAACTTACAAAGTGAGCAGAGGCAGAACAACACAAAGGACGCAGAAGAAGAGAAGGGGAAGGCCACGACTGAGATGGAAGGACTGTGTGAGGAGGAACATGAGACGATTGGTTGAGGATGAAAGAGAGGGGGCTGCTGACAGGAAGTCATGGAGAGAAAGAACAGAGCGAATGGTGCGACAGGACTATACTAGTATACGTCATTCTCACTCCTGACTCCTGTACTGGGAACAAGGTGGAGAAACTATGGTAACCAGATAATCTGTATTCATAAAAGAATGCCAAATTGTTGGGATCACAGCCTCGTTTTTTATTTAAATCTATGTATCTGAGTGCTGCCACTGTTGGCACGGTTCATCACTTGTGGAACGAACCAACATGTTTTTAACTAACCCTTGTAGTTTTGTGTAGCGAATCTCGTGAAGGCTTCGTTGAGGTCACAGAAGGCGTTCTTGAGCACGACCTGCAGGTCGGTGACCCCTGCATCCAGCCAGTGGAGGATGTGTTCCGCCATGTGTTGCCAGGTGAAGTTAGCCGCCATCGAGCCACCATGGCCGTCAAATATAGACACCATCAATGTGTCGTTCGTCAGTTCCTATGGGTAGCATTGTTCAGATTAATTGACTTTGTCGACAATTGGTTGATTAGTACTTCTGATTAATTAATAGTGTGATTGAAGATAATTTCAATTATATACACAAATTTTGTTAAATATGTATGATTACTAAATGACCAAAAGCCAAAACCTGTTTCAGTTTCATGAAAAGATGCTATTGAGAGATTACATTGTTCAAAACTGCTACATGTACGGTGTGTTTAGAAGACACGAGCATTAAATGCAGGGGTTTACGGGACGCAAGATCCTGTGTCCTATACGCACAGAAACAGTAACCGGACAAGTGCAAAGTAATCGTTGCGTCCCACGGAACGCATGCGTATCAATGACATACAACAAAATATATATTGAATATGAATGCCTTTAAGTTTAACTTGGTAGTTTATTACCAAATCAGTTCGTTTGGTATTTCTTTTCACGAGTACTTCCAAAAAACCACTAATCCTCCATTTGGTGCCGCCCTGCACGTAGTTTTGCAGAGCGTCTCTAGGGACCGATTCGCAAACCAGAATACCATTCCAATCCGTGCTCATGTCCGTTCAGGCTTCAGCGTTTGAGCGCAGTCGCTGTGCATTTCAAGACTTCCTCCTAATTTATTAGAGCTGTAGCGATGAAAAACAAAGCGACTTATGAACATTCTTTTGTATAACTAACCACCCGTTATCACGAAACAGATGATGGACCTTACGGCGACAATAGAGAGTGCAAGTACTCTGATCCTAACTCCCATCCCGGAGCAGATTATACCAGTTGTTCGTCCAACAATCGAACCGATTTGATACCTCAGTGTGTTTATTCCACCATGCCACATTGTTTTAGATATACAGCAGTTATAAAATATTGATTTAAGGGAACTTTTGAGGCCCAAATAGTGCTCCGGTTTGCGTCAACATGCGATTTATTAATATTGCTTGTTTCAAGTGGGGTGTGCAGTAACCCGCAACCGCAGCAGTGTAGGACCCTCGCTACAGGCTTGGGACCCCCTCAAAAGAAGGCTGGGGGTCCCGAGGACTCTTGAACACAAACATCTAAGTAAACCCCTGTTAAATGTATAAAGACAGAGGGTCATTCAAAAAGTTTCTTGTGGGGATCATTATTGTATTATGAACAGGTGCATACAATTTCATCAAATATGTCACATAGCTTCAATGTGTTGCACTAGCACTGCCCCCAGCGATTAAATAGATAAATTACACAATCAATAATTGATCGGTTTCCCCAAATCAATGATTAACTGTGAAAATCAAATTGATTCCCAACACTACCTGAAGGTGGTATCGATCCTCATTCTCCCTCCGTCTTCCAAGGAGACTGGCAGATCCCACATTGTCAAGGGAGTTTTCCGGGATCACGGTTCCTGACTTGATGCTGTACTCGAGATTGAGCGGAAGGTCAAGGCGATTGTTCCATGACCCGATGGTGTCAAAGTTGATCTGTGTTGACCGGTGGCCATGACGGACATGGGTGGTGTGCACTGGACGCTGGTCAGTAGTGACCGCTGCAGAGGTCTGGACCGGCCGGTGTGACCGATGTAGATGGACCGGCCTGGGAGTGCACAGTGTTAGGACTCGACTGCACAGCGACCGCGGCAGCATCAGCATACCTCATCAGACGACTACTGCAGGGAGGGAATGAAATGGGTTAGAATGGTTTATAGAAAAACCTGTCTTGAACGACATCTTTCTTGAACGACTGCCTGTCTGGTGAAATCACAATCCTACACACGGATTGTTTCTAACAGTAATGTACCTTCATGAAAATGTTCATTAAGTTGGAAGAATAATTAAATAACAATTTAAGCAGAGGAAGAACAGTTCCTGACGAAGGCCACTGAAGGTGGTCGAAACGTTGATGTGGCTTGTGAGTTTCTAGTTGCGTATTAAGAATTGTTTTATTTTATTTATTAACACACCTGTCATGAGCAACCATCTGCCAAACATAAACAACGACCACATTTACAGGTTATGAAACTGCAATGAGGCTGCGTGTGATCATAACACGTCGACAGCCAAAGAGTTCAATCATTACTGGCTTCAAAATGACTGACTGCACAGTGGAACATTGATGTGGTGTCCTAGTCATTTGCATATTTAAAAAAAATGCAATATCTGTACCTCATTGGAATACCCTCTATTTTGAATTGAAAATCAAATTACGTCAACAAGCTAGTTAAACTTAATGGCATTACTATACTACTGTACTATATACGATTGTGGAAGGTATTGTTGCCATGGTGTCAAGACTTAAGTATGTTCAATCTGTGACTATCTTCTTCCAGTAATCCACTACCATCATTACTGACGACTTCGTGGATCGTGTGGTGTTTGTTGCGTGCGCCAGGTGTGCATGTGTGCAGTGCTAGTTGTAAATGTTTATAAAATCATGTGCAAGTGCAAGTTAAAAACAAACAGGGGTCACTCTTAGTTAAACTTGTTTGCGGCATTGTCGGCAAGGCACTGCTTGAAAGCATCTAGAGAGGGAGATTGAACTGATTTGGCGGTTAGGTTATTCCAGGGTACTATCTATTGTGGCTATAAAAAAGGAATGTTGGAAAGCCTGTGTTCGGGAACGTTGAACCATTAATTAGAATGGATGCTAGGTCAGGCTAAGTCTAAATCTATACTACGAGTATGAAATTGTTTAGCAACACCTGTTTATACTAGTTATATAACTAGGCTAATCCAGTAATCGCTGGCACTGTACGTCTAACCTATTTCAGCTTATTTTTGGGGAAAAGTGCCGATTGTCGGGTTGACAACCAGCCTTGTATCTTGAGAAACACCATTATTTTTGTTGCAACTCAGATACTACTTACTAGCGTACTGGAATCGCTAAATGTTGGCCCTCCCAGATTCTCCAACGCCTGCAGTACACAACAAGGTGTAGGCTGTAGCCTATTGCCTCTCCAGTCTAGGCGGACGTCTCGGCTAGGCTAGGCCTAGCTAGTCCAGGGTCATTTAGTCTCCGTGACTCCCGACTCCGCAAAACCTAAGCCGAATATGGGCAAATTTTAGAATTGCATACTTTACAGCAGGCAGAAACATTAATGTTAATGGCATAGACAATCAAACTACATAACTTCAATTAGTGATTTACCTGAAAAAGCCCCTGAATGTCGTTTCTTAAACCATAACTTAGTTCACTGAATCACTGTTCCTTCTTATCGCTCGTACGTAATCATCTTGAAATAATGCCAAAGGTGGCAGCACAACGCACCTACCTGCCCTGGCATCATTTATCATGGCTCCGTGATGTGGCGCCACCATTTGTGTCACGCGAACGCGCCTTGAATGGCTTAATCGCACGTGCCGTTGTCGCGCTTACATTATCCGGGCGTTAAATAATATCCGGCTGACGTTTCTGCGCGTACGCGTATCTAAGGGAATGTATTTATCACCAGCTGTCGCGTTTTCATTTATCCGGGCGTTATGTATGTTTATATGTTTACACTGTATATATAATTATACATATATGTCTATATATATATACACATAAATTATGAAATGTTTGCTTCCCACAGACATAAACAATTTCTGTCGTAAAACAGTTTCCTCTCCACGTCACGTGACTTACTGTTATCATATACTTGGTCACAACTCTGAAACAGCAAATTGTAATTATGTACTCTAACTTTAACACTCGTATTACGATAACAAACGGAACATATTTAACTGCTGGTTATTATTTATCACTACGTGATCTACTGATGCCAAATATTATGCCTTACATATGCACATAAACATCACCCGGATGAAATTTAACGCCCGCATAAATGTAAGCGCGACATAGTTATGACGAAGGTGGGGGGTAGTGTTGGAGATTTTCGTGGTTGAGAGGGGTAGTGTTAGAGATTTCCTCCGTTAATGCATGTACGTAAGTATAAGTTTTTTTTCCTAGACGATTTGCAGCTTGGGCGTCAAATTTCTGGGGATAAATAATTATATGTAACCCTAGGGAAGAAAAATAACTATTTTAATAAAAATTCCCTGTGGGTTAAGACGTCTTACCGGCTAAGGGTCGTACCAGAGATTAGTTGATACTTATCGCAACGTTACCTACGTGTGTCTTCTGCGTTTGTCCCACGTTACGTAAACCGCCCACCAATCAGTTGGCTAAGTGTTATGTAAATTGTTAGACGTCATTACGAATATTTCTGAAAACCATTTTCGTTGTCTGTGTATGTAACGCGATCCGTAGGACGCATAGCAGACAGTAGTCAAACAACATGTAGTTTAATATGATTGTTTTAATGTTTAGTTAACGTTAGTTAAAACGACAGTCGTTGCTTTGGCAACCAATGCATTGCACACATGTACATAATGATATATACACCAGGCGCACACATGGCGGAAGTATAACATTATACGCCATAATATTATGTACGTAGAGTGAGTGTACGTAATTACACACCAAGCAGACACTTACACATCAGGTGTGCACTGAATTGATGCTATGACTATATAATGCTCGATGTGACAATACAGTTACTTCCTACTTTTAGCTTCCATTCTCCAGCTGCTCGGTCCTTACTCCGGCTGCTCGGTCCTTACTCCGTCTCCACTCTAACTGCACCAATCTCCTCCTACACTTGCCATTTTGCATAGAAGTCGTTGCCCTTGTTGTCCACCACAATGAATGCTGGGAAGTCTACGACAACTACCTTCCAAATGGCCTCCATCCCGAGCTCCGGGTATTCAAGGACTTCGACCTGTTTGATGCAATTCAGAGCCAAGATGGCCGCCGGACCGCCTATTGAGCCAAGGTAGAAGCCGCCATATTTCTTACAGGCATCGGTGACCGCCTTACTCCTGTTTCCCTTGGCGAGCATGATCATGCTGCCTCCATTCTTCTGGAACGCGTCGACGTACGCATCCATGCGACCGGCGGTGGTTGGTCCGAACGACCCGCTCGCGTAACCCTCGGGAGTCTTCGCAGGGCCTGCGTAGTAGACTGGGTGATTCTTGAGATAGTCCGGCAGACCCTCACCTTTGTCGAGCCTCTCTTTCAGTTTGGCGTGTGCGATGTCTCGCGCAACGATGAGTGTTCCCGTTAGTTGGATGCGAGTCTTGACGGGGTGCTTCGACAGCTCTGCGAGAACGTCCTTCATCGGGCGGTTCAGGTCGATGTGGACAACATCGCCACCGAGCTGACTGGCGTCGATATCCGGCAGATATTTGGCGGGGTTCGTCTCCAACTGCTCCAAGAAGATGCCCTCGGGCGAGATCTTGCCGTTGATCTGACGGTCAGCGGAACAGGAGACGCCGATGCCGACAGGGCAAGATGCCCCGTGACGTGGCAGTCTTACTATACGCACATCATGGCAGAAATACTTGCCACCAAACTGTGCTCCGATGCCCATGGATTTCGTCATCTCGTGCACCCTTTTCTCCAGTTCAATGTCTCGGAAGGCACGCCCGTCCTCGTTGCCGGTTGTCGGGAGAGTGTCCAGATACTTGGTCGACGCCAACTTGACTGTCTTCAGGGTAAACTCGGCGGAGGTGCCCCCAATAACAATGGCAAGATGGTACGGGGGACAAGCGGCAGTTCCCAGTGTCTTAATCTTCTCGTTGAGGAACTTCATCATGGCTTCAGGGTTGAGTAGAGCCTTCGTCTGTTGGTAGATCATGCTCTTGTTGGCCGAACCGCCACCCTTCGCGATGAACAAGAACTTGTATTCCTTGCCGGGCGTGGCGTACAGCTCGATCTGACCCGGCAAGTTCGTGCCGGTGTCCACTTCCTTGTACATGTCGAGTGCAGCCACCTGCGAGTACCTCAGATTCGACTTGGTGTACGTGTTGTATATCCCACGCGAGATCGCCTCATCGTCGTTGCCGTCTGTCCACACGTACTGCCCCTTCTTGCCCATGACGATGGCCGTGCCCGTGTCTTGGCAGCCCGGCAGCACCATATCGGACGCGATGTTCGCATTCTTCAGCAGCTCAAGCGCCACAAACTTATCGTTGCTCGACGCCTCTGAGTCCGCCAGGATGGCCGACAGTTGTTGTAGATGGCCAGGCCTCAGTAGGTGTGCAACGTCTCTGAATGCCTCCTCAGCCAGCTGTGTGAGTCCCTGCACATCCACCATCACCACGTCGTGGCCATTCACTTTCTGTACCGACACAAAATCACCTGTAAGTTTGCGCCATGGGATGTCGGGGTCACGTTCAAACTCCAGCAGGTCCTGGTACTTGAATGGCTTCACGGGGGCTGCCGCGGCATACTTCCTCAAAGCAACGCCTTGCTGCAATAGCAACGTTACCACGCGACGACACGAGCCTAGTTTGCCTAAGAACATCGCGGCTGTAGCCTATTTATACGTAGCGAAACGGAATTTGAAGTGTAATCAAAACAGATCCGCTGACAACGACATTTCCTGAACATAACGGCCAATTCAATCTCTATGACTATGACGAGGTGAACGCGGGAAAAAATAACGTCTTGAAAAGAAAAATGGCAACAGACAATTTATGCGCGTTTCTGTAGATCAATGTCGCGTCAATATATTAAATATCGGCCGCTAAAAGTTTCGTGACTACCGAACATAGAGAGAGGTGGACCTTGCGATGGTCATATGCCATGTTCATAATAAAAACTCAAGAGACTTAACTTTAAACCGGTTTATGACGTACAATTCGACTTTGGAATTCCCTCCCTCAATATATTGTAAATCAAAACAGCCTGGATGCGTTTAAAAGCAACGTCCAGACTTTGCACTACCCCATGTTTTAGACGTTACCAAGTTCTTCTGCACGTATTTCTGTTTATTCACACAATAATTTGTGTTCTTATATATTGCACTCTAAAAACAAAACAAACATTTCCTGTTCGCCTGCCATGCCACGGCACCGCCTGTATCCTCAGCATGTTGAGGCTAGGCGTGTATTGGAAGAAGAATTGTTCGCAAAGCCACGCGTCCTTTCTACAATTGCCCCAAGCTATGTAATTAACGTTAACAACGTAGGGTGTAAATAAAAACATTCGTTTATTTACCGATTCGCCGTGACGTAGCCATGTGAGCTCCACAAAATATTGCAACGCGTCGCTATTATATTATATATTTAGTTGTAGTAGCAATAATTCAAGGCTGAATAAGCGGTTATCAACCGGGTCAGTGGAGACGTCAGGAACACAGTCCCAATGTAGGCTATTGCATTGCAGTAATACTCCCGGGCATCGCCAGGTCATCCCACGAGTTATTCACAATTGTTAGTTTCAAATGACATCAATCTTATTCTCCCCGTAAAAGCCCACAGTCGTTAGGTTGCTTACTCTGGCATGTGGAGTTTAGAGAATGAGATCCCAGCTGGGTGAGTTCACGACAGGTTTCTTCCATTTCCCTGCAATTTAATTTATTACGGTTGCTTTAATGTTTAGACAAAGTTATTTAAAACGCCAATCGTTGCATTGGCAACCAAACGGTATACATTGTGCATGTGTACATAATGATACACAAGGCGCACACATGGCGGAAGAACGTAATTGTACGCCAGATGTACATAGATTGAGTGTACACAATCACACATTAGGTGTGCACTGGCAATTATCGCAATTCCATCTCCATCGCAATAGTAAAACTATCTCCTTCAGTTTTCTATACGGATGATAGTTCAATGAACTCACCTTGCTCAATTTGACACGGATGCGACTTGATCGTATACACGTCACCAGTGATATAGTCCTGAAACGATATAGCAACCCAGCCTGCTGAACTCAATGTAAATATAGCTTGCTGTTTGTGAACATACATCAATGATACGTCATTTTACCAGACGAAAACATTTTGGAGCCGTAGACCAAGACACACGCTTTGAAACTAAATCGATATAATATATATATTATATATATATATATACATTTAAAAACTTATCTTTACAACCTTGCTTATCCACCGTAGCTCCCTAGCGCCTTGACCCATCTGTTGACAACTAGAATACTGTTTTTGTTTTGATGCGCCGCTGAGCTTGGTTTCCAAGGATTTAGGCTCAATAGAAGTTATCTTATTATTATTATTATTATTACACACACACACACACACACACACACACACACACACACACACACACACACACACACACACACACACACACACACACACACACACACACACACACACACACACACACACACACACACACACACACACACACACACACACACACACACACACACACACACACACACACACACACACACACACACACACACACACACACACACACACACACACACACACACACACAGACACACACACACACACACACACACACACACACACACACACACACACACACACACACACACACACACACACACACACACACACACACACACACACACACACACACACACACACACACACACACACACACACACACACACACACACACACACACACACACATGATGATGTTGATGATAGCGATGAATAGAATTAAGCGAACCTGCTAAGCCTACAAGTAAGTAACCGCCTACCGTACCGAATCACCATGGCTGTTCCGATCAATGTGGCCCAACTGCCGCCCTTCGATGCACAAAACGAGCCTTCAACAACGGCTGAACGTTGGAAAAAGTGGATACGAAACTTTGACAGGATGGCCAGTGCGTCAGGATGCACCGATGACAAGCAAAAACGTGATTTGCTGTTACACACCGCGGGCGAAGGCGTACATGACATTTATGATACATTCCCAGAAACAGAAACAGGTACGTCGTCGTCGTTTCAAAAGACAAAAGAACTAATGACGGACTATTTCACGCCTAAATCAAACGTCCCGTACAACAGGCACGTTTCATCGCGCTGAACAGCATGAAGGCGAAACCGTCGGGCAGTTCGTAACACGGTTACGACAGTTGGCATCGTCATGCGATTACGGGAACAATCTCGATGAGTACATCAGAGATCAAGTAATCGATCGGTGTCGCTCTGATTCGTTGCGTACCAAACTCCTGGCCGCAGGAAAGGATCTCACGCTAAACAGGGCGATCGAGATAGCGCAAACGAGAGAATCGTCAGAACGCCAGGCTAAAGATATTATGGGTCGTGGCACAGCAAACAACACAGTGTATGCTGCATTCAACAGGTCAGCACGCATACCATTCGAAACGCACACTCGTAAACCGGTCAACAGACATTCTAACACTCAGCAACGTCACGATCGGTGTACCCGCTGTGGCTTACAGGGCCATACAAGTGACGAATGCACGTGCACATGTGATAAAGAGTGTCACAAATGGGGAGTGCGTGGACATTTCGCTGTCATGTGCCGAAGCAAACCAAGGCAGCAGTCACAACGCAGCTCACAGACGTGGCAAAAGAAACGTGCACAACCAGTCAATCCAATACGATACATGGCAGAATCAGCTGCCCATAGCGACAACAGCGAACATGAGTACGCATTTACTTTGACGCCTCATTCTGGCACGATCACAGCAATCATTGCAGATGGACCGGTTGATATGATCATTGACTCGGGTGCATCATGCAACATAATCAACTCTACTGTAGCCGCGCAGCTGCGAGAGCGAGGCGAGCAGTTTAAAGCATGCAAACGGACCATACATCCGTATGGATCGCCGCCAATCGTGGCGCGTAAGCTCGTCACGTGTGACGTGCAAATTGGTGACAAGTCGACAATCGCAGAATTTCTTCTCGTCCTTCTGGGCAGGGCTACTGCTGAGCAGCTTGGGGCCCTGAGAGTTGGAGTCAACTTTGTGTCCGACCGACAAACAGCAGACAAGGTCATTGCAAAATATCCGGGCATTGCCACGGGTATAGGCAGTCTGAAAAATGTCACTGTCAAGCTGCACATTGACACGTCTGTCACACCGGTAGCTCGCAAACACAGCCGAGTGCCATTTCATCTGCGAGATAAGGTCACCAAAGAGCTTGAAAAGCTTGAACGTGCAGATGTCATTGAGAAGGTCACAGGACCTACTGAGTGGGTGTCGCGAATCGTCACGCCACCAAAGCAAAACAGTCCAGACGAAATACGTATCTGCGTCGACATGAGAGAGGCCAACAAAGCCATCTTACGCACGCGTCATGTGACGCCTACAATCGATGAACTGATTACAGGCCTGCAAGGGGCCACAGTATTCAGCAAAATAAATCTTCGGTCTGGCTACCATCAGCTAGTCCTGGACCCTGCATGCCGTTATATAACAACCTTTTCAACACATATGGGGTTGTATTGGTCAAACAACTGAGTTTTGGCATAAACTCGGCTGCCGAAGTATTTCAGCACACAATTCAGACGGTGTTGAACGGCATGAATGGCGCCATTAACATAAATGATGACATCATTGTGTTCGGTGCAAGCCAAGAAAACCACGACAGGGCACTGTCAGAGTATCTCAACAGACTGCACCACTCCGGGTTAACAGTTAACTTGCCAAAGTGTGAGTTTAACAAAGCGAAGATCGGCTTCTTTGGACAAGTGTTCTCGAAGGAAGGAATTTCACCTGACCCACAAAAGGTGAAAGATCTACAAGATGCTGCCCAACCGCTGAACCAATCAGAAGTACGCTAATTTCTCGGCATGGCATAGTACAGCGCGAGATTCATTGCAAGATTTGCAACAATCTCGGAGCCTCTTCGAGTCCTCACACGGCAGGACTAGCCATGGGTTTGGGAGAAGTCACAGTCGGACGCGTTTAACGCAATAAAAAACGCATAGTCCGAGACGGCAACAAATGCCTACTACGATTCTCACAAACCAACCGAGATACTCGTAGATGCCAGCCCAGTTGGCGTCGCAGCGATACTTACACAAGAATGCAAACCAGTCGCTTACGCAAGCCGTGCGCTCTCGGACGTGGAGAGACCCTACTCACAAACAGAGCGTGAGCCATTAGCCGTGGTGTGGGGTTGCGAACACTTCTACATGTACACGGATGGCGCTGCATGCCCGATAATCACGGACCATAGGCCCCTGCTGGGCATATGGCAGAAGCCAAACCCGCCGCTACGAGTTGCGAGGTGGGCACTGCGCTTACAACATTACAACATTCGTCTAGAATACAGATGTGGTCGTGACAACCCAGCAGACTACCTGTCTAGACATCCAGCAACAAAAGTCAGCCAAGCGCAGCGTATGGCTGAGGACTTCATCAATCACATTGCTGACAGCTCTACGCCAAATGTCATCATCCTTGACGAAATTAAGGTGCACAAAAGAAAAGACGCGACCTTAAACAAGGTCATCGAGGTCATCCGCACAGGTCGTTGGCATGACACAGCTAACAACGAGTCAGCTGACATTGCTGCATTCCGGAAAGTGAGGGATGAACTGACAGTGGGAGAAAATGGAGACTTTCTGCTACGAGATTCTCGCATTGTCATCCCGACAGCACTTCGCAGTCGTGTCATACAGTTGGCACATGAGGGTCACCAGGGCATCTGCAAGACCAAAGCTCTGATCAGAAGCAAAGTGTGGTTTCCAGGCATAGACAAAGAAACGGAAGCAGTCGTCATGGGTTGCATTCCGTGTGTTGCAAACTCCAACCGCCGCCAGATGGAGCCATTAAACATGACTACTCTACCGCGAGGCCCGTGGATCAATTTGGGCATTGATTTCTGCGGCCCAGTACCGACAGGCGAATATTTCCTCTGCGTCACAGATGAATATTCAAGATATCCAGTCGTTCACGTGACCAGAAGCACCAGTGCAGAGAGAGTTATGCCGATCACGGAGTCCATTTTTGCCATGTTCGGATATCCAGAAACGATAAAGTCGGACAATGGCCCACCATTCCAGAGTAATGCGTGGTCACAGTTTTTGCAGTCGTGTGGCGTCCGTCACCGCAAAATCACACCGCTATGGCCGATGGCGAATGCACAAGTGGAAAACTTCAACAAGCCGAAGATGAAGGCAGTACGTTCAGCCATCATTCAACATCGCAACTGGCGTCGCGAACTGCAGCAGTTTCTTCGAAACTATCGATCTACTCCGAATAGTTCTACGCTGTTCACACCTCACCGACTACTGTTTGGTCGAGAGCCGAGAACTAAGCTACCTGAGCTGCCAACGCTTCAGAGCGTGCACCCAGAAGATGAAGTCGTTCGCAGATAAGACGCTCGTGCAAAAGCGAGAATGAAAGAGTACTCAGACGAGCGTGCACACGCTTCACATGTGAACCTACAAATGGGAGAGGTTGTGCTTGTACAGCAGCCTAGAGTGAACAAACTCTCTACTCCGTTCGCACCGACACCGCTCATCGTCAGTGCAATGAAAGGACCAATGGTCACCGCCGTGCGTGGTGATGGGTCCACGATGACGCGAAATGTGTCTAAGTTCCGTCGCGTGCGAGGCTTGTCGCCCGATGAAATCGCACGACATCATCCCGAGGACACAGCTGCGGACGACGACCCGCCAACAGATGATGAGTCGTCTGAGACCCGTCACGATGACGAAGAGGTGCTTAAGCCACCTGCTCTGCAAGCTTTCCGTCCACAACGAGCTCGAAAAAAGCGACAGCGCTTAATCGAGCAAATCTAGAAATTGGGGGTAGACGGATCGCTGCCCGTTCTAGATATAGTTAGTTACACGATATAAGGGTGTAGGCGGATCGCTGCCCTTCATATCCGTTATCTAGTTAAGTGTTCAGTTAAATAACATGGCATGTTTGTGCGTTCATCTGTTTTCACAACGAACACTTTTCACAACGAACACTTATTAGGAATCCGTGTCACAAACTTTATTGCAGTTCAATGTTCCTTTAATTAACAAATGTGACTAAGTAATCAAGGTAGAGAGGGATGTAATATAGCCGCTCCCTGCATGTTATATACATACGTAGCCTATGTATTACGGACGGATCCCGTCTCCGGTGCTGGTCGGATCAGATAATAAACGACGGCCATGTTTCGTTCAGTCTGATAAATGGTTTATTTCATTTAAAAGCAGCAATCATACAGGAATATACGACAGAAGATAACGATAATGAAGACGAATATTATGAATAGGACGATGATGATGAATACAAAAATTACGATGATCATGAAGATAATAAATAAATGATATATATGATAGTGAAGATGATGATGATGACAACGATTAAAACGAGAAGAGGAAGGAAAATACGATAACAATTAAAACGAAGAGTAAGAAGACGATGAGAGTAATGCATATAAATTGTTATGGTGGTGATTAAGATGAAGCTGATAAGTATGTTAAAGATGTCGATGATGACGGTAGTTGTGATGAAGAGGTTGATGAGTATGATGATGACGTTTATGGTAATGACGATGAACACGGTGAAGCTGAAAATGGTGGTGAAGATGACGATGACAATGATGGGGAAGAGATGACATGCACACACAGATCGAGAATATACACACATAACGAGAACGAAAATACACATTGATAGGACACATACACAGTGGCGAGGATTATGCAATGATGTCAACCAAGAGACTCACATATTGATTTCCACACCAGGACATTGGTACTGCAAAATGTGGACACACACGCATAGTTCCAACATAGTGATGATAACTACACAGCGGGGGAGAGACGCGTTCCACAGTATGCAAGAGATGGAGATACATACAGAGTGTGGGTACATTCAACCAAAGTGACGATACATGTCTGCAAGACGAGTGACACACACATTGTGAGGACAAATACAAATTGTATACAGTTGGGATACATACTATGCAGTGAATCGGAGCTAACGAAATGAAAAGGATGTCTTGTATTCGAAGAAGGCCTACTAATACAACGTGAACATTTCTTGTAGTCACATGTTTACTTTATTTGAAATCACACGTCCATTCCGGAGACACTGCAGTGTCAAGAAGTTAGACGCGCTGCTTGCTGACTATGCGGTTTCTAATGAAATCTTTTATAGTTTTCCATGATCGGTTCTTCAAGGCAGCCTCAGACGCGCGCACACGTTCGATTGCCGCCCTTCCTGGCAACTGTGTCAATGCGACGTCGTTTGTAAAGTGCTGCAACACCGCTTCCCTTTCCTCCGTTGACCACGCTATTCTTTGCGCTTGGGCAGACTTTCTGCTGATGCTTAAATGTATTATACAGAATAATTTAACGAGATACTTGCATCGCCGCAGTGCATGAACGTTATATTCAACTAAATTCAAGCTAACGAATAATGATGTCATTAATGAGCACACACGTTTTTGATTTAAACTAGTCATTAGTACAAATACATATAGAATATGTAACTAATATTAAAACCACATTTTTGTTCCATAACTATGGCAGCTCAGAGGTGCATTACACTAGGCCTACTAAAATATTAATGCATGCATTATGAATAAAGGAATATATATGAATATGTGTAAAAGGGCTAAAATAATATAAATAATAAATAATATATAACATTAAAAAGACTAATAAAAAAGAATAATAAGTAAATGATAATAATTGTATGACGACACATATTATATTTGTGTATGTAATATGTAACTGTATACAAGTTTTATTTATCCAACGGTCCTCTTTGGGAATGTCTGATCCATTGTCTTCCGAACTTGAATCCACACACCTTTCTATAACACAAACATTTGAATGTATTACTTCATCCATATACAATACTCAACCACCATGGTAACGAACAACACACACAATAAGGGGTCAGTTCAAACATGGTTGTAATAATTATTATTATATACCGCCATACCCACTAATGTTTGCAGCCTTGAACATAAAACTAACATATAAAATAAAAATATTTAAAATACAAGAATACATAACTTAAAATAACAAACATCATTTTAAAGCAAGCTAGTTGTGTATGCTAAAATAAATATATAAATTGTTTATTTAAAAATAAATATCAACATTAATCAGGTCAAGCGTTTTGGTTTTATACCAGTTATAAATATAGATGCATAATATCAAAAATAGATAAGCGAGCGAAAAACTCAGAACACGTCCAAAACATGAAATTCTACGGTCGCTAGCACCCTCACGGCTCGTCCTGTCCCGACGATTTTGGTATAATTTGAAAGGATGCAATTTTGTTATTCTAGCGTCATCTAGATTTCCCCGGTAACCGTTTAAAGAACACCGATAAACGGACCTACAATCACGCCGTTGTCGGTGTTCTGTACGGTTCCGAACGATGTTGGCGGCGGGTACTAAGTACACTAATCTTCCGATTGCGGCGCTGTTTTCCTCGTTTGCATAGGTTCAGACATTTCTTGATTTCATGTTATAAGCTCCACCCACTTTTAAACCGCGGCGAAATTGATGTGCTCTGATTGCAGCGAAACCGATATATCTCTACGTCGGCGTGACGTCACAATAACGGGCGCCACCCAACGGGTCTAAATTCGTTGCATTGGTTGGTTGATATACGTGATTGTGACGTCACGCCTACTTCGCGTAAGTCATTTTAGCAGCCGTTTGAAAGTGGGCGGAACGGGCCCGGTTGTAGGTCCGTGTTTAATTAATTTTAGGAATGATTATCAGGAAACCATTTATATTTTTGAATAGCAGAAAGCTTAAACTTTAAAACGACATCAATATTGTTGGGATCCGACGAACTTGTATTCTTTTTTCCCCAGTACCATTCGACTTTGGAATTCCCTCCCTCAATATATTGTAAATCAAAACAGCCTGGATGCGTTTAAAAGCAACATCCAGACTTTGCACTATCCCATGTTTTAGACGTTAACAAGTTCTTATGCACGTATTTCTGTTTATTCACACAAAAATTTGTGTTCTTATATATTGCACTCTAAAAACAAAACAAAAATGTCCTGTTCGCCTGCCATGCCACGGCACCGCCTGTATCCTCAGCATGTTGAGGCTAGGCGTGTATTGGAAGAAGAAGAAGAAGAACCGTAATGGTACTAGCAAGCATGTTGAGGCTAGGCGTGTATTGGAAGAAGAAGAAGAAGAACCGTAATGGTACTAGCAAGCATGTTGAGGCTAGGCGTGTATTGGAAGAAGAAGAAGAAGAACCGTAATGGTACTAGCAAGCATGTTGAGGCTAGGCGTGTATTGGAAGAAGAAGAAGAAGAACCGTAATGGTACTAGCAAGCATGTTGAGGCTAGGCGTGTATTGGAAGAAGAAGAAGAAGAACCGTAATGGTACTAGCAAGCATGTTGAGGCTAGGCGTGTATTGGAAGAAGAAGAAGAAGAACCGTAATGGTACTAGCAAGCATGTTGAGGCTAGGCGTGTATTGAAAGAAGAAGAAGAAGAACCGTAATGGTACTAGCAAGCATGTTGAGGCTAGGCGTGTATTGGAAGAAGAAGAAGAAGAACCGTAATGGTACTAGCAAGCATGTTGAGGCTAGGCGTGTATTGAAAGAAGAAGAAGAAGAACCGTAATGGTACTAGCAAGCATGTTGAGGCTAGGCGTGTATTGAAAGAAGAAGAAGAAGAACCGTAATGGTACTAGCAAGCATGTTGAGGCTAGGCGTGTATTGGAAGAAGAAGAAGAAGAACCGTAATGGTACTAGCAAGCATGTTGAGGCTAGGCGTGTATTGGAAGAAGAAGAAGAAGAACCGTAATGGTACTAGCAAGCATGTTGAGGCTAGGCGTGTATTGAAAGAAGAAGAAGAAGAAACGTAATGGTACTAGCAAGCATGTTGAGGCTAGGCGTGTATTGAAAGAAGAAGAAGAAGAACCGTAATGGTACTAGCAAGCATGTTGAGGCTAGGCGTGTATTGGAAGAAGAAGAAGAAGAACCGTAATGGTACTAGCAAGCATGTTGAGGCTAGGCGTGTATTGAAAGAAGAAGAAGAAGAACCGTAATGGTACTAGCAAGCATGTTGAGGCTAGGCGTGTATTGGAAGAAGAAGAAGAAGAACCGTAATGGTACTAGCAGTCGTTCAAAAGGCGTTTTTGGAACGTGTTTGACAGTTGTTCATTTTTCGCTCGCTTATCTATTTTTGATAATATGCATGTGTATATAGTAGCGATATTTTTAATAGGTTTTGATACATATATATAAGTGGATAAGCTGTCGATTTGCTTGATAGATTATTTAAACACAACAATAAGAACTGTCAAATGAAACGGACATGCAAGAATTAAACAAAACTTAAGTTACCCCTAGGTAGTCGTTGAGGATTCTCTGTACCGTCATCATGGGGGTCTTCAGAAGTTGAATCGACGTCAATTTCTATAAAATACTTGCATGTATTACAAGTACTTCAAAATATGAGATATATTTTATGATTATATATATATGCTTTGATTATATATATATATATAATATGCCATAACAAATTACTTCAATAAAATATTCAACTACGCAATTGCAGCATGTCGATATTGGAAGACACTAGTTCCGTCAATTAAATAATCATCTAAAACACAAGGACATGTTTCATATGGTAATCATCACCCGTGCAATAAAACGAAATGTTCTTTATTGTCCTGCTGGTCCCTAAACGACATTTCAAATTCATGCGACATTTGTTTCAATTGTTTGTCTCGCTTGCATGTGATACAAATAAGTCACTGCGAAAATAACTGCCTTTTTTCACTCCTTATTGAAACGTTAAAATACACTTTAACAGACAAATATAATTTCAATCAGAACATCCCTGCAGTATCGGATTGCTTGTTTCCTTGCTATCAGCAGTATGAAGTAAATTGTTGTAATATAATTTAAATAACTTGTCGAAAATCGTACGATCTTCCTAACTTCATCCGCCATCTTTGCTTTCTATTTGCACAGTACGTCTTCTTTCTGCGACAATAAACCAATGAACGGCACTGGTTTTGCGACTCATCCAAGTTCAGCAAGCATATTTAATAAATGTTCTTATCAATGTATATTTCACTAGCAAAAATGCCCGTTACCTAACGGGATGCCTTGGAAGATGACAGGCGTGATAGTAATGTTTACCAAAGGTTAGAAAACACACAGCATCTTTACACAAACAACATCACACGCTCGCAGATACTCGTTGTTTGTTCAAAATTACGATGGTCGGAGAGAATGTGAAGTGAAAGGAAACCACGCTGAAATTAATGCGCGAATACTATTCGTACACAAATATCCACCACTGCCTATAGCCAGGTACTCATTCATACAGCTGAGTGAACTGAAGTAATGTAGAGTAAACGAACTTGCCCAAGATTCGACACCGACGCACAGGATTCGAACCTCAAAGTTCAAGTCCATCGATAGGCTTTAGTTATGATGGTATAGAATTGTCAAATAATATTCGTATTGCTACGCTATTGGCATGAGAGTAGACATTTAGCATTACGTCAGCTTAGCTACTCCATGTTGCCAAGTCTATGGCGCAGGGGCCGTTTTCCCGAAGTAAGCTATTTGTGGCGCGCGAATAGTTCCTGCGATTGTTAGGTTACGTTTTACGTATTGTACGCACATTACAACAGATTTACCCCATAAAAGGTGAGAATCTTGACATGTTTGGGTATTATGAAAAGATAGTGGTCTTATTTCGTATTCTAGGATTCGTAGATTGATCCCTGAAAGTTTGGCGCGCGATGTCCAAGCTGTCTAAAGGGAAAACGTTAACCTATCCGCATACATACACAAGCTCGATTATAAGTAGATTATTTATTACAAGTTAAATCTTTAAAGGTATAGGTCGCCAAGGAAGTCGTACGTCCGGAATTTGGGGCGCAGGCAGAAAAGATTAAGAACCGCTGAGATACGGCCAAATAAGTGACTTGGGCTAGGTCAGCGGCCCACAGATGTTTTTTTAAAATAAATATTGGTTATATATATAGTGTAGTATATATAGACATTCTAATTCATATGCGTTATAGTTGAAATTACACATTTTGGCAGTGTGTGAATAAAGAGTTGTTATTAGACCCCTCGTATGGAATATCAGCGGCTTGAGTGATTCTCTCTTCTCTCTCCGCGTCTCTACTCCTCGCCCTCTCCTCTCTCTCTCTCGCTCCCCTTCTCCCCTCTCCCTCTCTCCCCGAGAAAAGAGAAAAGGAGAAGAGATCCCTCTCTCTCTCTCTCTCTTCTCCTCTCCTCTCTCTCTCTTCTCTCCTCTCTCTCCTCTTCTTCCTATTCCTCTCTCTCTTCTCTCTCTCTTATATATATATCTTCCATCTCTCCTCTATCTTCTCTCTCCACTCTCTCTCTCTCTCTCTCTCCTCTCTCTCTCTCTCTCTCTCTCTTCTCTCTCTTCTCTCTCTCTTCTCTCTCTCTCTTGTCTCTCCTCTCTCTTCTCTCTCTCTTCTCCCGTCTCCCTATCCTCTCTCTCTTCTCTATCTCCTATCTATCTCTTCTCTCTCTCTCTCTCTTTCTTCTTCTTCTCTCTCTCTCTTCTTTCGTCTCTCTCTCTCTTCTCTCTCATCTCTTTCTCATCTCTCTCCTCTCTCTCTCTCTCTCTCTCTCTCTCTCTCTCTCTCTCTCTCCCATCTCTCTCACTTCTCTCTATCCTCTCTCTCCTCTCTCCTCTATCTCTCCCCTCTCTCTCCTCTCTCACTTCTCTCTCCTCTCTCTCCTCTATATGTTCTCTCTCTTCTCTATCCTCTCTCTCTTCTCTCTCTTCTATCTCTCTCCTCTTTCTCTTCTCCCGCTCCTCTCTCTCTCTCTCTCTCTCTCTCTTCTCTCTCTCATCTCTCTTCCCTATCTCCTCTCTCTCTTCTCTCACTATATTCTCTCTCTTCTCTCCTCCCTCTCTTCTCCCTCCTCTCTCTCTCTCTTCTCCCTCTCCTCTCTCTCTCTCTCTCTTCTCTCTATCTCTCTCTCTCTCTCTTATCTCTCTCTTCTCTCTCTCTCCTCTCTCTCTTCTCTCTGTACCCTCTCTCTTCTCTCTTTCTTCTCTCTCTCTTCTCTCCTCTGTCACCTCGCTCGCTCTTGTATGTCTCTCTTCTCTCCCCCCTCTCTATCTCTCTTCTCTCTCTTATCTCACTAATTTCTCTCTCCTCTCTCTCTCTCTCTCTCTCTCTTCTCTCACGCCTCTCTCTCTCTCTTCTCTCTTCTCTCTTCTCTCTTCTCTCTTCTCTCTCTCTCTTCTCTCTCTCTCTCTTCTCTCTATCTTCTCTCTCTCTCCTCTATCTTGTCTCTCTCTTGTCTCTCTCTTGTCTCTCCTCTCTCTCTTCTCTCTCTCCTCTCTCTCCTCTATCTCTTCTCTCTCTTCTCTCTCTTCTCTATCTTCTCTCTCTTCTCTCTCTTCTCTCTCTTCTCTCTTCTCTCTCCTCTCTCTCTTCTCTCTTCTCTCTCCTCTCGCTGTTCTCTCTCCTCTCTCTCTTCTCTCTCCTCTATCTCTTCTCTCTCTTCTCTCCTTCTCTCACGCCCCTCTCTCTCTTCTATCTGTCTTCTCTCTCTCTTCTCTCTCTCTTCTCTCTCTCTCCTCTCTCTTGTCTCTCTCGTGTCTCTCTCTTGTCTCTCTCTTGCTTCTCTCTTGTTTATCTCTTGTCTCTCTCTTGTCTCTCTCTTGTCTCTCTCTTGTCTCTCTCTCTTGTCTCTCTCTCTTGTCTCTCTCTTGTCTCTCTCTTGTCTCTCTCTTGTCTCTCTTGTCTCTCTCTCTTGTCTCTCTCTTCTCTCTCTCTCTCTCTCTCTCTCTCTCTCTCTTCTCTCCTCTCTCTCTCTCTTCTCTCTCCCCTCTCTCCTCTATCTCTTCTCTCTCTTCTCTCTCTTCTCTCTCTTCTCTCTCTTCTCTCTCTTCTCTCTCTTCTCTCTCTTCTCTCTTGTCTCTCTTGTCTCTCTTGTCTCTCTTGTCTCTCTTCTATCTCTTCTCTCTCCTCTCGCTCTTCTCTCTTCTCTCTTCTCTCTCCTCTCGCTCTTCTCTCTTCTCTCTCCTCTCTCTCTTCTCCCTCTCCTCTCTCTCCTCTATCTCTTCTCTCCCTTATCTCTCTTCTCTCTCTTCTCTCTCTTCTCTCTCTTCTCTCTCTTCTCTCTCTCCTCTCTCTCCTCTCTCTTCTCTCTCTTCTCTCTCTTCTCCTCTCTTCTCTCTCTTCTCTCTCTTCTCTCTCTTCTCTCTCTTCTCTCTCTCCTCTCTCTCTCTTCTCTCTCTTCTCTCTCTTCTCTCTCTCTTCTCCCTCTCCTCTCTCTCTCTTTTATATTCAGATTTAAATGTAATTATATTATTAATGTTTTTATGTCATTACTCAGAGAATTCCACAACCGCACTCCGTAGACACAGAGATTCATCGATGTCAAGCTTGGATATGTTGCACATATCATTAACGTACAATATAAATAGCATGTGGCCTCAAATCGAACCTTGCGGAACACCACAAGATGTATTGCGTATAGCAGACTTACATTTATCGATTGACACAAATTGTCTTCTGTTTTCTAGATACCTGTTTAACCACTTACATGCCACTCCGTGGGTACCAAGAAATTCATTTTTACATAATAATTGTTTGTTCAATCGATGAAGACACCTACAGCATATTGTTTTCATCTAATGATTGGCTTATTCTATTAATTAGGTCTAATAATGCATGGCATGTTGACATAGTTTGACGAAATCCATATTGACTTGGGCTCAACAAATTGTGTTTAGTAATAAAACTATCTAAGTGGGTGGAGAGTTTACCAGGTGTTGCTGGTGGGGATCCCACACGACAGAGGCGTACTCCAACACGGGGCGGACCAGTCCTTTGTAGCAATGTGAGTGCACCTGTGGAGGGCACCTTTAAGGTTTCTCTATATGAAAGACCTTGTACGGTTTGCCTTGGCAGTGGTGGTCTGTATGTGGTTTCCCCAGTGGAGGTCAGCGGTCAGTTCTACACCTGGATGTTTGACGCTGGTGACTCTCACCAAGGGCTGCTGGTGAAGTGAATAGGTTGCTATGATAGGCTTACGTTTCTTTGTGACTGATAGAACATGCCACTTGGATACCTTGAAGCTCATCTGCCACTTTCTCTCCCATTCCTCCAAGGTGTTGAGGTCCTGTTGTAGTTGGCGAGTGCGATGCGATGTTATTGCACAGGTCGTTGATGTAAATAACATAGAGAGTTGTGCCTAGGACGGATCCATGTGGCACACCGGAAATCACCTGGCCTGTTGTTGTAGATTCTCCCTCGACAACTACTTGCTGTGTTCGATCACAGAGGAAGCTCCGGATCCAGTTTTGAGTCTTGCCTTGGATACCGTAGTAGTTCAGTTTTAGAAGCAGTCGTTTATCTAGTCATTCCAAGATGGCCGCCATTGCTTAAAGCAAGTCGTTTTGGGAAGAGCAATAGTCATTTGTTTGTTGATAGTGGGCTTTTTACTGGAGTGTATTGACGCTGAGGGATGCCGCAACCAAGGCGTAAGCCGAGCAGTACCGCTGAAAAGAGCGAGGAGCCACTGAGTTCAGATGAAATAGCTTTGAAACTCGTGGAACTTCTGACCGACGAGACAGTCATTGGTAAGCTAAGATTTGCTTTGTACCCCCAGGTGCTGGCAGATAAGATTGACATTCTAACAGCCAATATATCTAATCTATACGAGCGGTTAAAAAAGAAGGACCAGTACATAGAGACTCTAGAGAAGAGACTTGCGGAGGTTGAGGCAAATAACGATCGCCTAGAACAATATTCTAATCGTTGTAATGTAAGAATTCAGGGAATTGAAGAAATTGACAGTGAAGACATCACTGCGAAAGCAATGGCTATTGTTAACGACACTATGGCATTAACACCTCCTGTGACGAACAATGACATTGTCACCAGCCACAGACTTGGGCCTAAACCCGCCGCTGGGGAGCGGCCCAGGTCTGTTATTGTGCAATCACCTGTGCACGCTTGCGCGACGCGCTACTACGGTCCAGGCAGAAATTACGAAGCCACGGTTCAGTAGTCTTTGTCAATGAGGACTTGACAAAACATCGAGCACAGCTCGCAAGCAGGACACGGAGGCTGAAGAAGGAACATAAAATATCAGACTGCTGGACCTACAATGGACGAGTTATGGTAAAGTCGGTGTCAAATGACGTGCGTGAGGTGCACACAGATGCTGAACTGAGCAAATACTGATTTTACCGTGTAGGCTCACGCTACTTTGCTGAGGTGTGGCACGCGTTGACTGTGGTCGTCTATGACTTTGTAAGCCAACTTGTTAGCTTGTCGATCACTTTGTTGCATCATAGCTTGAACTTGTTAGGCTGCTTGTGTATTTGTTTTTTTGTTTTTTTTAAAGCTTTATTTTTTATTTGTGGAGAACAAGGTTTGTTCAAATGGTACTGAGGTAAACTTGTAATTGTAACTCTTAACGACTGTGTGTATTCAGTCACGATCATGTTCACTGGTAATTGTTCTTGCAACAAGATGCAGTTTCTGATGAGTATGACCAGTGTTAATTGTTCGTGCAAGCAGCTGTAGTCACTGTTTATTATGATTATTGGTAATTACTCGTGCAGTGAGCTAGCTTTTCAACATTGATTAGTAAAATAGTACTTTATCTTTGATGATACCAGTTCTGTTTGCTTAATTACTTGCAGTAAGGTGGAGTTACTTTATTTAGCACAATTGAAACTTTTAGTGATAAAGCACACAATAGAAATATAGAATCTGTAATAAATGAAGAACTCCTCAAAATAATTGAGTGGCTTAATATTAATAAGTTGTCACTAAATAAAAGTAAAACTAAATATATGACCTTCCAAATGCCAATGAAATCTACGCAGAGCTTATTTCTCAAAATTGATAATATAAATATTGAGAGAGTGGAAGAATTTAACTTCTTAGGTTTAACTCTAGATACTAACTTAAATTGGAAAAAACACACTGAAAAAATATCAAATAAATGTTCCAAAACTATAGGAATATTAAATAGATTAAAACATGTGTTACCTTTAGAAATAAAAATAATTTTATATAATGCACTGCTACTATCTCATATTAATTATTGTATTATGACATGGGGATACCAAGGAAACAGATTTTAAAAAAATCAAAAGAAAGCGGTGCAAATAATAACATTAAGTAAATACAATTCACATACAGAACCACTTTTCAAACAACTCAACATACTAAAAGTAGAAGACTTGCTAAATTTACAAGAACTAAAATTTTATTACAAATACAAACATCAAAATTTACCCGTTTACTTATTAAATTGGCAGTTAACCCCAAATACCAGCACACACAAATATGACACTCGAAGAGCAACTGAACTACACACCTTCAGAACTAAACATGAATTTGCAAAAAAGTGTCTTAAATATAACTTACCACATGTTATAAATAATATCCCTGATTTTATGAAAGATAAGATAGTGACCCATAGTTTGAAAGGATTCTCAAGTTATGCTAAAAACCACATGCTACAAAAATACAACGTCACTAAATTGCTATATATGCCAATTAAATTAATAAATGAGAAACACGGTTAATAAAAATGTGTCTTTTAAATTTGTATAGTCGCATACATGCGTACATGCGTACACGCGAACTTAACACATTACGAAGCACATTACATCAACAAAACAACCATCATACACATTATGTAAGAGAAGACAATTACATTTCTTTTTTTAATATTTGACATAATCATTATATTTTGTTATATAAATCCTAGGATTTGATACAATAATTTTTTTTTTGGCTGGCTCCTATGATAGCGATCAGTTTTGATCTTAATAGGAGTCTCCCATCCCACAGCAACTGGTTTTTTTTCTTTTTCATTTTGTTGCAAAATGTATACTATATTCTGTTGATTGCATATTCTCAGTTGTATTATATATTTCACATTTCAATATTACTGTATATGCCGGTATGTGTGTATACATGTATGTATGTAATACGTGTATGTGTGTATATAATTATACATAATTTGTATTTTTGTAATGCTGTTGGGAAAATAAAATCATCCTTATCCTTATGTGGCACCTTGTCGAAGGCTTTCGAAAAGTCAAGGAGTATGGTGTCTCTTTGGCCACTTTTGTCCATCTCTGAAGCCAGATCATCAATGGTTTGAATCAGCTGGGTTTCCCGGGATCGTCGCTTATGGAATCCGTGTTGTGCGTCCGTTATGATGTTGTGTTAGTCAAGGTGACAGGTGATCTCGGCTGTCACAATATGTTCCAGCAACTTGCAGCAGATGGAGGTGCGTGAAATGTAAATTGGTTACGGTCACCTTTTTAATACGGGCGTGCTTCCAGATCCTGGGAACTTGGCTGGTGTTTAGTGACTTGGTGAAGAGGAGGGAGGGTGGGTGCAGGAGCAATCTCTTCTGCTACCGTCTGAAGGAGTCGGCAGGGGGTGATCTGGACCAGATACATTTCGTGGGTGGTTGAGTTTCTTCAGGAGTTTGAAGACCCCGGCGTTGCTCACCTGGATCTCTGACATCATCGGGCAGGGGCTGGGTTTTGGAGCAGGCAAGTCGTCGATGTTTTCAGTAGTAAAGACTCAGCAGAACTGGTCGTTCAGTATGTTGGCTTTGTTCTTGCTGTCACTTTTCTTGAGAGGTGCTACTCCGACACTGTCGTATTTCTTACTCTTGATTAGACGCCATAGTGTCTTCACTGATGATCTTATTTGTGTACTGTTGCTGGTACTGCAGTAGGAACTTTGTGGAGCACACTTTTGTTGGAACATACATGTCAGGGTGAAGTGTTCCTGTATTGACTGCCACGTCTGCTCAACAGAGGTTTCATCGTTGTCTGAGAGGAGTAGGCTGGAGGTGGACTTGGTGTCTTCTCTGATGGCTTCGCTGTTGGCCACTTCCAGATGCTGACAGTCCTCGGGCCTGGCTTCGTCTTCGGTACTTTCAAGAGATTTGCATGAAATGTTGTGCGGATACGGAAACCAATAATACTAACATACTATCGTATAATAAATATATAAATAAGTCATAAGTACGAACTATTCCATGTATAAGTACTTATTATATTGTATTTCCCCCACTTATTTTGTAATTCTGCTGTTATAATCAAATGCTGCATTTTATACTTTCATATGAATCTCTAAATAGCATTCTTCGAACATACATCCTTCAAAGTTTCATACTGCGTATAGTTTTACATGAAAATAAAGCATAACAATTTAACAGAATAAAATATCAAAAAAGAACTACACTGTATAAATAAAAGTGAAAATTACCAACATGTTGATACTTCTTTGACATGGTCCATGCTATGTTTGGCAAACACGTATGAAAATAGTTTACATTAGTGCCTACATACTCAGAGTGTTACGATGAACAACTTAAAATAATCAAATTTGACCTCAAACCACAACTTTCGATCACAAATCATTAGTTTTGAATAGCATACATTTTCCTTGAAATGGTAGCCATGTCTAAAGATGGTGTCCAAGTATATTTGAAGTGTGCATCACACGTTTTCAAACATGTCAGACAATGGTGTAACTGAAAGTCATAATACGAATTAATCCCCAAATATGAGACCAAACTTCAGTATATGGTAGCATGGCGCCTAGACTAATACCACGTCGGTTTCATTTCACGAAATTACCGTCGATATTCGGCGTATGCGACATATAGCGAATACAAAATAATTAATTCAGGTACCGTTTATTGTGTAAAATATCCAGGATGATAATTCCAAGCAAACGAGCACAGTACAATTTCTTAGAACAAAAGTACAATTTCTTAGAACAAATGAATTCAGTTGTGAGATTTTAATTCCAAAGCATACTTTAAATTCTAAACAGACCATTCCCCATACTTTTTTTATATCTATAATATATATATATATATACATTCGCAGCAGCTGAACAGGCAGTGTCGACGATGCCTGGGATGACGATTGTCTCACAGAGCCGTCGTGTGACCCAGCATGCCTCACAGGCCTTGATGAACCTCAACATCCGGTTGTCGAGTGCGACGTACATAGTCTCGCATAACCGACTCTCGCCTGACTGCGTGACTTCGCCAGAACAATAGTCTGGCTCTGAATGGCCCTTTTGAATGTTATGCCATGAGAGCTGCCACCTAGTGAATATGCATGTGATTAAAAGGCATTAAACTACGAAAAAAGTTTAATGTCGGTTTATTTTGTGTGTGACATCTTGAATAGTTGTTATAGTATAGTATTATCTAATAAAAGTGTATCCTTGTTGAATTTTTTAGTTGGCCTTAGAGCCAATCATCGTCTCTTCCCGAATCTGGGGTAAAGCCCCCTACCGGTAACAATGGCTGGCAACGAAATGTGAACCACAAATTATGCTAGTTGCCGTAGCATGCATTCAATTTATTTTTTTATACACCAAAGATGCATCAATCAATAATCAAGCGATGATTCGTATTGTCAATTGACGTCATGCATGGCCTGTCACGAGTCGTCACGTCCTCCACGCCTCATGTCAATGACGTTATTCCGGCCGCCTCAACCAGAAGCTCGGACCATTTCGCAATGCAGACCGCCATGTAAACGTCAATCACGTGTTCGTTGAGACAATCACGTGTTGAGGTGGAGGTCGAGCATGTGTCGATAGTAGAGACGACGTGACGCCAATCCCATGCCGCATTTCGGACAAGTATATGTGTGTTTGAGCTTTTCGCGTTCTGTAATAGGGTCGATCACCTCACTCCATATGGTTTCCGTGCTTTTGAACTTCTGATGCGTCTGTCTCGAGGAGTCGCGTTCACCGGCCAGCCATCGGACGCGTATACGGCGGCGGATGTCTTGTATCACAGGGATCGAACGAGACGTCTTACGAACCAGTGCGAATCGCAGTAAGCTTTCCACTGCCGTCAGTGTTTTCATACTTGCTATTGAGTCTACCTGTTGCGGGGCATCGCCCTCGCCGTTGTCGCCGTCCATGTCGTTCTTGAATCCGGTTGCGCGTGCCAGTGTCGGTTGTACGATTCGAACTATTGAGCGTTCCCGTTCCGGGGCAATGGGCTCGTTGTTGTCGTCGTCCTCGTCTGTGTTGATTCGCGTTGAGCGGTCCTCAGGTGTCGGGCGAAATAATTGAAGTTTTGATCGTGCCCTAGCAATGGACTGGTCGTTGTACGTCGTGATTCGTGCTGGATGTTCCTGTGTTGACTGTTGCATTCGTTTTGAGCGTTCCGGTGCGTGCGTTGTGATACGAACTGTTGAGCGTTTCCGCATCGGGAAAACTGAACGGTAGTCATCGTCGTCGGTGGGTTCGTATTCTCCTCCCACGTCTTCCCAATCGTTCGTTGTCGTTTCGAGGTTGGACGTCGACTCCGAGGGGACGACGTCGTCCGTGGGGGAGGCGCTATTCGGCAACCCGTCGAGGACGTCCGCAACCAGATGCCGCTCATCCACACCCATGCTGCGACTCCGACAAGCCGCCGGCTTGGGGCCCGACGAGAGCGAACTGTCGCGCACGTTGTCTAAGACAACCACAGCGCTTTTTCCCTTGCCCATACTCACAGTCGACGCGTACTTGTCGTCGGCGCCGAGGCCGGCGTCAGGTGTTGACAGTTGGTTGCTATGGGAAACGTCGCTTTCCGCGGAGTCCTGCACTTCCGTAGTCGCGCGACCGAGACACGGACCTTCTGTGCAGTTTGGGTGGAACAGCACGCGCATTTGACTCGACGTCTGCAACGGGTGACCGCATCCGATGCAAACCGGGCCTAGCTGACTGGGTGGCGAGGGAAGCGTATTGACGGGCAGGCCACAAAGAGAACAAGTCGCGTTGTCAGGCAGTGCGGGCGATGTGTCGGCACCGCTCAAGTCACTGGCACTGTCCGTACGCTCCGGCAGTGACATGGACGGCTGAGACCATTCGTTGCGTGTGTCGGGCAGCATGTTCGTATCACTTTGATGCTCGGATTTATATCCCTCGGGTGGACATTTTTGTCTCTGATTCGAACTGCAGTAATCCCAGTACCCTTGACGGGAATCCTTGATTTTCACGTTCATCCAGGGGGCGCGATGTATCCAGCAGGCCGTCACGTTACACGCGTGGCACGTCTTTGTGATGTTTGAACTAGAGTTCCAGTTGAGAAAATACCGAATCATCTTGTGATAACCGCACACCCCGTGCCTGCTGCAGGGACGGACTGAGGGCGAGACCGAGCGATTGGTCTTGCTCGCGGCCCGATTACGACGTCCAGCCGGCACTGACCGTGATCTCAACGACTGTACGGGCTGCCGATAGCACGCCAACTGCGGTTGTAGCATCGCTCGAGTACAGTTGGCTTGGTGCGAATTGCAGCATACGTGTTGTCCGTGATGCATGCAATGGCGGCTGCACGGGGTGTAACTGCGGTAGCCAAAATCACCAGACTTCTCGCGTGCATTGGTCCGTTTGCGAACCTGCTTCTTCTTGAAGCAGCATCGTTCTAGCTGGAACTCGTATGGCGCTTGTTTTGACGGCGTGCGCTGTGTATTGCGTGGCTTTGGTTGACGTGCTCTGTAGCCCACAGACGAGTGATTGCACGTGTTCCCCGCCGAAGAATGGTTGCATACGTTTGTTGATGAGTTCATCTTAGCGTGCTTCGGTGTCGACACCGTCTGCCCCGATGCCCCCGTTGTCGCCGTTTGATCTCGCCGCCTCCCGTGCGATTTCCGATGATACTTCTGCAATGCAGGTGTCTGCCTTCCAAAACTGTTGCATATTAACTTCGAACACGTTTCCAATCTGGAATTCGTTGACGTCATCGATCTAGAACTGGTGCGCTTCCTAGACTGCATCCATCGCAGGAATTTCTTCCACATTTTTACTTTCCTCGAAGGAAGCCGCAGATTAGCCGAATTAATCCGCTTACGTGTCCTTAACTTAAAATGGTTAAAAGGTGTACTTGGTTCTGTCCAATAACATTCGTGTCCTTTAGTTGATGCAGATTCCCTCTGGCCAGATGCTGGTTCTGTTAACTGAGACGAGGCTCCGTCGCCTAATTTGGCTGTTCGTGTGGCGTTCTTTCTTCGTACAAGCTGTACGATTCCAGACAGCTCATCTGTCGGTGACGTCATCGCTTGTAAGTATTTGTGGTCACTGTGGCCCGTTGACTCTTGACCGCCGTACGGCAAAGGCGTGTCGTTGCTCTCTCTGTTTGACAACGAAAACGACGACGACGTCTGCGGCGGCGACGGCGACGGCGACGGCGACGGCGACGGCGACGGCGACGACGACTTATCTAACCTGGCGTTTTCTGTTGGAGAAGAATTATTGAACGATTCTTGTCTGTCCGCCTTTGACCAACGTCGTTTCTGCGTGCGTCTCGGGCCTGGGTTGACGCTGTCGATCGCGTGGTTGCTGACCGCGAATACGTACTGCGAGGCGTTCCTCGACAACGGTTCCATGTCGAGCCTCTCCCCGGCTTCTACCACTGCCACCGCCTCGAACTCGTTGAGCGGACTTATCTCGCCGACGTAGATGAAGTGGAGCACTATCTGCCAGATATAGCCGGAGATGGTGTCTACGTAGACGGCGTACGGCGCCTGCTGGTCCTGCAACTGCTTCCTCAGCTTCGGACTCGCTGACGCAAGAACGCAGCTGTCGGGGCAATCACAGCGCATCATCATCAATTAATAACACAAACCAGTAATACTGTATAATGTATAATAACATCATGAACAAATAACACATACCAGAAAAGGGTAATCTCAGAACGTCGATGTCCGATATTCAAGTAAAAGCCCAATCTCCCTAACTTTTTTTGTTAAAATTACCAGTAATAGTAACTAGTATAAAACCACAGCTGATAACCCTACCCACTCAATCTGACTAATTAAGACATAAAACACATTAAAGTGTAAGCCGAGCCAGCTATGCAGTTCGTAAGACATAAGAAATGTCTTCGGGTAACCTTTGACCTGTGACGTATTGGCGGGATCAAAGCGCATCAGATCCGATCATAAATAGCTATGGCCGACACGGAATTTAATTAAACCAGCGTCGAATCTGGGAGTTTTCACAGTGATATCTCAAACGACATTGATAGCGGTGGTGATAGCGATGTATTTGATTCGGACATCTAGTGGACAGGCGGGCGTCGTAGTAGACGCTTATCAGTTTGAACCAACTGTCACCGACTCCGAGAGCGAAGCCGATGAGGACAGCCAGGACGGTGGCCCTGGTGCTGGGCCTGGGGTGCCAGTTATTCCCAAACAACTAGGAAACACTGACTATGGTATAATATCAATTATTTAATTAGCTTAATGTAAATTTCCGACGTTAGTTATTGTCAGAACTCCTTTCGTCGCCTAATTCAATGCATGGCAACGTATATAGTAGGGCCAAGCCCTAGGCTAGGCCTAGTACTAGTAGTAGTGGTGGTACACAATTTCGCCGTACTCAATATCAAATCGTTTTAGCCAAACAACTGGACAAACTCTTCCATGATAAGATATTCATATTCTAAATCTCTACCATATTTAATAAAATTTATGCAAAAACGTTGTTTGAAACGTTGTTTTGAATGAAGTACGTAAAATGGTAAAACTGCGAATCTGCGTTACCGTGAAGACACGCTAGCGCCATTAGACGCGCTATTTGCGGTAATAATATATGCTTTTTTATTACTTTTGTTTGTTTACATGTCTGCACTATTCTTAACCATCAGAACAATTGTGCATACAGCATTATTGGACAGGCCCAACCAGTAATATCAAGAAATAAATACAGTTGTATTGCCAAATGTTGTCACTTATTTAATTGACACTGCGATATTTGTTTATATAATTTAAATGGAACGCCGGTTTTTAATGAGGGGTGTTGCAGTAGTATCAACCTGCCTTCTCCCACGTACTGGGAATCAACCTGCCAGTTGTGTTTGGCCAACTACCCAGCTCCCACCTGCTTGGGGGGACCAACCTACCACCTACCACATGTTTTTGGGTCCAACATCCCACTTCCTTCCTCCCCGTCTTTTATTGCAAAGCTCACATAGTCAACTGGACTGAAATAAGTATTTTTACAGGTGTCAGTGTGGCCAGTGCCAACCACTGGACACAGACGAGGAATGCTTGCGCTGCCGCGAAATTGAGCCTGTGCTGAGCAAGATAGAGGAGTCTGCAGTGGAAGTGCTGTGCATCACTCAGTGTGAAGGATTCCACCCTGTAGTCTTGGACGTCAATGTCCTACATACTGCATACTTCAACTACAGACAACAGTATCTGGCCACTGAATCATGCCAACAATGAGTGAGTAATATATGTATTTCTTTAAACATGTGGTGAAATGACCATGTTACATTAATATGCAGGGCGTTTCGAAGACTAGAAAACGCCTAATATGTTATGGCACAGGTAATGCGTTTTTAATAACAGGTCAACAATGAAGAGACTAAAAGTGGTTGCATTCGAGTTTTATATACAAACTTTATTCATCATGTACAATCATGTACATCAGGAATATACCGGTATACAAGCAGGCATTCATTCAACATCATGGACAAAAATTGCAAAAAATCAGTAAGATGTGCACAAACTTCTGGATCCATAGCCACTGGTTCCTGGCCAACAGCGAACTGGATACAGGGATTGGCTGTGATGATAAATATGTCCAGCGGTTTCCATAATAAACTTTCCCATGTTTTTTCATTTTGTTTCAAGATGTTAGTTTTTAGTAATATATTTGACAAACTTCTTTACAACGATGCCACTTTACCATAAAATAGCAAAACAAAATCGATGCTAAAATATAGGCATATCCTTCATTGTTATTTACATATATTAAAGTAACATATGCACTATTTACCAATACCAATATTTACATTACTTGCCTTTTTATAAAGATTTTGACAGAAAAACAAATAGGTTAAACATAGGTTAAACATGTAAGAAACAACTGCACGGCAGCATTATACCTAGTGACAAGTGACATGTAAGTCACTGCCTGTTTAACACTAATACTGAACTAATACTAAACTACAACAGAGGAATCAGAAAAAAATATAAATTATACTTACGCATGAAACAGCATGAAACAATTGCATGAGAACACCACACACAGTGACCAGTTATGTATCAGGTTTACGCCTAATCCAATACGTGTAAAATTATAAGAACCCATCTCCCCGCAAATGGAGTTACATGTTACTAGTACCTACAATAGGAGAATATATATGGTAGCTACCAAACTGTTGTCGCGCAGCAGCTCTGTCGACATCCTTCATCGCTGTAGACAATGGTTGCGGCACTTGACGACATCGTGACGTATCTGCAAGGACTGCCTTGTTCTCCTCAGTGCGACTGAGTACAGCAGAAATCAACTTGTGTCCATACTCTGCAAAATAAAAATAAATCTTAGCTACAATTTAACAAATCTGCATCTCGATCAAAAACAAGCAAAAATGGTTGATGAAAAAGTGATGCACGTGGTGAGCGGTGGTCGAGCGGTGGTCGAGCGGTTAGAATGCCAGACTGTCGATCGAAAGACCGCCGTATGGAAACTTGGGCAATTACGTTCACCTCACATTGCCTGTGTCTTTCAGAAGAGACACATTAAGTCGTAGGCTCATATTTTTGAAATGCAACAACAATATTCCCAATGATTACAACAAATGACCAATGGCAAGTATGAACTACAAACTAACAAATATACGAAAGATACAAACAATAAATTGTGACCCACACCAGACAAGTCCACTGAACAGATTTAGTTAGGTAAATATCACACAAGCCACTGAAAATCCACTTAAAAATTATGTTTATACTGATGGACATTTTAGAAGTCCTATGTTTAAATACTGGACTACCAAATAGTGTACTTGAATATGTGTCTGTATCGTATTGTATTTTATGTTATTTATTATTATTATTATTTTACTTGTATTTTATGTATTCATATGGACTTTTGTCTGAAATAAGTATTATTGCTATTATTATGTTATTATTATCAGCAAGTCAAAAACGTTACTAGGCATTCTGGCAGCTGGGGCCTAAGCCCAGGTACCGATGCTTAACGCAGATCCGCTTACCCTGTGCGCTGACAGTTTCACCGGGGCAACGCTTCGTTTTACGGAAACTCGCCTCTTCTTCGGCATCGGTTCGTCATAGCTTGAAACGACAGTTGCCGTTCGACCTGAACATGTCGCAACTCTCCTGGAAGTGCTGGCATGGACGAATGGCACCGCATCATTATTCAATACACTGTATTTGACATAGCCATCGAGTCGGTCGTCAGCACCGTACCTGAGTTGGGAATCTGGAAGTCCAATCTACTGGGACTCTTACGATTCTTCCGGACGCCGAGACGGATGAAGATGTTATCAGCGCAGGCCGGGAATGTAAAACTGTTTCCCCGGCACCACGATGTCAGGTTTGCCCAGCACGAACTGCAGCTGGTGGATGCTGTGCTGAATAACCTACCAGCCTGCATTACGCTGTGGGAACAGATGCAGGCGCCAGAAAGTACCAGCGACAGAAAGGAGAAGGCTGAAGCCAAAAGGTTCCTGAGAATCTGGAACCACCAACAAACGTTGATCACCGCACTGATGGGCGACATCCTGGAGATATTTGAAACACTCCAGAAGAAGTTGCAAAGGAGTGATTTGTTCATCAGCGATATTTTCACTGTGACTGATGCGGTAACCAAGAAGTTGAACCTAATGAGGGATGGACCATTCCCGGGAAGAAGGGAGGAGAAAGTGAGTTCTCCAACCGATAACACAAAAGAGGACCTAACACAACGAAAGTGTAATCACCAGTTCGTTTGTACAAACCGCCGCGATGGACGAGCAGTCAGGTTGGAGGTCGTGCAAGCATTACACGAATACCTGTCTGAACGCACCCGGAGCAGGAGAACGTCATCAGTTAGTGATGTCACGAAGTCTGAGATCATGCGTTGAGTATGGTGTGCGCATCGTCAGGCGCCTTTTCCCAGATGAGGCGTCTGACTTTACGGGCGGGGCAGCCGAGCAGTGAGAAAACATGATGAATGTGCCATTCCTGCCTGATGGCTGTGAGCTCGGTTGTAAGTTGATTGTCAGACTGCGCCAACTTCTGCCAGTCACAACAGGTTCAGTTCAGAAGTTATTGGCATATCTGGCTTGCATGAGTCCACACTATATGCATACCGAAAAGATCGTGAGCCACCACAACCTCGTGGTCGATAATCACCGCACCAGTATGAATAGGGACACGAGAAACGCACGACATATGGCGGTGTAGTGAATACTGTGGGCACCGCCTACTATGACCCTCGACCCGCTGTCGTCAAATTATTGGGCTCCATACTGGGACATCTACGGACAGCATGAATTAATTAGGAAATTGACCCGCGAAACGGGACTCGTTTAGTCAAATTGAGACAACTGTCAAACGTCCTGACTTGCAGGATACGTCTCATGTTTCTATGACTACTGCATGTATTGGTTGTAAATTTGTAATAAAACATGTTTCTAGGATATATGTGTAACATTTATTTTCTTATCAAGACGCTGTCGTCACTCGTCACTGTAGGCCCCAGAACTATGTGGATACAAATATATTAACACATTATATTAAGCTTTCATACATACCTAACGGTTATGAACATAATCATTAATGTATGCGTAAACTGCCCTTTTTACCCATTAGAAGAGCCCTTTTAAGACATTGCCCCCCAGTGAAAATTCAATAAAAAACGCCATGCATTTCCGTCTTCAGCTCATCCGTCTCTAGACCCACATCTTCCTTTAAGCAATCGATGTAAGTTGCTGCTGGCCTTCCTGCCTTGGTTCTTCCATGTGTCGGTTGCCACAAGATGGTCTTAGATGCCATTTCATCTAAGGAGCAGGACACCAGTGCAAACTAACATAATCCAATGTTTTATTCGAACATCCACCCGCAACACAGAGTCTTGGCATGACGACGCAGCTCTACATGTTTACAACATGACAGGCTACGTCACGCGACCGGAAACACCGGAAGCTTGGAGAATGATTTGCCGAGTTCGGTGCGTCCAAAATTTGATACTAATTAACATTTAATTAATGCAATGATGAACAGGTAATATCAAGAGTTGTCACTATTCGTTATTTATATACTAATGATTTATTATATGCAGTAAAAACGGGACGTTATATTGATTGGGCTTTTATTTTAAACGAAATTACTTTCGTTTGGAGGAGTGTCTGAGGCAGTTTCGTCTAGCGTCGGATATCGATATGTTACGCAACTGACCGTTACTGTTAATATATTGGTATCATCATATCAATGTTTATGAACTTTCATCTGAATGGAAGGGATGGGAGCTGAAGCTAGATGAAAGTAATTTCGTCTGACATCGGACATCGACGTTCTGAGATGATCCCTAGTATTACATATAATATCGTCCATAACAATTAGTAACATGATAAGACGTATAATGGTTTTTATACAATTTCTTTAACAAATTAAATTAAAGTAACATTAAATAACAATAAATGTGACATTTCTGCAATAATTAGTTGTGCAACATCTAGGGATGTCAAAACTTTTGGTTTTCGCAAACAGAATGCGAATTCAGACCTTAATTATGCGGCTTAATCTTGCAATGTTCAAACATTATTTTGCTGTTGGATTTACACAATTCTTTGTAAGAGGGGTGGGTGTGCACATCCGAGCGGGACCGATTAGTGAGAACGGGGTACATGGGGTCCCAACTTCGCAAACAGTTGCCCCGCATTTTGACATAGTAGTCAAGTGATTGTCAGTCATCACCAACACTGGCACCTCTCTCTACACATATCATCAACACCAGAGTGGCGCTAGTCAACATTTACGTCGCATTTTCTAGATATATCACGAGCTCACGCACGCACACATGCCCATACATGTACGTACTTACGAACTCACGCAGTCAAAACCTCTCGCTCGCTTACTCACTCCCTCCCCCCCATGATATGATCGGTATTAACCACCTGTGTGCCCACGTCGACTGTCCGTCACTGCCGACGATTCTCACATCGCAGAATGATTTGTCTTTCCGCAACTCCTCGACGTTGGCACACCGCATGCGCACCCAGTCGTGATCTGTAAACATTGTTGGCGCTCCTAGATGGCGGCACCTTCTGTCACGTCATCACAACCCTGGAAAGAGTGTCAACGAAGATAGCTGGTGTAAACTGTTCGGGATAGAGGATGCTTTCATAAGTGTTGAGAAGGAATCATCGACACGTACGACATGTTATGCCTTCCGAACTGTATCTTATCTGAAAATTAGTTGACTTTCATAATTCCGTGGCGTCCATATTTTCTAACTTTTCCAATTTGTTCAAGGTAGTGAAATACACACACACACACACACACACACACACACACACACACACACACACACACACACACACACACACACACACACACACACACACACACACACACACACACACACACACACACACACACACACACACACACACACACACACACACACACACACACACACACACACACACACACACACACACACACACACACACACACACACACACACACACACACACACACACACACACACACACACACACACACACACACACACACACACACACACACACACACACACACACACACACACTTTATCAAAACCTTTCTGAAAATCTAAATAAATACTATTTATTGCTAATGATTACAGGGGTTTACCTGGATGTTTGTGTTCAAGGGTCCTCCGGACCCTCAGCCTTCTTTTGAGGGGGTCCCAAGCCTGAAGCGAGGGTCCCACTTATTGCTCTTTTTTAATTGTTAGTATTGTTTTCTAAATATCACAACTTATATAACCCATGTAAACCCGGTTATTATTAGTTTGATACTAACAAGTACTTAACAAAATAACGTGCCTTGTTACAATATACACTGTATTGGTTTATTTGTTGATGTTTTCCCTTGATAATCGATGTAGTTTTGTAAGTTTGAGTAGCCTTCCTCACTTATGAGAGGGCGTGCTAGTCTGCCAGATGCTTTGCGTGTAAATGTCACATTGGGAAATCTCCTAAAGTTAAGCTAAGTATATCGAGGAAGCCACGAGTCACTTTGGAAGGCTCCTGAATTTGTTTCGGTGGCGGGAAACCTGACCGTGACAGAATCATTGAAATAGCCAATAGGCAGCAGATGGAACTGCGCATTATTTTGTAGATACTTAATTGTGACGTGTAGAATCCGGGCCCACCGCGAGTTCGGCAGTATGACAGTTGTGCCTTTATTCCATCATTCCACATCGTTTCAGGAAAATAATGTCCCAAATAGCGTCCGTTCAGGTTTGAATCAGTGTGCGCCGTCGCGGGTTACTGCACGCCGCACTTGAAACAAGCAATATTAATCAATCGCATGCTGACGCAAACCGGAGCGCTATTTTGGCCTGAAAGGTTCCCTCAAATCAATATTTTATAACAATGTACTGTATATCTGAAACAATGTGGAATGATGGCATGAACACACTGAGGTATCGGTTCGATTGTTGGACGAGTGACTGGCGCAATCTGCCCCGGGATGGGAGTCGGTATCGGAGTGCTTGCACTCGCTGTTATTACCATTGTCGCCGTACGGTCCATCATTTGTGTCGTGATAACGAGCGGTTAGTTATACAAAAGAATGTTCGTAAGTCGCATTGTTTGTCATCGCTACAGCTCTAATAAATTAGGAAATCTTATAACGCGCAGCGACTGCGCTCAAACGATGAAGCCTGAATGGTATTCTGGTTCGCGAATCAGTCCCTAGAGACTAAACTAATTGTTATTTAGAAGCACTCGTGAAAAGAAATACAAAACGAACTGATTCGGTAATACTACGAAGTTAAACTTAAAGGCATTCAAATTCAATATATATGTTGTTATACATCACAGATACGCATGCGTCCCGTGGGACGCAACGATTATTTTGCAGGCGTCCGGGTACTGTTTCTATGCGTGTAGGACGCAGGATCTTGCGTCCCGTAAACCCCTGGGCCAATGCCTCATATACACACTTAGTGATGTCTTCTCAAAACATAATCTTTGTTAACCTTAACCTCACTTTTAGGAAAGCTTGTCTGATTGGGTTTAACAATGCATGCTTAACAATGAATTCTTTCATATTGTCTGCAATTCTCCAACTTATTTCTCGAACCGATTTTAAATAATAGTATAATGCTTATGTTTGGAACTTTAGCAGAACCACACCAAGTTCCGACACTTGGCCCCGTATGTGACACTGTCTGTCATTAAACAAATGATGTGTTATCTGCCAGGCAGAATAAGAGCACTTACTTAAAAGTATCGAGGATACGGACTATCTTTCTGGGATGTGCTCCTTGTCAACGCTTGGTTTATTCGAAGAATGTTCACGATGTCTTATGAAAAGTCAGATTACACAGTCAGTGACTAACCTAGTCTAGGTCTTAGCTGTTCTTAAAAATCGTTTTAAAGAAAGTGCGCGTCTTTGCAAATTAGACGTGCGCGCATCTGTCTATGACGTTATGTCGGTCACGTGTTAGAGATTACACAATCATGTCGTAATGCATGCACTGCATGTGGAATGTTGAAATAGCTGAAACGAACATATATAAATAACACTGAACTTTATTCAGACACTGGAATCCAGAGTACGACACTGTAAATACGTACTTATACGTAAAGTATACGTGACGGCTGTCGACATTGCTGCAGCTAGCCACATACATATGAAACAGTCCATGCTCCCTCCTACAACGTCACGTCTCACCTATCTGCCAATTTTCACATGGCTGCAGACGATCCAACATTACAACTTACTAGATGTTTTTTATAATGTTCCTACTCCTTTACTCCCACAGGCCAGCTAAACTAAAAGTAGGCTCGATGTTTAACTACACAAACCGAAAGTCAGCATGTGGCGATGGAGTGACTTCCCTCATGTAAATGTGGGAATTACAGCGTAGCATTTTAACAACACACTATTTTATTGTGAAAGAAATTATACAACAACGGATACATTCAAACTATAATTGTCTTACGTTGATATATGGTAGTCATTTCGAAACAAACTAATAGGCATGATATTACTAAGGCTGATTTAAAATTGTGATTCTTAAACTCCTTAGAATTGAAAATGTGAAAAACTATCAAAACAAACTTTATACAATATTCACAACTGGAGGTATAGTGAAAATATTCATAAAAGGAGAATATTTTAAAATCCAAAATGGCCGCGCTCAGACACCACTTCAAGAATGCTATGATACCTTTTGTTCCCTTCTGAAGTTACCTAGATAGGCATGATTTTGTAATACACATGGGACCTATGTGACATAGGGAGCTTCGAGGGCTCAACAATCCAAAAGGCGGGACATGAAATCATTGTTTGTTTTTGTTACACATTTCGCAGTCAACTTACCTTTTTCTCGTAACGTTCCATTCACTATCAACGAAATTCTCCAGACGACTATCGTTAGATGGCGACATCGAAGTCGTTCTGCGCAGTGCTATCAATGTATCTAATCACCATCAACGTTGCCGCGTGTTTGATATAGCGAATAATGTTAATTTATCAAGGCGATGGGCTAGAGGAATCTCACTTTCAAATAAACTGCATCTTAGGGGGTGGCTGGGTTTAATCGTTGGACATTTAGGTTTGGATCAATTTGCAGTGTTCTTGGAATTATGCCAACAATACCTTCGAGTACAAAATAATGCAAATGCATGACTGGCGGGTCATATTCCAAAGGACAGAATTTGGGTGGGGGAACGCTCACTAATATTGAATCTGTCGATATATGTTGGCATATAGACGCGGCTCGGACACGGTAATACCACGTAGGTATCTGTTTAGATGCGATCTGCGTTTGGTAAGGAGCTGGTGGCCGTGTCTGAGATCACGTTCTGGTAAGGAACTGGTGGCCGTGTCTGAGATCATGTTCTGGTAAGGAATTGGTGGCCGTGTCTGAGACCATGTACTGGTAAGGAACCGGTAACCGTGTCTGAGACCATGTTCTGGTAAGGAACCAGTAGCCTTGTCTGAGATCATGTTCTGGTAAGGAACTGGTGGCCGTGTCTGAGATCATGTTCTGGTAAATTGTAGAACCATTTTGCAATTGCCATCGATTACTTGCTGTTCAGCAAAATGTCCGTGTCATTTGTTATGTAATGGTAAAAACTGGCAATTCGTAAGTTGCCATGATTCGATCTAACAATAGCAACAACATAATTATCATATAACTTTCGAGGGTTGTGTTAAATACATTTACTAAAACGACAGCTGCAAATCATTAAAGCGATCCGTAAAGTCTATAATAATAATTATGAATTGATATATTTGTAAGGATACACGACGACTTATATTTTTTGTGTTTAGTGGGCTATGGCATAATTTACTTTCAATATAGTATCTCTAATTTAAACACAACAATATTGAATCCTTACCCTATGGCGGTAACTGTTTGAAAAGTCACGCCAGCTTTTTTATGTATGAGTATTTCAGCAAAGCATTCATCACGACTATGTTGTTGTTGTATCACACAATTTTGACGATATGTAATGAACTGAATCATCGGACGTTAAGAACGCCTCATACTGAATGTACGAACTCATAATACGTTATTGGAGAGGATCGCATCAAGCCATGTTTAGTTGTAACATCGCCACTCATTTTGGGCAAGGAACAAAAAAGGTTACCAGATATCACTTAGGGCATCATTGTGAACAAACTCTGAGATGAGCGAGGTCATTTTTGGATCAGGCCGTTTTAGTTGCAGAAATGGTGGCAAACTCGTATGCTTCGCACTCGAAATGTGTGAATCAACAGATGCTGTCTTTTGTGCATAATGGCTTGCACCTAAAAGTCGACACTGTAAACAAGATTGTCTGTTCTCTGAATTGCCTTCCAAGTGGTGTTGCTATATGAACCCCATCGCTGGCAGTGAGTGTGAAGAGGTTGGATCCGACCTCGTTGTCCTGCTCTTCCATATTGATGTTTGCTAGTTATTATGTGGGCATCACATGTTCGAACTAATACAATATATGGTTGATACTACCGAAAATGTCCCCAGTAGTAAAAAAGGTGTCTTTGGTCCAACAAAACACTGGAATGGCTTTCATAGCAATTTAACTAGCCTGTTCACATAGAGCTCGGTGTGCTCTTTCTTGACAGAGTTGATGTTCCTTTGTGGTGTAATAATAAATAAGACTTTTTGTGTCAGAAAGATGCTAAACTGCCTGTTTCGGTATGTCCACAGCACGGGGGGATTACAAATTATCCTATTTTATTAACTTATTTTATTGTAGGTATACATACCCACTGATTTATGATGTTCTTTCGAGATATAAACACATTTCTTTAATTTTACAGGATTAAAACAAATGTCCACAGAAATCACGTGTTTTACATTATCCGAAGATATGCTCAACAAAGCACTAAAACTGGCTAGAAACTGCTTCTCCTTAATTCAAACATATAAGACTATCACCCAACGATAAAAACATAACGTTAAATCAACTTCCCTGGTCGTCACAAAACATCTAAACTGCAGGAAAGCACCGTCTTCGTTAAGAATGTGTTCTACGTTATCCAGTTTTCTCAGTTATGAACGTTCTCAGATTTATGATTTGATGTAGTATAGGTAGACCAATTACGTCGTTTGTTAAACAAGGGAACTGTTGGCCGTGCACACCTAGTGTGGACTCAGAGGGTTCGAAAATACCAAATGGCCGTGTTCTACGTTATCCGTGTTCTAAGTTATCGCATGGGAAACGCGTGTCGCTATCCTTCCGAAGGCGCCAGATTTACACGTCATTCTGTTAGTGGATGGAACTCTCAGCTTGTACATACAAAACGAAGGCTTTATTTATATATATATGTCTGACAAACACACATGATACTGAACACGTCTGAGATCATTCATGTTCACATTGATAAATTACTAATGTATTCCTACTTATAACGAATACTTTTGGTGCTTAAATTGAAGTGAAAGCTAGCAGAAACAGTGCGCTACTTGCCAAAAGTTGCCTGCCCCTCCGAGAGCAAAGGATCAATATCGTAACATGTAATCGATAACGTAGAACACAAATGGATAACGTAGAACAAATGTCGGTACTACTTTTCTCTGTATGTATTGATACTGTGATTAGATAATCTCTCTTGAGTGTTTTTCTGTAGCTTTTTGTCGTCTTTTATTGTCACCTACAATGATAGAGATAATTAATCATACATATGCTTTTTAGAATAATATTTGTGTTTCTTGTTATGATATGTTCTCGGGTATTAGTGTGGATAGGTAGGTGAGATATTTGCAAAAAGTGCCGTGAAATTTAATACAAACTCACGTGCGCTAGAGGAAACGTAGTGAAAAACATTATGCGCAATACTTGGCCAAATAGAGGGTTGGAGTGGTACAGTAATACGCCAAAACAGCCCTGTTGATCAAGGAAGCTAGAAAACAGAAAAATAAGGGAAAGGAAAGCATGTGAAATGAGCGAAAGAGAATGTTACAATGTTCAAGCAGAAGGCATTCATATATCTCCCAGAAAGAGTTCAAATCCATAGCTAGAACTTCGCAGTTCTCATGGACGTGTTGACGTAAGCTGATTGTATCGCGCAGCTATACTGTTTCTATCAATTACGTGTGCTACCTCTTCAAAAACTTAGGAATGCCTATTATCCAAAGACGCAGTTAAGCGTACAGATGGAGAGATGACACACAAAACATTACAGTAACGCTGTCCGATCAGGTGGCTCACGATGTTTCAACTCTCATCTCATTCACTTAGACCATCGTTGAATGACTCAAGACAAACTTACCCAAAATCCAGCAGACACACCTGCATCTCAAACAATAAGTCAGAATAATTAAATCACAATTTTCAACATGGCGTAATGACACAAAGTCACGTTCAACAAAATTGTGTTGGCCTCGTGGCATTACTGCGAATGTGGCTATATAAAACCGCCAACGCGATGGGATGTGAGGAGCTAGAAAACGCACCTGGTAATGGGGTCAGCACACTGTTGGTTTTCCCATAGGCGATCATGTTAACATTTTGTCTGATTATAAGAAAACGTGCCCTATAAAATGTCTTAAACGTCTCACCTGCTGTTATCATCATCTCACTGACATGTTGATGGATTATAAAAAAAATTACATACTTCCAGCTCTCGTAAAATGCCTGTATGTGTGACACCCGTCAATATTTACAAATGCCGGCAAGAATTACTCCGCAAACAGGTCACACAGGCAAATTGCTGCCAAATATCCTTCCGCTTATTCAAATCATCTAGAAATCCACCATTTTACAGTGAACACCTTCTACAATCACACATGAAAATCTCCCTACTCAAATGCACTTATGTCACAGAATGTGAATTTTGAAAAAAATCATTTCTAAAAAATACACTGCACTTTTCTTCGTGTGCAATGAACAGGAAGTCTAACTAGAACATGACCCCTAATGCGATGAAGAAAGGGACACTTAACACGCAAGCGCAAAACATCTGTGCATGGGGTATCTCCCAGACGGAGTGAGCTGTGCAGTACCTATTGGGCATGAACGAACGGTCAGCAAAACCATCCCGCGGATCTGTTAGAGTCCAAGGCTGTGCTGCTACTCGACTATTACATAGTACATCGTTAAGACTGAATCACGACTTTCTTCCTACATGACCCGGCTATACCGTGAAGAAAACAAAAAGGAACCAAAAGTAACCATAGATGAAACAGCAAAAGACGAAGAAGACGACACGCTGACAACTGAGGAAACAACAACACATCAATCTCAGAAACCAGCAGAGATCATGCGTTATTGGTAAACAGATGAAGAGATTATTGTTGGAAACTGTGTTGCACTGAAGTAACATGTTAAGAATGTGTACACAGGGAAGATCACAGAAATCGACGATGGGTAGGATATTTTGGCCACACTATTACCACATATTCCAACTGGTAGATCCCAATAAGCACTGAAGTACAAGTACCCATGTATGTAGGTGATAGAATCGTCTCTCACGTGTATCAATCATTTACAGGACGATTCGATGTTCTAATTTATCCATCTTCAACATCATCCAAATGAACTGCACTCCTTTTGAGACACAACAAATGACATGACAATTGCAATTTCTTCTGTTGAATTGGTTAATTTGTATTTAAAAAAGTAGCTATACCAATATGTAATGAAAACATCTTGCCAGAATTAGCAACATATGTATTTTACGTTATTACAGAGGACGGTTGTGTTATCATTGCAATTAATCATGAGTGTATATTTGAGTTATGTGTATTTCAAAATCTGCTACATTAGGTAGGGAATGATCAACCACATGTTCAGGCTATGTTATATTTGAACACGTATTCTAACAAATCAATCAACGAAAGGTTTATATTTGTATATGTTCTACGTCATCCGTATAGGACAATGTAAATGGTAATCACCACCATTATTGTGCAGCCGTAGTATCCCGTGGTTGGGCGAAGGCCTCAGCATGTCGTTTCCAAATCTGCCTGACTTGCCCTATCCCGTGTCAGATGGTGCCCTTCCAGTACTCGTCTGGTTCGTCTCTCCACCGTCTCGCCGGTCTTCCTCTATATCGTTTCCCTTCGTAAGGTCTCCAGGTTGTGATACGCGATGTCCATCGGTTATCTCGTAGTCTACTGATGTGCCCTGCCCAGGTCCACTTCTGTCTTCTGATTTATTCTATCACTCTGTAGCCTTTGTATTCTGCCTTACCCAGATGTTTATTTTTCTCTCCCGAAATGTGATGTTTAACATACTTCTCTCCATCTTTGTTTGTGCTGCTGCTAGCTTGTTCTTTGCCTGGATGGTGAGTGCCCATGTTATGTCATCGCTGGAAGTACGCATGAGTTGACGACTTGTCTCTTCAAGCAGGTTCCAAAGTTATCCTTGAAGATGTTGCGGCGTTTGGCGAATGCTGTCCAGCCGGCAGTGATCCTTCTTTGAATCTCCTTGTCTTGGTTTTTGTCTCTGATACTGTATCGCTGTCCCAGATAGACTTAGCTTTCAACGTTCTCTATCTGCGTCGTGTTGATATATATTGGCGTGTCATTTTCTAGCATCACTTTTGTCTTCGAGATGTTCATCTTGATACCTTGTTTTTTACTTTCATCAGCTAGCTCCTCCAGCATATTTTGTAGTTCTTGCGGTGTATTAGCACATATGAGTATGTCGTCGGCGAAGCGAAGATGGCTGAGATATTCACCGTCTATCATCAAGCCTCTGGTTTCCCAAGTCAGTCTTCGGAATATGCTTTCGAGTGTTGCCGTAAACAGCATAGGCGATATGGTGTCACCCTGTCGTACTCCTCTCTTGATGTTGATCTTGTTGCTATTTTTGTGTATGTGGACTGTCACCGAGCTATTGGTGTAGATGTCTTTCAGGAGATCGATGTACACACCTTTTATCCCCTGTTCTTGAAGGAAGGTCAGTATTGCTTGAGTTTGCACCGAATCGAAAGCCTGCCCGTAGTCGACGAAAACGATGCAGAGCGGGATATTATATTCTCGACACTTCTCTTTCAGTTGGTTTACGACATGTATGTGGCATGTTGTTGAGTACCTGCTTTTGAATCCTGCTTGCTCTCGTGGTTGGTTTTCGTCCAGTGTCTTCTCTAGTCTATTCGTTAGTATCTTTATGAGTAATTAGTAGATGTTTGATAATAGACATAACGGTCTATAGTTCTTTAAGTCTTTCTTATTTCCCTTCTTGAAGATTATCACCATCTTTGCGTTCTTCCAAGCGGTGGGTAATCGTCTTTCTGATAAGCATTTAGTATACAGCTTAGCCAGTGTCTTTTAGATTATATCTTCACCTGCTTTTAATGTTTCAATGTTTACATGGTCGTTGCCTGATGTCTTCCCATTCTTCATATCTCTTAGCGCAGCTTTCACTTCCCTGGTACCTCTTTCGGGTCGGTGTGAATCATGGTACTCTGTTCACTGTCATATAGCTCGGTGTAGAATCGCTCTATTCGTTCCGTGATCATATCTTGGTCTTGTATTTCTTTACCCTGCTTGTCTAGAAGTGTAACCAGTCTGTCTCGGCCGAGTGCCTACGTTCTTCTTGCTTTCTTCAGGCTCTTTGATGACATAATTGTTTCTCATATGATCTCTTGTTTGTACTTTCTGATGTCCTCTTCGCTTTCTTTTTGATGGTCTTGCATATTTCTGCTTCCATTGTTGACTTGGTTGATGACAGTTACGTCAGTGACCAAGTCTGGCTTGTTTGTCAGGATGTAGTCAATTTCGTTCTTCGTTTCTCCATTTGGGCTTTTCCATGTCCATCTCCTCCCTGCTTTCTTCTGGAACAAGGTATTCATGATTTTGTACTTTCTTGATGTTGCACATTCTACCAAGGTGTCGCCTCTTCCGTTTCTCACACCTAGGCCAAATTTGCCTGTTGCTGTTTCCGAAATGTTTGTTCGTTTCCCTACTTCCGCATTAAAGTCTCCCATCACTATCGTGTAGTGGGTTGGCTTTTCTAAGGTCTCATCCATGTCGTTGTAGAAGTTGTCTGTGTCTTCTTCTGAGTATGATGTTGTTGGTGCATATACTTGTACTATCTTCAGCTTGTAGAGCTTTGTTATGCATAGAACAAGTTATGCTATTCTGGGGCTGATGCTGTTAACCCTCACTATATTGTCTTCCATTTCTTGTTTATGAGAAAGCCTACTCCAGATTGGCCGTTGTTAGCTGTGGAATGGTATAGTAGATGACTGCTTTGTAAGGCAGTGAAGCATTCCTCTCTTCTTCTGACTTCTCCGATCCCGATCACATCCCATACCAACTTGGTTTCCCTAAGTTCTTCCTCTAGTTCTTTTATATGTTCATCTCTTAGTAGTGTTCTTACATTATATGTTGCTATCTTCAGTCTACTTACCTTCTCTCGGCGGCTCTTCTTAACCCAGAGAAGATTCTTAGCACCCCCTGCACGTAGCCCTACTTGACCCGAACCGCCTCCTTGGTCGTAGATTCTTTCGATGCTGCTGGGGATATTTGTAAAACGAACATGGTAAGTTCTCATTGCAGATATGATATCGCGTCTAAAATCGTTACTTTTGTTTTAGGTGGTGCTGCAGAAATGGGGTAAGTTATTATAGACACAATGCTAAGTTTAATCAAGCACACTAGGTGTTTTGGTTGTTGCATTGCCCTTGCTAGCAGTTTGCCTATCCGTCCTCGCGCGTGCGTGCATTCGTGCATGCGTGCGTACGCTAACGCTTGTATGTGTATGTTACAGAATCATGATGTTTTGTAGCAGGTTCGCAGTTGTGTTCACCTTTTCTTGAAATAATTATTAAAAGCTAAAAGCAGCTATTAAGACTAAACAAATTAGTGATTGTGTATTTTGTAACTATCAAATTGTAATACAAATGACCAAGGCGTTTTTTAATGTACAATGTGGGGAGGGGGGATTGCCCCAGCCCTTTTGTTTGCCCATCCCCAGTCAGACAGTGCTGCACACCGATCTGACTTAGCCATTGAATCGGTCATCAGCACCGTACCTGAGTTGGGAATCTGAAGTCCAATCTACTGGGACTCGTGCGATTCTTCCGGACAACGAGACGGATGAAGATGTCAGCGCAGACCGGGAATGTCAAACAGTTCCCCCGGCACCACGATGTCAGGTTTGCCCAGCACAAGCTGCAGGCTGGTGGGTGCTGTGCTGAACAACCTACCAGCCTGCATTATGGCGTGGGAACAGATGAAGGCACCAGAAAGTACCAGTGACAGAAAGGAGACGGCTGAAGCCAAAGGGTTCCTGATAATCTTGAACCACCAACAAACGTTGATCACCGCACTGATGGGGGACATCCTGGAGACATTTGAAACACTCCAGAAGAAGTTGCAAAGGAGTGATTTCATCATCCGCGATCTTCTCACACTGTGACTGATGCGGCAATCAAGAAGTTGAACCTAATGAGGGATGGACCATTCCCAGGAAGAATGGGGGAGAAAGTGAGTTGTCCAAACGATAACACAAAAGAGGACCTAACACAACGAAAGTGAAATCATCAGTTCGTTTGTACAAACCGCCGCGATGGACGAGCAATCAGGTTGGAGGTCGTGCAAGCAAGCATCGCACGAATATCTGTCTGAACGCACCCGGAGCAGGAGGACGTCATCAAAGACATGGAGGACGGGGCAGCCGAGCAGTGGGAAAACATGATGAATGTGCCATTCCTGCCTGACGGCTGTGAACTCGGTTGTAAGTTGACTGTCAGTCTGAGCCAACTTCTGCCAGTCACAACAGGTTAAGTTCAGAAGGTGTTGGCATCTCTGGCTTGTATGAGTCCACACTCTACGCAGACCGAAAGGATCGTACGTGAGCCACCACAACCTCGTGGTCGATAATCACCGCACCAGTATGAATGAGGACACGAGAAACGCACCACTCATGGTGGCACTGAATAGTGTGGGCACCGCCTAGTATTACCCTCGTCCCGCTGTCGTCAGATTCTCAGAGTAGACAAGAAGATCGAAGCTGGGCTCCGTACTGGGACATGTACGGACAGCGTGAATTCGTTAGGAAATTCACCCGCGAAACGGAACTCGTCTAGTCAAATTGAGACAACTGTCAAACGTTCTGACTTGCAGGATACGTCTCATGTTTCTGTGACTACTGCATGTATTGGTTATAATAAAACATGTTTCTAGGATATATGTGTAACATTTATTTTCATACCAACATCTGTCGTCACTCGTCACTGTAGGCCCCACAACTGTGGATACAAAGATAATCGCACATTATATTAAACTTTCATACATGCCAAGGGTTATGAACATAATCATTAATGTATACGTAAACTGCCATGTTTACCCATTAGAAGTGCCGTTTTAAGACATTGCACCCCCAGTAAAAATTCAATAAAAATGCTCTGCAAATGACGATTGTTTGTACAGACAATCGGGTGACCCAGTGACGGATCCGTGATGGCGATAAACGAGGTATACCTAATGCATCATCGACCACATATTATAAATAGCTGTATTTGCCGCCATAGCATCCTCGCAAGCCAGGGCAGTTTGCCATGCAAAACTTAGCCTCGATTATCCAGGCGCCGTGTGGTGGCAGCATTGTCCCATCACAACAGCCTGGATTATTAAGCTCCAGCCAATGTTACCGGCTTTACCCCGGATAGGGTAAGACCACCTTAAGGATTCGTCCGCCATTACCGACCGAAAAAGTGCCTTGGAAAATACCGTTTTGGTGTGATGTGTGAATTTTGTTCGAGCACTTTGACATGGCATATGTTAGTCCAGTGAATATTGAATGTACTACTGCATTGGATCTTTCACGAGGTAGCAATAAATATACGCTAGTCGCTCGCGTATTCGCACAGTGGCTATTTTGCAGCATGCACCAATATTTCAAAATCCGTCACCAGATTGGGGCGAAATTGAGGGGTGTCAGGTTTGGGTGGATTTTTCTGAAAAATGAGGTATGAGAATTTCACACGAGTTTTTCACAGCACTTGTGTCAATGGAGGTTAAATATGCTGTGAAATTTTCAAGAAAATCATAAGACAAATTTGGCAGGAAATGAAGGAAACGTTATAGTGGCCGCCTATTTAAAATTTAAATGTGGTCTTAACCCAAATTAGACATATGACCCGTTTTATCACGAAAACCGCCAAAATGTGATTTGAGCGACGGGTGATGGTTTTTCGGCTGCATTTAGAAGCTGATGTAGACCAGAATACCGTGCAGCTATTGTATACTGTTAGTATTATGTCTACGAGGTTTTAAAAGTCATTAGTAAACCAGTTATTAGGTGATGTGAAGGTTAAAAACTACATTCCAAGCATGTTCTATGATACTGAGTAACACGAAAGCTTGTGTAAAAAGTGCACGTGTCAGGACGTGGAGTTTCTTTTAAATCTGCATCATGTGCGACAATATTGACATATGTCAAATAATTTCCAGTAAGATGAATTTATATCATTTATATTTTTGTAAGCGACATTTATAAATGCGTGTTTCTTAACCCAAATACTAACGTGGGTGTTTCTTCTGTTCCAGCTAATTATATACGTCACTTGTATATATCATAGTTGGATCGCACAATATGCAATAATGGGCAAGCAAGCAACATTATGATTCCACCTTATCCCCCAACACAGCCCTAATTTTAGTTAAAAGTTGGCCACCATAAGAAGCAGGTTGTCCACACACTTCTACCAATCAGGATCTAGCACCTGTTTTTTACAGTAATATCCATACACTAACTGAGACAACAAGAATATTAGAGAATCGGCATAAATATACCCCGAATGTGACTGAGAATATCATAGCAGTGTGTGACTCCAAATATGCAGCGATCGCAATGATCCGAATTTTAGCCCTAAAAATTAAAAACTGGTCACCTAACAGAAGTGCCATATGTTGAAATTGTGTACATGGACTGGCAGCTATCATTGTTGACAGTCATGCACTTTTCAGCTGTAATATAACCCAATTATGCCGAAGTTTGCAGAAGGCAAGGCAGCGTAAGCTAATTGTAGACTTACGTCAACTAGTCTGACAAGAAGCTGTTTTTATCATTTATATTATTTACATTATATCCGTATATTTAACATAGGAAATGTTTTTAGTACCCGTGTAAGAATTTTGTGACGTTTGAATAAGACATGATTAGGACATTGGACTCATCGATGTACTTGGAGAGATACTGGGTGCCACAACTGTCAGCAACCTTTATCACGTGTCTTGGATGTCCATGTCAAACGTTTGTTTCTTTCTGAAATTATCTATTTTGCTAGCTGTACCTCTTGTTTCCAATAATGTGTGTACATCAGCGAAATATATAGTGGCCGAGTAATCGACGTATGGCGATGTTTGGACACTCTGTATTAAACAGAGATCTGCGCCTGTGTAAAAATATGGTTATTTTAAGGGGGGTTAGGATGACAATTTGTATAACGCAAGATATACGTTCTATTGGGCATCCCATTTTTGGTTTCATAATGTATTATATATATACCTCAATTTATACCCAGCGTTTTAGTGCGTTATCTGCACTATAATTGTAGTTAACATCAAGAGACGCCTCTGTGCCTTTCAATATTGTGAATATTGTTGAAATGCCTGGATTGTGCTCTTGATACCTACTGGTGTCCTACACGAGTGACACACAGTTCATGATTGCACCATATTATTTAGCATAGTTTGTGGGCAGTACGTTGCACCAAAATTCGTGAAGATGTGCAACTTGCATGTCCAATAAATTGCTGCTTAAAATAATGATGTTAAGTATTTTTTACCAAAAATTACAACATTTTAAACTTATATTGAAACATGTCACACACAAAAATAAATCGACATTAAACTTTTTTCGTAGTACCCGCCCCAATTTGAAAACGGTTCTGGGAATCCCAATATATAATGACCCGTTCGTCCATTAGCACGAACAGCTGAGCGGTATTGTGTATTCGAATAATTGCTTCTACTTCCTAAACATTGCATGTAACACGAGCCACGGTTGGTTGAAATTAGTTTTATTATGACCACCTGACCTGTCGCCAACCACTGATCTAGTGAGCGATTTCATAGGCTCAGCTTAAATTCAGAGTTTCGCAAAGCGATCAGCCAGGAGGTACTGCTGGCTGGCACTGACGTAATCAGCAGCAGCGGCCCCTGGCGCGCGAGGATGCGCCATGATAGCGGTTAAACACCCCAGTATAAGACCTGGCCTGCGCTAATTGCCATTACACAATTGTTGCAACGTAATCAAGTATGGTACATCCAAAACTACACAACTAGTTATCAACATTCACAAAACGAGTATTGCCTACAGCATATTAGCTTACCCCATTGTATATTTCTTTTATTCTATTTGCAGTTGAAGATTGTATATTATTATCAATGATGAATTCCACCGTCTTCTGCTTCTTCTTTCTTGCGTTCTTCTAGTTTATGTCTTCGGATGTATGTCAAGATCCGTGACAGCGCGACGAGACAGCGCGAAACGGGAAGCGTACTGAACCGCTGATGAATCTCCCGGATGTTTAAAATACTTTGTGTAACTTGCGAAACTGTGAATATTCTTACGGGTGGTCTCGGCAGTGTGCACAGTCAAAAATAAGTTATGCTTCAACTCCTCCCGCGCCTTCGATCCTAAATTTATATTAGCGTCAATCTGCATTAACGTGTGTTTCATTCGCTACGTGGCGCCATCATAGTTTTTATATTGTTATTTTAGAATGAAGCCAGGTATGCAAAGCTTGCTACAAGAGAACACACAATCTATTCAGGGCATGAAGGCAAATATCACGCATGTATGCACACATACATACACAACCATTTGCAGGAAATTGTGAATAAATCTTTCAAGACACACGACGATTGGAGTGAGAAGCAGACGTGGCATCAGATCATCACCTCCTGGTAGGATTATTAAGAATTAAACTGAAAACGAACACAGATACTGTCATCAGACCACATCAAGTCTGAAGTCAAGAAAAAATAACTCTAGAGTCCTACTGGGCAGTGAGAAACAGGTTTGAAGCCGTGTAAGACGTGATGGAGGACATCATATACCCACTTTGAGAGAAGAAACGTGGATGGAAGCTTGCAAAAAACCATGTCTGCCCTCCAATTACTCACACGTAGGCTCGGGAATATGGTGGAGAGGAGCAGGAAGGGGGCAGCTGCCCCCCTGGAATTTCTCCGGAAGGGCAGACATCTGGTTTTACCTCCCCATTAAATGTGAGCGTGAATGTTTGTTTTTGTGGTGAGCGTCAATGGCGAGTGAAAATGTAAATTTGATGAGACGATTAATGTATAATTTTATTGACTGCGAAAGGTGTGTTTAATTGGAGGGCAGACATATGGTTATTTTTGCCCCCTCTCCCAGTAATAGGCGACGCAGACATACGGTTTTTTGCCGCCCCCCCACCCCCCGTCTTTGGATGTCATCATTAGCACTGCCCCCCCCCCCCCGCCCCCGTGTTCCGATGGAATGAGTTCACAGCCGAGACAGCGGAGAAGCTGAAGTTACAACGGTGCATTGGCGAAAACATTTCCAGCAGCACCCCCCTCCCCGTCTTCCGATGTCACAGTCGAGTCAACTGAGACAGCCACAAGGTGAAGCAAGATGTGAAGATATGCGGAGGAGCGGCGGCGAAAACTTTCGGTAGTGCTGAAGCTCCAGTAGCCCCCCCCCCCCAATGTGAATTTCGTTCCCGCGCCACTGTACACATACCTTTCACAGTCGACACAAATTCACATTAATCGTCTCATAAAATATATATTTCTACCCGCCATTGACGCTCGCCACAAAAACAAACATTCACGCTCACTTTTAATGGGGGGGGGGGCAGAACCATACGTCTGCCCCAGAGAAATTCCAGGGGGCAGCTGCCCCACTACCCCCCCCCTCTGTTCCCGAACCATCAAAGCTTACTAAAATTGCCGCGTTGTTACTCAAGTCCCCGAATAGCGAGCTCGGATAATCACTAGGAAAGTTGTGGCTGGTTATAAAATATCCAATGCAAATAACTATTATAGAAAAAAGTTACCGCGCGATAGATTTGTTAGGCGCAATATTTCAATATTTGTATAACAGTAAAGTCTGTATTCAACATAGTTCTAGGGGTGACCACTATTAAATCAAACTATCCTTCGTTGATATGCTAGCCCTTTACGCGAGTTACATTCTAATATTGGGCGTCTTTCTGAACGTGTCTGGGGAAACAGATGTATCGTTGTTCGCATCGGGTGTAGGTCTACAGTAGGCCATGCGTCACAATAATTGTCACGATATTTGTGGACATATTTCAGACCCCCGCACCCCCCCCCCGTCACGTTTCGTAACGCTGGCATATTAGCTCCCTCTATCGTTACGTTCATTTTGACAAAGACTCCCTATACCGTAGACATCGATAGAGTTCTAATAATTATTATATTCGTTGCAGAGCTGTATTGGTTCGTTGTTTCCATGTAAAATATATAATAAATGCGTAAAAGTAATAAAAAACAACAGCTGGACGAACCAACATTAAACAAAATCGTTACGTAACGGTTAGCCAGAGACCCACTTCACATACATGTAATACTTTGTTGCGTTTGCCCATAGACCCCCGCCCTCCCAAGCGTAGCGTACTTTGTGGATGGTTCCATGGCATATCAGGCCCGTAGCGTGATTGATTTGAGGAGTGATGTGCGTTTTTTTCGACCTGCGATTGCCTGCTCCCAGAAAACTCAAACTGCACCCCCCGTGATACATCAAAATTCACCCTTTGACCCTCCCAAAAATCTCCAACTGCATCCCCCTGAGACTTTCAACTGCAATCATTTGAAACACCAAACAAACTACAACTACACCCCTTTTGAGACCTCTTTTCATTTTAGAGGAACACTTTTGCCACATGCAAACAATTGTTGTGACATCCAATACGTGATTTTACCTTGAAGTTGTAGAATCTTTCGTCAGCGTAGCTTGCCAACTTCTTCAGTACTTGAGACGTATGGTGTCATCGTACATGTGAGATAGTTCATTCCCCACATCTCGATTAATTAGTGTTTTGACCTTTATTATCTATATGGCTGTTTATGGGTCGTATTCTCCTGTTGGCTTCCTTGTCTTCTATTTTCGCTGCCTCCCAGTCTGTGGTGTGTGTTTTTGTTGTTGCTTGGCCCTTAGGAGCGGACTTGTTGGTGGTCACATGGGTGTTTTCTTGCTCCTCGTATAGTTCTCTTTTTTTGTGTTGTAAATATGCGTTCTATGTTTCTCAAGTCTCGTTTTGAACAATCTTCCAGTCTCCCCAATATGTACAGCTCTTGCATGGCATTTGATACACCCGTTAGCCCTATTCTTGTGGCTCCACTTTGTTCTTTGGGTGTACCAACAGGCGCTTGAGGGTGGTGTCAGGACGCATAGCTGTTGCTATATACTACTTCTTCAGCACTCGGTCTACTCTCTCTGATACCCCCTCCACATATGAAATGACTACTTGGCTACTGTAGGTAGGTCTCCGTCACCTTTTTCAACGCACAGGACGGATAGCCACATACTCTGAGGGTTTATCTTAGGTGTTCCTAACTCCTAACTTTTGGGGTGGTTGGACGCAAAGTTCACGTATTAGTCATGTATTGTGTGTGTGTGTGCGTGCGTGCGTGCGTGTGTTTGGAGGGCATCATATATGCACCCATTGGATCCCCAGCCTACCCGCCTGCAATATCATCAACAAAGAAAGTCTTGTTAACACAGGCCTCTGGCCACGTGTCCAGCATTATGCGACATTGAAGAATACGCTGGGTAGGACAAGGCTGTAGGATGGAGAGCAATCTTTCCAACGCTGTCTTAAATTCTTTTTTTTTGAGAGGACAACAGTAGTCTAAAGATCAATAGGCAGACGCAGACCACGCTTGGCCTTGGTGGACGGGAATAATGCGTCAGCGTCTGAGTGCACGATACGGTGCATCGATAGTCAGCATCCGCTCTGCCCTGATGTTACCTACGTGACGATGTCATTTCATCAGTTTGACTCATCACATTAATTATAATGCTGGAGATAAGGATTTGTGTTATTTGAATGACGTCAACTTATCGTCTGCTACTGCAGCGCGCGCATCTGCTGAATGAAAACAATGCAATGGTTTCTGGGATACGTCAGCGCGTGTGATGCAGAATTATGGAGTTTGGTACAGCGTTGCTGTTGAGTGATAGATTGTTTGCCGGTGAAGGTAAGTATATCTGCCATGTAAACCCATCTTTCTCGGCGAAGTAGAGTAACGTAATAGGTATGATCATTTAGTAAAGATTGAATGCTTAAGGCGCGCGTTTGGTTTGGTACGTTCGTTTACACAAGGACGTCTTCACTGTGACTGAGTGTTGTCAGTGATGACGAAGTTGGTAGGCATCGTTGATGGGAAGCTGACTTTGTTGATTCGGTTGCCCATGACGCTGCAGCCTAATCAGACTTAATGATGTGACTCGCATTCGTATCCGTTAGGTGTGTTAATGATATTGCGTGCTTACACCGCCGTAGTTGGTTGAGTGTTGCGCTATGGAATGGATGTTAGATCTCTTCGTTGATCGCCTTCACTTCATTTTCTGTTGAACCACACCAGAAGGCAGAAGAATATAATTGCAAAAATATAGTATCCGATGTTCTCAAAACTCATGCCAATGCGACCAGGGTCAAGCAAAGACAACGTTTCCGTTGCCCGAGTTTCACAGTCTGTGCTTAAATGGTAGTTTAAAATTAATCTGCTTGCCAGAACAACATAAAACATATTTTCAATCAAATCAGTGATCCACCGACATTGTCAGATGTTTATTTTTCTAATAATTTAGGCCCTTTAATGTGTTTTATCCAGGCTTTAAAGCCAAGCGTAACTGCCTATGCATTGCTCAATAGTCAGCATTTCATAAATAAATGGTCAAATTAAAACTATTGATTTTTTACATCTAGACAGCTGTCACTGACATGCAACTAACATTGTTGCAAAACAGTGTCTTTCTTGCAGGCTGCCTGATAGTCCTTTGTTGTTGGTTCATTATATCCTTTGTCAGTTGTTACATACACAAAAGTCAGCAATGACAGCCATTCCGTATGGTTGTTTCATAGCTGATATCAAGATTTGTATTCTTACGCATCCTGCTTGCTCTTTGATCATTGTGAGTAGAAATCTGCACAAACTCGCTCATGCGTGCATTTCCTCTAATCCAAAGAAACACCATGAAAAAAATCCCAGTGTCTGCTACACAACTACTGGCCTGTGACAGTCACGTCGTCATGGCAACACAGCACCCACCTTACAAAGGTGTGTTCATTGTCAAGCTGGGAAATTTCCCGAACCACAATAAAGACCTATGTGTGCTTTTACGATTTTGCACAGTCGTTTTGTGGTAGTCGGCATGAGCTCTGTGGGGGTGACCGTGTCTGAATGGTTCCTGTCAGGAACCAATCATCCACGACGTGGCGGGGTCTCCCGGGTGTGACCCCCCCTCCCTAGTAAAGTGGCACCAGCACATTTGAAAGCATTAGTGTGGACTCCACACCTGTGCAGGTGAGGCGGGACCTAGCATGGTAGGTGAGTCATAGCGTAACAAGATCGAGACGAATTAATCACGGTGACAGGTGGTGCGCGTCCATGAAGACAAGACACACGTGGCCGTTGTCATCACAGTTGTTGTTGTCACCGATGACAGTGACTGTCACACGGTCTCTCCGTCACACTGGATTAAAACTGTGCTGTCACCTGCACCCTGTTGCCTGCACCCCACTGAGCCATTTGTACACAAGATTAGCAGGTACGTTTCATAGGTCGTGTTTGGTGTTCCCCCATTAGAAGCCATAGGACACACAAAGCTGCATACAATAAGCGAGTTATAGGCACCACCATAGGTGAAACGAACTATTGCCTCGGTTGACTGGTCCAGTCAATCAATGTGGGTGGCTGGATGGACGTCCATCATGCCAGGTAGGATGTATCGATGGTTTACATGTGTATGTGTGTACACACTTTTGTTGTATATTAATGTTTATGATTAATACATTAAGTAAGGACCCGATAAAGCATACTTGTTTTGTGTAGCCTACAGAATGGAAGCATTTTGTTGAATTATGAAATATTTGGTAATAATTAGTTAAATGCTGGTATAGGCATTTTACCATTTCCCCAGATTTATTAATATTATGCATTATTCTATAACTATAAATACTTTCCAGTACAGTAGTCCTGTAGTGTTAAATACACGTACATCCTGTAGTGTTAAATACATGTACATCCCAAGATAATACATGGCATATACTGCTATAAAATACTTGTTATAAAATACTGTTATAAAATAGTAAACATATTCTAAGCTACCAGAGAATTTTGACTAATTGTAGAATTATGAAAGGTTGTGCAAAACGAATGAGGTCAGTATAGATACACCCAGGTTACTGGGAATTTGTCTCATAATCTCCCAGTGGGGTTCAAATGTCAGGGATCAACTGTATCAATAATACTGCCTGTCCTTTTGCCTGCCCTTTCACCTATCCTCTCCCAACTGTTGTCTTGATGCTAATGCCTGAGGGTATCCAGTGTCGTTAACATGTACAGTAGCATTTTAAACAGCTGTGTTGTATTTTTAGCCAATTGTTAATGGAGACGCTATTGTTAGGCAAGAGAAACGAGTAGCATTCAAACATGCTTCTGCATAATGTGTCCGTTGTAGGGACGTCGTTGATGTAGGTGAAGATTGGCTAGGGATTTCACAGGCTTCTTGTAGCAGTAATGTGCATAGACAAAGGCAGAAAGTAAAGGTTACGTACCAGTGAGACTTTAGCCTGTTTGAGGAAGAGTTTCTGCAGGCTTGTTCACAAACAAAGAAGGTGCTCTAACAGATAGGGCGGGTTCTTTGATGTCTACCTGCTGAGCGTCCCTTTGAAGTGTCACTCCAACTGTGAAAAACATACCTTATCTACATAACGCCTGAAGTGGTATAGGAAGGGCCTAATTAGCAGGATTGTTGATGAGTACAGGCAAGTGCACTGGCGCGCATATAATGCTAGTAACAAAGATACCTGCAGCAGGGTTTAGTTGAATATGTTCAGCAGAGGTTGTGCCTTAAAAAACAAATATGGGTGTTATTAGGTGGAGCCTGCATGGATAGACTTACTGTGTGGCATGAAGCATTAAAGCTGAGCTCCACTCAAAGGAATGTGTGTGCTTAATGTCTTCACTAAGAGTGCCATGTGCATGCTTTGATAAAAAATCAAGCAGTTCTGCTTTCTCTCACTGGACCATGTAAGTGATGTTTGAGTTAAGGTACTCTCTTTGATGTCACTCTTTCCTTGGCGTCTGTTGTACCACACAGTTACAGGATTCATGCTAGAACAACATCAGTTCTTTGTAATTGTACATTCACTGCATTCCTGCAAAGGCAGTTTGTATTTGGACATCGCATCATTAACCATTGTTTGATCCTGCGACCCGCAGTCAAGGATTTATGGTTAGGCAGTTCCTGCTTAGGAATATTTTTTTTTTAAACATAACTTGATAAACCCATCTCAACATGGGTTTCTAAAAGCGAGGTCATGCTTAACAAATATGTTATGTTTTTTGGAAGATATCACTAAGTGGGTAGATGATGGATCACCAGTAGATATCATCTACTTAGATTTTCAAAAAGCTTTCGACAAAGTGCCACATCAAAGATATATGTAGAATATACAATGGGGGAACTGTACTAAGTACTACTGTAAAAGAAAAAGACTTAGGGCTGACAATTAGTGCTGACATGAAGGTTTCAGAGCAGTGTGGAATTGCAGCTTCAAAAGGAAATCAAATCCTTGGATTGATTAGGCGAAATATAGCATATAAAGAAAAAGAACTAATAATACCGCTGTACAAAACAATAGTTAGGCCTCATTTAGAATATTGTATACAAGCGTGGAGGCCATACCGCAAGAAGGACATAAATATGCTAGAAAAAGTACAGAGGAGAGCGACTAAAATTATACCAAAACTGAGGGATCTTAGTTATGAAAAACGCCTAAAAGAATGTGGTTTAACAACACTAGAGACCAGGAGATTGAGAGGAGATCAGATAGAAGTGTTAAAAATATTGAATGGTTATAAAACTATTAATAGAAATATGTTTTTTTCAGTTAAGAAAGATAGAAAGACTAGAGGACATGAAGTTACATTAGTAAAGGAGCAGTGTAGATTAGACGTAAGAAAGTTCTCATTTTCACAAAGGACTGTGAATGAATGGAACAGATTATCTGATGATTGTGTGGGTTCTAGTAGTGTGAATATGTTTAAAAATAAAATCGACACATACCTCAGAAGGGCTGGATATATGTAGATAAAAGGGTTGGACTCTCGATAAGCCAAAGGGCTTCCTTGTCCACCTGCCATTTAGAGTTAATTCTCTGGATGGCAAGCTTGTTAAATCTTGTTAAATAATATTCCTACCCTGACAAGTTTGTGTATAGAGTGATATCATTAATAACACCTCCAGTGTTTTGATATCATGACAAGTTCAAATGTCACAGTCAGGATTGCTCTGTGGACAGCTGTTACGAAACCGTTCCTTGTGGATATTTGCATAGAGACTAATGGTCATTTGGTCGTGTTTCTGGTGCTGTTACTGGGCACTGTAAGTGCGACAGCCAAGCCTGAGGTGTCTTCTTTGGAGTGAATGAAGGTGGGCCAGACTATACCTTCCAGACATGAGGTGTGAAACAATGTACTCAGCTTCATAAACAGTTGAGCAAATAGACAGGAGTCATTCACATCTCTCCATTGTGTGGTTGGTCCAGCGGCCATACCGACAGGACATGACTGACAGATGGACGTCAGTGCCTTGTGCCTTTGGCTATCCTCTCGAGACAACAGTGCCATTGAGAAATAGTCTTACTAGGTGTATGACTGTATACAGAGGTAGGTGAACCAGGCTGGCAACTAAATACCGCGGGTCATATACACCCTGGCTGTAACTCATAGCATGTTATCTCAGATTCTGTAATACTGATACTAGAGTCACATGTACAGGCTTGACAGTGCTCCGTCTCTTCAAGCTTAGACAGTTCCTTGTTATTCGACAATGATTGTACTGGTTTGTAGAAAGTAGGAAATAAAGCTACAGGAAAAATCTCAGGAAATTATATCACAGGAAAATGTCACAAATATAAATATGTGTACCCGGTAGTCTTTTTTAAAAATTCTTATTTAACTTTATTGTGCTCAGGAGTCTGTGAAAATGTACAAGTAAGAAAAAAATAACAGTTTGACTTTATTTCCGGTGACTTTCCTGTGTCTATTTCCACCCACTGGCTTGTGTACGTGCAGATTATGGGGATTAATTGACATATATATTTAATATTTAGCTAACTTTCAAGATCATTAATTCCCCTTTGGCAGTCTTTTTACATAATATGTGGACTGACACACACACACACGCACGCACGCACGCACGCATGCACGCACGCACGCATGCACGCAGACACACACACACACACACACACACACACACACACACACACACACACACACACACACACACACACACACACACACACACACACACACACACACACACACACACACATTAATTAAATACATACATACATAACAACATCATATTGATTTATAGCAAAATTGTTTTACAGTTGTTTCTAGTACACAGTAGGTACCCTCCCTGGTATGTCCAATAAATGTAACATATTAATTTTGTGGTTCTGGCTATATATTATTGACTATTTGTTATAGTCACTTGGGAAATGATATGGCAAGATGCACTAGTTACTCATTGTAATCTAGTAAACTGAACCTAATGCTATTAGTATTAGTTATGCCATGACTTGATGTGGTTATGATTAATTATTCATCTGCACTTGCTGCCTGGCTCCCCAAACAGAATATCAGAGTCTAACTTCTAAGCTAAAATGTCAAATTGCACTTTCCATTCAAATATAATATATGTCCACAACAATGCAAGATTTAAGTTATTTAGAATTCCATAGCTTCCAGTTATTTACACGGAATGAACATGGAACACTTGTGGAGACAGTTAAGGTAAAAGAACATTTTAGCTAAAGGCAAGATATAAAAATGTACTACTATGGTGTATGTTGTATTAGTACCAGGACACCCACATGCACTACGCACGCACGCACGCACGCACGCACGCACGCACGCACGCACGCACGCACGCACGCACGCACGCACGCACGCACGCATGTGCACACACACACACACACACACACACACACACACACACACACACACACACACACACACACACACACACACACACACACACACACACACGTACTGTGTAACTGATATATGATAAGACACTCCACAACAATGTCAGGAACTTGACTGCAGAATCTCACGGTGAGGAAACTAGTTACAGTACAATGACAACACTGGACACTAAGTCTTGTCACGCCGGATACCCTGTCACGCCACGGGTCATCAACGTGTTGGATGGGCTGGACCATGTGTGTCTTCAAGTTTTGTCAGAATGGATCACAATATATATAATATATATATATACATATAAATCATCATCAACAATCCCTTGTTGTGGGAATGATTTTTCTACGGATAATTGGTTTTATTTGTTGTTTCTCTATATTCAGCTTATCGATTCAATCTTTGCTAAGACAGTTTCCCACACAGAGAACACTTATAACCAGAATGTGGTTAAGTCAGACTTTGTACATTATCAATACAATACAATCAACTGTGATGTCAGTTCAGCTCAGTTCCAACAGGAGATACTCTTCTTCCTCTTGACCCCGTGTGAGATGTGGTCCACATCACTCCGACTGTCCCACCCTCTTAGTGATTCCCCTCTGGAGACATCTGTTCCAGTCTCCTGCCATGTTCTTCCAGTCTTGGCCATTCCTACCTGCCCTCTTAAGATCTCTCATCACACTATCTTTCCATCTCAGTTTTGGTCTTTACAATATTTTTCCATCTCAGTTTTGGTCTTTACAATATCTCTCCACCTCAGTGTTGGTCTTTACAATGTCTTACCATCTCAGTTTTGGTCTCTCTCTTCTCCTTCTACCTCTTTCTGTTTTCCATGCTCCCTTTGTCAGTCTATTCATTTACTGTGTGAGTTCATGCCACTCCTTCTCTTCTCTCAATTCCCTCATCATCCTTCTGTCTTCCTTGGTCACTTTTCACATTATTCAGACCCAGTTGTTTTCTGCTGCCTGTAGCTTCTCCTGCCATTTTGTTGGTGCCAGTGTTCCCAAGCCACTGTGAGATATGTCCACTATTCCACAGTTGTACTCCTGTTGACATATCTTCTTGGTCATCTCTAGAATTCAAATGGAAAGCTGGACCAATTTATCAAATCTCTGCATTACCATAGCAACCAGGTTCACAGGTGCTGATACGTTGACATGATTCAATGTGGATATGTATCAGTAATGTGTTGATTTATTTTATGCTGTTTCATTATAGATCTGCTAATCTCTAACATGTTATGTTGCTAATTTCTTACAATTATAGAAATGGCTTCCTTGCTTTCATAATAGTTTTATTCTTATCATATAATTAATAAGTATATAATTATGATCGTGTATTTAGTATTAAGATATGTAGCAATCAATGTAGGTATTATTTTATTGTATAAATTTTATTTATGGCTCAGTATTGACACTGAATTTTCATGTAGTTTTCACCAATCTGGTCCGTTGGAGCGATTTTTGTGGGGCTAAATTGGATGTAACATTTCAGTCGCCAACCCTGCCTAGGTAGAGACAGGGGCAAGAAGGGACTAGCACTGGAGACTTGTAGACAGAGTTGGTGTACTGCCAAGAGTCATGCAGTGGTTGCCTAACTGGTTGTCCTTACATGCTATTGCACTAAAGCAAGTCACCTGCGATGTAGGGCCATCACTCAAGTGTCCAAACATGCCCCACCCAGAGAGTGTGTACGCACGCATACATGCGTACAGGGAGGTGTGGCATGTGTGCGGGTAGCTCAGGTGTACACGTCACTGTCGGCTACGATGACAATGTGCACATGATAACAGATATTACAATGTAAGATGTGTAACTTGAACCACAATTTCGGTTGTTTTTGTTGATGCGTTCAAACTGGAAGTAGGTGATCTTTTCACTGGTGTCGGAATGACGTTTCAGTGTAGTGTTGTATAGACCAGTATACTCACTCCTGTCACGCTGTATTTTGGGATGTATTGTGAGGTATTAGTACTGTAGTTGAGAATTTATATAGAGTGACTGATGGTGGCTTTGACAGGTGTATCTTTTTGCTGTCAAAGGTGTGATATTGATGTCTTTCATAACAGGTTGTGAAGCTACAGTCAGAGGTGTGATGTTGTAGCCCACAGTGACATGCCTGTCATAAGTGTTATTGCAGTGTGTGACAGTTTCTTGCTGCGGTCTGTGGTGGTGTCTTTTTGTAGTTGATGATGGTGTGTTGTTGTTGCAGTGTGTTATGATGTTTTGTTACAGTTTTTGATGGTGTATTATTGTTGCAATGTCTGACAATGTGTTGTTGCCATGTTTGATGGTGTGTTGGTACTGCTCTATGTGATCGTGTGTTGCCGTTACTGTTTGTGTGATGGTGTTGTTGTTGCCGTGTTTCACAGTGTGTTATTGTTCCACTGTGTGATGGTGTATTGTTTTTTGTGTGGTGTGTGACAGTGTGTTGTTGCTATGTTTGACAGTGTGTTGTTGTTGCTGTATGTGATGGTGTGCTGTTGTTGCAGTGTATGATGGGGTACTGTTGTTGCAGTATATGATGGTGTGTTGTTGTTGCAGTGTCTGATGGTGTCTTGTTGTTGCTGCAGTATATGATGATGTGTTGTTGCTCCAGTGTGTTTTTGCAGCATGTGATGGCGTGCTGTGAGAGTGATGGTGTGTTGTTGTTGCAGCATGTGATGGCGTGCTGTGAGAGTGATGGTGTGTTATTATTGCAGCATGTGATGGCATGCTATGAGAGTGATGGTGTGTTGTTGTTGCAGCATGTGATGGCGTGCTGTGAGAGTGACAATGTTTTTGTTGTTGCAGCATGTGATGGTGAGCTGTGAGAGTGACATCGGGTTGTTGTTGCAGCGTGTGATGGCGTGCTGTGAGAGTGACATCGTGTTGTTGTTGCAGCATGTGATGGCGTGCTGTAAGAGTGACAGTGTGTTGTTGTTGCAGTGTGTGATGGCGTGCTTTGAGAGTGACAGTGTGTTGTTGTTGCAGCGTGTGATGGCAGGCCGTGTGAGTGACAGTGTGTTGTTGTTGTAGCATGTGATGGCGTGCTGTAAGAGTGACATCGTGTTGTTGCAATATATGATGGCGTGCTGTAAGAGTGACATTGTGTTGTTGTTGCAGCGTGTGATGGCGTGCTGTGAGAGTGACAACAGTTCCCTCGCGTCCTCCCTCAGTGATGCAAGCACCCCGTCCTCCTGTGGGGGGGAGCACAGCGGGCACCAGGCAATGCGTAGACAAGTGTCAGAGGGGAATGGCATCATGGACCTATTTGGGGTGCAGATGGAGGTGAGTTTTGTAAATGTATATTTGATCTTGTTGTAAGACCATTGATATGTCCATTTTTGGGTCATAATAATTTTGTGTTTTATAAAATGTTATATTTATTGGAATTATATTATTATTATAATTATTATTACTATATTCTATGTAACAGCTTCACCTTGTGTCATTAGTGCAGTGAAACCTCTTCGATATAGTCACTTTGGTTGTCTATGTCGGGATTAATGAGTTTTCTGGATAAACAAATCTCGCACATAATGGGGTTTATTAGCAAATTCTGTTCTCGTGAAATGATGTCTGGATGCTGAAGTGTTCCGGGTTAGCACAGTTCCACTGTACTTGTATAGTGCTTACGTCTGCCTGTTTAGATAATTCACCCATTCACCATAAAATTCGACTTTTTCCATTTTTTTTTCTTTCAAATTTACATGTTACACATTTAATGGCTGTAAACATTTCAATAAAGTTAAAAACATGAAGCATAACATTGTTAATTTACATTTGTTTTGAGACTGAATTATAGAAATTTTTTTATTGGATTCCAATTTTAATTACATGTATGTGCTTATCAGATAACCACTGAAAGTAATTCTATAGCTGTATTCTCTTTAACTGATTGCATATCTAATTGTAGTTGACACCATGTCCAATACTGCAGCTTCTGTTTCACAGAAGTCACATTGTGAGGCAATGAGGCATGCTGACAGTATCTCTCAGGGGAAGCACAGCAAAGCATCAAGTTCTGACAAATATTTGCATTAAAAGCTATTTCACACCACTCTGCCAGAGATAGAATAACATTTATGGTTGTCATCAGTATAGTTTTTGGAAAACTGGCTAGAAAACAATGTTCGGTATACAAAGTAAAATTTGTTATGACATTGTTAAATTACACAAAATCCATAGTGTGTAACTTATGAACTGTACTGTCAAATTGTATCCTTTCTGTGTGTTAATACATTGATATGGAAATTGATTAAAAGTTGCAACTGTTTACACCGATCTCATTCACATGTTCAGCTGCTGTCAGTCGGAATAGCAGTGCACAGGGTCGTTTTTACGCCGAGGCTGAGCAGAATAATTGAATTAGACATTTGAAACATTATCCCACATTGTCAAGAGGAATGTGTTTGTGATCTTGGGTCTAAGGTGTTTTGGAGACTGGTACGTAGTGCTAACTATGGTATATGGACACACCCTATTAGCAGCAAACATTAGTGTTCAACTATGGTTCATGTGGTTGTTAGTAGTAAAGGATATTTGCATATAATTGTGCTTTCTAAACTTTTATTTATTGCACATTGTTTAAATATGATTAAATATTAATAAGTACATATTTATTTATACAAATATGTTAATTGAAGAATGTGTAGTTACAGATTGATACACTTCGGATTTATTCACATTGAGTAAATATAGTTAAATATTTACAACAAATACAGATGTATGTGTTAAAATATATTCATTGAAGAATGTGTAGTTACTGATGAATACAGTAATCTGCAGTTAAAAGAAAAGGAAGATTATTAAAAAATTGTAAAGCTATAAGCACACAAAAAGGCACAAATTGTTCTTTCAGAACATATAGCAACCATAGCCAAAAAGTGTGAGACTAAGAAAGTTACAGCCATTGTATTGATAATCTACAAAATCCACCTTAACCACAATCTGGCTATAACTGTTCTGTCTGTGGGAAACTGTCTTAGCAGAGATTGGACCGATAAGCTGAATATAAGGAAATGACAAATAAAACTGACTATCCGTGGAAAAATCATCCTCACAACAAGGGATTGGTGATGGTGATGATGATATGTGTATAGAATATTTTATATATAACCTGATCCATGCATTCTGACAAAACTTGAAGAGACACATGGTCCAGCCCGTCCAACACAGAGTTGATGACCCGTGGCGTGACAGGGTATCCATGACAAGACTTGGTGTCCAGTGTTGTCATTGTGCTGTAACTAGTTTCCTCACCGTGAGATTCTGCAGTCAAGTTCCTGACATTGTTGTTGGCTGTGGAGTGTCTTATCACGTATCAGTAGTCCTGTGTGTGTGTTTGTGTGTGTGTGTTTGTGTGTGTGTGTGTGTGTGTGTGTGTGTGTGTGTGTGTGTGTGTGTGTGTGTGTGTGTGTGTGTGTGCGTGCACATGCATGCGTGTCTGTGTCCGCATGTGTGTGTGCATGTGTGTGTGTGTGTGCACGTGTTTGCATGTGTGTGTGTGTGTGCATGGGCACTTTTGAGCATGCATGACTGCATGCGTGTGTGCTTGTATGGATGCATGTGTATGACAGTTTTAAATGTTCCAAAATATGTACACACTACACAATGCACATTGAGAATGTTGGAACTGTGAAGGTGCTAATTATGTGCTCAATAAGTGAAATATTCCTAGCATACTTTCAAACATAGGTATTACATCAACCCAGACATTTAAGCCCAATGGCCCGGATGGCCCACCCAACTATCTGGCATCTATCCGGAATCCAGCCCAAACACCACAGGGCCAAGATCAAGACTGGGGATTGTGTAATTGTAAAAAGTTGTCCTACTGTGACTATCTTCAGATAGAGATTGTTTAACCTGCATGTGTTTCTTAGGTGTGTGTGTGCGTGTGTGCGTGTGTGCGTGTGTGCGTGTGTGCGTGTGTGCGTGTGTGCGTGTGTGCATGTGTGCGTGCGTGTGTGTGTGTGTACATCTTATGTGTATGCACATGTGCATATGCATGCATGCGTGCGTGCATGTGTGTATCTTAGGTACACGTGTGTGCTTGCATGTTAGACATGCATGTGAGCATATGCACATGCACAATTGTGTTTACATTCTAGAGGAGTTTGTCATTTTGCCTATTCGCCTAATGTATCTTAAACATGCTGCGTGAATATTTAATTATGTCCATTCATCCTACACACGTTCTTACAACACCTCATAGCAGTGATGTTTATAAATACGCCACGATCTTCTAGCAAGACATAACTGGACCTAGCACTTTGATAGGACTACACATCTGTGGGTATTAATGTCTACTCTAATTGATTTGTCACCTACTGCCTAGTGATCAATAACACACCAGACAGCACCATTCTGTGCATGCGTATGTGCTTGAGAATATAAGATGGGAAGATCTCACATGTAATAGCAACCATCTGGTAACTTCTACCTCCGCTTGATGTTATTCATCAAATTATCTCATCTGAATTAGTGCCAAGAGGATACCATCAACAAAAATAGAATCTGGTAATTGAGTGGCAGGTAATATTAGGTAACTCAGAGCAGACCACCATATTGGTTATGAATAATTTAAACCAGGCTGATAGCTGCAGGCTAGTCTGGGCAGGTGGTTTTGTCGCATATGGCCGCACATGATTGGTCAACCGGAACGTGCACAGTTGATGTGGGTTAGAAGCGATTTCTTTCCAGTGTTGCATTTGTGAATTTGTGAGTATGTCATTTATCAATCAGAGTCACAACAAAGGACCATAACAATGTTTTCAGATAACCAAAATAAGTGATAATGTTTGAAGTCTCTGGCTAGATGAGTCATACTGGTGATGCCCCAGGTCTATGCAGCTCATTTTCTTATGCTAAAGGGTTTATCATTTGAAATGACTTGGTCTCATGCTTCATTTTTGTTTGGTACATCACCGGAAGGCTTGTGTATGCAAACTATTTCTTTTTTGAAATTTATATTATAACTATTATTTTTCCAGGCTAATCATTATTCTACAGGCATACTTATTTTAATTATTTATTATTTATATATTTATTAATTTTATAGATTAATTTAACATGCCTTAGATGAATGCTGTTGATATTCATCGTAAGTAAACAATGTTTATATTTATTTTAACAATTAGCTTTTATCTACTTATGTTTATTATCTTAAGTTATGTATTCTTGTATTTGAAATGCATTTTTATGTGTCACTTTTATGTACAGAGCTACCAACGTTATCTACTGGATATGGTGTTGTATAAAATAAATATTATTATCAGTCTGATTGTATATTCAGTCATGTCACTTCATAAACAAATATACAACTATATAAGAACCATCTTCATTACTATTAATGCTATGTTATATAACCTATCAGGAAAATTGGTCTAAGTTATGAACAATAGTTAGAATATTGTAATTTTAATAAAGCAACATAATGTTTAATATGTACGTACAATACCATAAAAATTGACCACAAACTAAGTTCATGTAGGAAATATATGTCTATAAAAAATCCATGGTGTTAGATAGCATGCTAAGGTGTGGAACAAACAGAGTTTTATGGTTTTGGAAAATCAGATATGCTTGTGAGCTATACGCATCTATCTATTTAGTAAAGTGTCACATTGCATGTAAAAACATAGTCGCATTTTTTCAATAAACAGCAAAAACGTCCATAATCTACCATGTGGTTAATGGTGTTCTCAAATTGTAGCTTAATGGCATGCATGCCCTGTCAATAATCCTTCTAGTTATAACATGCATTTACTAAATCATAAATCTGTAACAACAATATTTACAGTCAGTAGTGTTGGCATATGGCCAGAAAATGGATTAACAGGTCAAACATGGTATCTGCACTTGACAGTAATAAGCTAGATTTCACACTACTATTGAATACATATACATAAATAAATATATATGCAAGCCCACCCACTTATATCAACACTGTATGAGTTTGGATGGAGAACAAAGGAAATATAAAACAACATTTTTATATAAATGTAATAATAAAGATTGACTTTAGAAATACGCTTACCATACCTGGATGAACATGTCATATTGACAAAACTTTGTTTGTGCAAGATGTCATTAAATATAATAAAATGGTTGGGTCCTCGGTAAGAAATGGTTTCCTTGATCACATGCCGTCTGGACCTTGTTGGTCATCTCTGGGAGTTTTACTACCAACACATCATAGACAATATATCTTACCTGAGTGAAAAACAGTATCCAGTAATAAAGAATTGACACACAGTTGTTTCCACAGAGAACACATATACAGCGTAGGAAATTGAAATGTTGGTTACTGGATAAAAAACGTAGTCAAGCCCAGACAGCCATTGTAAGATTCATGTCAGTAGTGTATGTCGAGATAATACCACTTCAAAAAACTGCGACATAAATCCCAGACTCTTGTCATAGATATTACCTGGTAATCAGTGGGATATGAGACATTCTTTCGTTGTTCAAAAGAACCATGTCTTGTGCGTCTGTATTATCTGTCACCAGTTGGTTTTACCTTTTGTCTGCCGAGTCAGGCGTTTTTAGATGGGACATCTTCTCCGACCTTCTCCTCCGTATCTTTGATGACAATGATTTATGAGGTTGTATCTTCAAAAGCCAGATATAACAATGCCCATTGATCCATGTTTCTTAGAAAGTTACACGGTGGCTTAGTTGCAAAAATTTAAGACTCTTAATCGAGAGAACCTGGGTTGGAATCCTCATACTGCAGCCTTGAAGATTTCGCAGTATTGTTCATTCAATATTGTCTGTGTTCAGTCAGCTGTTTAAATGAGTACCAGGCGGCGGATACTTGTGTATGAGTAGTTTTCATGTAGTAATTACAGTTTGTCTTCTTCACCAAGAGTTTGTATTGGCACAATACAGGTCTGCCAGAGGGTAAAGTGTAAAGCATTTTGAGCTGTCCTAAAGACTGGAGACCGTGCCGTAAGAATGTCTCCTTCATTGTTTATCTTCTTGTTTTATAAATAATTTTGATGTAGCAGTTGTCTGGTTGGTTACCTTTGGATATATACACTGTTATGTACATACACAACTGTACATATCTGATAAACACGTGGCATGGTGAAATTGGATTTACCCGTGCATCATCATCATCGATGTGCAGCCTTAGTGTCCCGTGGTTGGGCGAAGGCCTCAGCATGTCATTACCAAATCTGCCTGACTTGCGCTATCCTCTGCCAGATGGTGACCTTCCAGTACTCGTCTAGTTCATCTCTCCACCATCTAGCCGGTCTTCCTCTAGATCGTTTCACTTCGTAAGGTCTCCAGGTTGTGATACGCGATGTCCATTGGTTATCTCGTAGTCTGCTGATGTGCCCTGCCCAGATCCACTTCTGTCTTCTGATTTGTTCTATCACGTCTATGACCTTTGTCTTCTGTCTTACCCAGATGTTTGTTTTTCTCTCCCAATATGTGATGTTTAACATACTTCTTTCCATCTTTGTTTGTGCGGCTGCTAGCTTGTTCTTTGCCTGGATGGTGAGTGCCCATGTTTCCTCACCGTATGTCATCACTGGAAGTACGCATGAGTTGAAGACTTTTCTCTTCAAGCTGGTTCCAAAGTTACCCTTGAAGATGTTGCAGTGTTTGGCGGATGCTGACCAGCTGATGGTGATCCTTCTTTGAATCTCCTTGTCTTGGTTTTTGTCTCTGATACTGTATCGCTGTCCCAGATAGACGTGGTTTTCAACATTCTATCTGCATGGTCTTGATATATATTGGTGTGTCATTATATGCCTGTGTTCTTCTTACTTTCTTCAGGGTCTTTGTTTCTTGTACTTTCTGATGTCTGCCTTCACTTTCTTTTTGATGATCTTGCACATTTCTGCGTACTCTACTTGTTTTTTACGGTTGCCGTTATTCACCATATCTCATTAGTACTCATGTCGGTGATGATATTCTTGTCATTACATGCTTGTTGATTGCTTTGGTTACATTTGTTGCACTTAGTTGGATCATCTCAGTGATGTTTTCGCTCATGGTGTCGATGTCATCTAGTTCCTGTAGTGTTTCGAACCGATTTCGCAGTTCGAGTTGGAATTCAATCTTTTTTCTTCCGATTTGTGTGGTATCTTCACTCGGTGGTCTCTTGTTTATAAATTTCTTTCTTTCAGCCTTCACGTCCAGTTTGATGTTGCTCATTACCATTCTGTGGTCACTTCCGATGTTGACTTGGTTGATGACAGTTACGTCAGTGACCATGTCTGGTCTGTTTGTCAGGATGTAGTCAATTTCGTTCTTTGTTTCTCCATTTGGACTTTTCCATGTCCACCTCCTCCCTGCTTTCTTCTGGAACATGGCATTCATGATGATTTTGTACTCTCTTGATGTTGCCCATTCTACCAAGGTGTCGCCTGTTTCATTTCTCACACCTAGGCCAAATTTGCCTGTTGCCATCTCCAAAATGTTTGTTCATTTCCCTACTTGCACATTAAAGTCTCCCATCACTATCTTATAGTGGGTTGGCTCTTCTAAGGTCTCATCCATGTCATCGTAGAAGTTGTCTGTGTCTTTTTCTGAGTATGATGTTGTTGGTGCATATACTTGTACTATTTTCAGCTTGTTATGCATAGAACAAGTTCTGCTACTCTGGGGTTGATGCTGTTAACTCTCACTATATTGTCTTTCCATTTCTTGTTTATGAGAAAGTCTACTCCTGCTTGGCCGTTGTTCACCATGGAATTGTATAATAGATGGCCACTTTGTAAGGTAGTGAAGCATTTCTCTCTTCCTCTGACTTCTCCGACCCCTATCACATCGTAGCCCTAGTTGACCCAAACTGCATCCTTGATCATAGACTCTTTCAATGCTGCTGGGGACTGGGGGCCTTGGCTTCATTGTACTTTGCATGCTGGTGTTGTTGGCCTACCCTTCCTCGCTGGCCGGTGTGGGTTGGAAGGGGGGGCGACGTAGGATGAACGAAATTGCCAAAGTTTTGACATGGTAGCCGAACCAGTACCGAACGACCGCCTTGCATCCGGTACTCTAACCACTTGACTCTAACCATTCATGCGCATATTGTTTATTACATGTATAAGTCATTATTATTTTTGTAACTGTTTTAATGAGTATTAGTGAGTGATGAGCATTAAGTCACAAAGTTGTGAAATGGACATTTATACCTATTTGGATTCCACAAATGACAAGCTCTACAGCGATACCTTATCTGTTGAAATATTTTCAGTAGTTTTTGATTTACTGTTAATTTTAAAGCAAACTTTCAAAAAGTGTCATTTTGAGAAACAAGGCCATTTTAAGCCATTGTTTCTTAATCTGTCAGTTCATAGTAAATGCTTGTATTTTATTACTGTTGGATTATGTTTTGAGGAAAATAAACTGGGCATTAAACAGTGAGACTATTAAATATGCATTTCTGCCAAATCACCAAATCGATGGGATGTGACAGCTATTTTTGGCTTCTGGGCAGAGTAGGCCTGTGGAACGTAATACCTGCTTCACTGTAGTTGGACATGTAGCACTATGCAATGATGTGTATTTGGAACAATCTATTCCAAGTAGTATTTCTAAGGGAGATTATGTCGTAATGGACACCTAGGTGGGGGGACTCCAACTAGCTTATCTTACATCACAAGACATGCACAATCAAATGTATCAGTTTCACCAAAGTAATGCCAAATGTTTTTTCTGCCACTGCAGGTAACAAGTCGGCTCCTTGAGGCCGAGCGACGCAAGTTGATTGTCTTAGAACGGGAACTGCAAGTTCGACTGTGTCGAGCAACATCTTGTACAGTGAGTACAATCACGATCAAATGTCATACATTAAAAGAAGGCAGTCTGTTCCTAGTTTTTCATTAATTAATTAATATAATATGTTAAAAAAAAAATTGACATGTACCCCAGAAGGGCGGGATACACACAGATAAAAAGGGTTTGAACTCTCGATAAGCCAAAAGGCTTCCTTGTCCACCTGCCATCTAGAGTTGGTTGGCAATCTTGTTAAATCTTGTTAAATAATTGTTAAGACTTTGCTAACTACGTTGAAGGTGTACTGCCTGCCAAATTGTGTTCAGCAACTGCGTAATAATGTTTGCAATTTGGTAGGTATGACCTTGGAGCGTGTTCAATTAGTAAACAAAACACACAGTATCAAAACGAGCTTTATTGGCAATATGGCCAAGTCGGGCTGAGTTAACTCCATTACCCTTTGATGTTCAACGATGTCCCATTTCCCCCACGTTCTACATGGCAGACTTCCTGGCTACTAATTTCTGCTACAGGAATTGACTACCTCCCTTTAATAGATATAACCATCCGAGCATGCCAGGAGTGGTAGTTAATAAAATACTACTTATACTACACACACCCCTGGCATTTATCCAACACAGTTTATATAAATGTATATTTAATTATCTGTACTTTGTCCCACTTGGTACCTTCATCCCGTGATTCCAGGAACCAGATCAACTTCAAAGAGCTGTTCAAAGGAAATGCTCATTACCGTCTGACCAACGGTGACAGAGCTCTAATGACAGACAATTAAAGCTAAATGCCCATATATATTGGTTCACCTATGCAGTCACAAAACCCCAAAAACTAAAAGGTTGTAATTTTATCGGATAACGCCTTGACAGATAGCTATACATTTTGAAAAATAAATATAGCAGGGGTGATTGATGTTGTCAACAGCCTCTGATGCACGAGGATGGATAAAACAGTTATAATTTGTCTGGTCACTACTAGTAAATACATAACTCAAAATGTATTTCGAGTTTGAAATGTCCCCCTTGACCTACCGTGGTAGTTCTGATGTTCTGTTTTCTTCTGTCAATGAACCATTTCTATCCAGTTCATTATGCCATCCCTTATGTTAGATGAAAATGAAACACTGTTTTTTTGACATCCATTAATATTGTGGGAGTTTGACTGTGCAACTAGAAGCATCTTGCTTGATTCAAATTCAAGAGTCAAGTGCCGTAGATGTCAACTTCTACCCATGGGAAAGTGAGTAACTGTGTAAAGAGAAATTGGAAACATCCTCCTCCAGTCAACATTTGTTATTTTTTTAACAGACTATAGTCGTCATAAGTGTTGTTTTATGGGTTGCTGAATTGATTTTATATTCATGTTTGCAGTGAACGCACACAAGGAACAAAACTGAATTCGCTCGAGTCCATAGAAGTAACAAGTGTTTAGAACAGCTCTAACAACAAAGCTACATTTTACCATAGCAAATTTATGCTTGAGAATTAAAGAAAAGTGCGACATTTAATGTAAACAGCAGAAAAGTAGGACAGTGGGAAAACATTATATTTCCCACACAAAAGCAATAAAGTATACACATACTTTTTTGATCACCTTTTGTGTATTTCTTTGAAATATGCATGCATAAAGACTCACCGTGAAGACATTTTATTAAAGTTTAGAACTACTTGATATCGTGAGAGTGCTAGACTGGACTGGAAGAGAAGAACATTAATATTGTTTAGTGTCAGTCATTTACTAAAGTGAGGTGCTGTGATATTTTTTCTGTCAATGATGTAGCTTCTCCTTGAGGGTAATATATATGACCTGTAGCCTTAAAATTGATATAATATGGAAATATGGTGATTCACCGTTTTGGGAACAAAAATTGCATGTGTGTTTTCTGTGTAGCATGAAGTTAACGACATTTAGGTTGTTAAAAATATTCGTACAGTTTTTATATCCACTACCACCAACAGTGCTGCCTCTGTTGGAGAGTGACTCAGAACGTTAACTACGTCGTTTAGTTTATGTTTTCAATGAACTGTTGAATTGTAAGATGAATCTTGTTGAACAGTACCCCCAGGTAGTCCCATATTCTCTGAAGGCTAATAAGTCACGATTCCTGAAATATGACAGAGTTGGGCTGATTCATCTGTCAAAGGTGACAGGTAAATAATAGCACCTTTAATGTCAGGTAGATAACAACAGGAAGTACATAGTGAACAGAGAAGTGGCAATGAGAATTTGTACTTTTTTATGAGACATTTGGGCAGGGAGGGGGAGTACAAAATTCCCCTGGACATTTCTCCCGTGGCATATTCTTCCAGACATTTCCCACCACCAAAAACCAATAGACAGATGTTTTCCCCATCTTTAAGTGTTTACTGTCAAATAAATGACCGTAGTGGTACCTACACGGAAGTGCAATGAAATGTAGCCAACTGATCAACCGATAATTGTTTACTTATAAACTAAGAAGTAAATATGGGGGAAATGATTTTAGTGAGGGGAGAATGTCATTGAGGTCAACATGTGCACCTGAGAAACTGTTCTTTACCTGATATGTGGATACACAATACTACACATACATGCTGGCATGCACGCTCACATGCATGCACAAAGACACATGCAGACACACATATGCACACATGCATGCACGCACGCACGAACGCACGGACACACACACACACACAAAGACCTACACATATAAACACACATACACACACGCACATGCGCACATACACGCATTCACACAAACGCACAAAGACCCACACTCTTGCTGATATATGATTCATTGATGGGAGGGTCCAGTATGAAAGTAGATATAATGACCCCCTTATGTGCTTTCTATGAGCGTTTGTGTTCAACCCTGCGTGTTCTTGTGTATTAGTCACATATAATGTCACAGTTGATGGCTACTTACACATGTTGTGTATTTCCCCCTGGCATAGACACCAGGAAGAAATACTCATGTTACCCAACAACCACTTCCATGCAAGCAAACCAGCATATTTACATTCACTGCTTACTCCTATAAGAACATCTATTCAACAATGATCATCTAGTTGTGATTATTTTTGTACTCCTAAAGTCAGTACTAACATTGGAATGTCTGTGTCTTGTATTGTTGTGCAAATTCTATTGGAATTTGCTCCCTCTTAGCATTAGATCAGTTGAACATATTACACTTTCGCCATCATTTAAAAACTTACCTTTTTGACGTTGCTTATCCACCTTAGTTCCCTGGCGTATCCATCTGTCTGTTGGTAACTTTAATACTGCTTATTGATTTTGAGATTGACCAACCCTTTTGTCTTGATGCGCCTCCGAGATTGGTTTCCAAAGATTTAGGTGCATAAGAAGTTAACTTATTAGTATCACGCCTCCAACTTGTGTGTGTTTTAAAAGGATTTAGGCACAAAAGAAGTTATATTATTAATATGATATTTCCAGCGTATTCCCTTTGCATAAGTTGTTAAATGTGCCCATGAAATAAAATGCCTGAGTCATTTCACTCATTTAGAACATATTGAACCAACCCAACATCCACTGCAGCATGCCAGTTCAATTGTGCAAATGTGTTGTTTAGTTTTTATGTCACCATTAGACACATTATAACAATTAATCTTTACGGGTCTTCTGGGTTGATAATTTTGATATTTTAATAATTAATAATACTGAATTTTATTTGTATAATGCCATGTCTCTGGATTTAAAAACCTGTTCAAAGGTGCATAAAATACAACATTGTTAAAACATAATCTCTGTAATGCAATACTTATTTTGCATATTTAAAAAAGTAAATGGTTTCAAATGCCAACTAATCAAAAATACATGTAATCCGACTCATGTTATTAATTTCTTTATAATGATGTCACAAGTCACAACATGTGTCACAAAAAGCATCGCAGTGTATTTGTTCTGGTATTTTGATGACAATTTCAAGAGATACAACATGCCATGCTCGTGACACGAGTTTGCGTGTTTACAACGGCCAAATCCATGTTGTCCTTTGTGTGGGCTCGGTTTACGACCAACTGCGCTGGCAACAGCTGTTGTATGGTAGGCAGACACAACCGAACCAACAACACCATGTCACACATGTCTACCGTTGTCCTTTCTCGTATCATGTGTCTCGCTGCTCACAGGTGGCGGTTTCTTACTAGTAGGTGACAACTTTGACAGTGTGCACTTCTGTAGAATCGCTTATGAATAACGTTCACATTTAGCAATGTGTATTTTATTGCTTCATCTGCATACACGTGTATGGTGAGACATGCAACAGATACCATTTTGTGGTTTTGCAAAATCAGATACGCTTGCAAGCCATATGCGTCTGTCTATTTAGTGAAGTGTCGCATTGCGTTTAAAAACATTCAGTCACATTTATCGACTAATCGACGACTATTCCATAACACTGTAAAGAGACAGTTAAACTTGTAAAGTAAATTCACTGCATATTTTATACCCCATAATTATATTGCTGTCGTAGGATTAATCTTTTTGTAAGAACCATTTGACTAAGAATTCACCTGTACAGTTTTTTCTTGACATTTTCCCTCTGTGGCTGCTGAACAGAACTTATTGCTAACCATAAAGAAGAATTATTGATTTATTTTGCCAAACAAATTCCCAGTTAAAAACTGTTGTTTGCTTTACATTCTAACTTCAAACAACTAGAGTTTAGACAGACAGAGCACAACGGGACATAATAGATAGTTATATATCCCGCAAATGTCAGCATTTATGCCAATATAAAATCCAGGAATTGTGTTTGGCCTTTTGGGAGTTACGAGATTTATTGTTATATGGTGCAATGTTTATCTCTTTATGGGTCTTTTGAACATCATAGCTACTGTCTGTTGCTGATATATTGCATAATGTAAACAACAAGAACCCCAAATAATCAGCCCTTTCATGTAGAATTAGCTTTCTACTTTCTTAAATCACCACTAGTTTTATGCTTTATGATAGTAATTAATGGTGATTTGCATCATAACATGCAACTTTTTTGGTATTACATGCCTTGCTTCTGAAATTAAATCAGCATATGTTTTGTTTTATGGTAGTACTTAATATTTATATACCAGTATAATTACATCAGTCAAACTACATGCAAAAATCCACTGCATAAACATCTAGCTAGAAAAAGCCTTGATCTCCTGCTAGTGGTGGCACTGGCCTGTGTTTATAATTATATACGCACAAAGACAAAGGTGTGGAAACATGGGCACTCACCATCAAAGAACCAGGTAGTAGCCACACACACAAAGATGGAAAGAAGTATGTTAAACATCACATATTGGGTGTGAAAAACAAGAGAGAAGATAAAGGTCATAAAGTCGTCAACTCATGCGTACTTCCTGCGATGACATAACATGGGCACTCACCATCCAGGCAAAGAACAAGCTAGCAGCAGCACAAACAAAGATGGAGAGAAGTATGTTAAACATCACATTTCGGGAGAGAAAAATAAACATCTGGGTAAGGCAGAATACAAAGGTTACAGACGTGATAGAACAAATCAGAAGACAGAAGTGGACCTGGGCAGAGCACATCAGCAGACTACGAGATAACTGATGGACATCGCACATCACAACCTGGAGACCTTATGAAGGGAAACGATCTAGAGGAAGACCGGCGAGATGGTGGAGAGACGAACTAGACGAGTACTGGAAGGGCACCATCTGGCAGAGGATAGCGCAAGACAGGCAGATTTGGAAACGACATGCTGAGGCCTTCACCCAACCACGAGACACATGAGCACAGCTGCACAGTGCTGATGATGATGAAAGACAAAGACGTTAGTGGAAGCATCAAAGAAATAATTTGTTTTGTTCAATTAAACTATGAACAATCATGTTGGTACATTTACATTACTAAGATACACAAATAAAACCAATACTTATTAGATATTATTGTCAGCATCTTGTCATACATAAAGCGGTTAATGGCGATGGGTTATATTTGCAACAGAGAGTTTCATCATTTTAAATTTGTAAGTACTTCACTCAAAAGAACTTTTTGAACAATTTTATGTACAAATTTGATTAGATATGTGTTAGAGAATAAGAATATGGATATTTTGGGAAAAATTTATTCAGGTGTTTGAAAAAACGGATTTTTCTATATGCAGTGAAATTGTGAAGCATTTGTCTCTTTCATAGAATACAACATTTAGCATGCATCATACTGAGCATACAATTGGTCTGTATGTCCATATTCCATGATATGCATATGCATTTCATCAAGTAATTGAAAAATATTGATCTACAATTAGATGTGATTAAATACTGTGATGTCGTAAAGAATTTCTGCCGCAGACTGTGATGACTCATTTCACAATAACAAAGACAACACTAACAATGAACAGTCGTTCTCCCAGATAGCTTAATGACAGAGCACTTATCTTGTGACTTCCTGCAGTCGTCAATGTTTAATGAATTACACAATTATCGGTTGTCATGTGTTAACAACTGGGCTAATGTGCTACAAATTACTAAATTAACTTCCTGACTTTCTGTGCGTTTCCTTTCTGTGATTTCACTTTGTTCTGTCAAGATTTCTGCACAGGTTTTAATTGGCAACATAGTCAGCAAGAACTGTCACCGTGGCTATGTTCATGTCCAGTTGTAAACATCATACAACGGCATCCTTGTGGTATTCTATAGAATGAACAAGTTTCTTCAACTATTGATCCCTGTTGCATCCAGCTGAGAAGGCATGGGTGCACACATATTAAACTACATTTATCCATTGTTATCTTCGTGAACACAAAGGGTTCTGGATACAACTGCCATGCCTGAAAGAATTGAAAAATGTGTAATTTTACAAGATTCTGTTATCGGTTGGGTTAATTGCCCGTACCTGGGCATATTCAGTTGAGTCAAATTTGCAAGCTTGTCATTATGTAATAAGGCTGTAATTATATAACCATGATCATGGAAACAGCCAACAGGTGCCACTACCACTGTCACTAATGTCAGCACTTCCTTTTTCATCAACTAAACTGTCTCCACTCTACTGTCACAAATGTCAGTCACCACGTCTACTGTCACCAATGTCAGTCACCACGTCTACTGTCACTAATGTCAGTCACCACTTCTACTGTCACCAATGTCAGTCATCACTGACAATGTCACCTATATCAATCACCATGTCTACTGTCACTAATGTCAGTCACCACTTCTACTGTCACCAATGTCAGTCATCACTGACAATGTCACCTATGTCAATCACCATGTCTACTGTCACTAATGTCAGTCACCACTTCTACTGTCACCAATGTCAGTCACCACTAACAATGTCAGTCACCACGTCTACTGTCATTAATGTCAGTCACCACTTCTACTGTCACCAATGTCAGTCACCACTAACAATGTCAGTCACCACGTCTACTGTCATTAATGTCAGTCACCACTTCTACTGTCACCAATGTCAGTCACCACTGACAATGTCACCAATGTCACACTCATCTTTTCAACTGTCACCAATGTCATTGTTATCACTTTCTCTATTACTATGGTCACTGTCACTACCCGGTACTGCCAGACGTAATTGTATTTTCACATTGGCCACAGCCACAGTCACACTCACAACCACACCCACAACCACACCCACAACCACACCCACATCCACAACCACACCCACAACCAAGGCAACCGGTACCTTGGTGTGTACGTAGAGTGTCACGTGCACTATATTGATCAGTGTTTCCGTCACACCTGATTCATCCTTAATTCAACACGTTTGTCGCAGTATGATGTTTGCGTCAACAGGCTGCGTGGGCCTTGTACAGGCAGAGGCAGACATTAACTGCTGCAAGCTGTTCCCTTATCAACTACCACAAACTTCCTTTCGGCATCAATCACATCATTTAAGTCTAAAAATAAAATGTGATAACCTTGATATTTTGTGACATTGAAAACATTAAATTCTAGACACAAAAATTGCAACAGTATAAATTTGCTGCCTATAATTATTTTGTGTTGTCAATACCTAATTTTAGCTTCCGCTGATTGTATAGAATATTAAATGTTATGATTACTAGTACTATTACGAAAATTTTGATATCATGTCAATAGCATGGACGATAATAATAAAATATGAGTCGGTCGATAGCAGAATAGACTGCACCTGTTATCGTCAACTTTGACAGTGCATGACCTCATGGATGCACGCGCAGCATTCCAATGTACAATTATGTGCAGCATATAAAGATGATTTAAGTGTGACAATAACTTTCTGGTGACTGTCTGATAAGTGTCTATTTATGGGGAGGCGGCATGCATTGATTATGTGATGGCTACTAAACATTAGTTCTTCATTGTCACTGGTGGAGTGATTGTGTTGATGGGTACATCAGGATGAGCAGGGACCGGTGGTTCCCACAAATCTATTCGTCCCATTGTGTGCTATGTTGTGAGCATACATAAGCAATTTTAATAAATAATTTATATTTTGTGTTTTAGTAGTTTAATGATAACGTTTAGTAATTTGGTATACCTACCTATGAGTACTGATGAAGATCCTAATTATTGTGTGGGTTTTCTAAATAGATTGATGTCTATTCACTCTAACCATTTATCGTAGTAGGTATACCTTAGTGGCCGTATGTATTGGGACATTTAACAAAATAATTTTCAGCTGGCCCGAAACATACGGTGCACAAAAATAAATCTGAGATTCACTGTTGCAATACTTACGGACACGATCGAATCCTGATGTCATGTTTTATTATGCTGGTGTTAACCTGGCTTTATAACTTCACCATAGTTACCTGGTCTAATATCCTGCTACTAGCTATGTTTTGAGTGGATGAATGGCCCTATATCTCGTGAAACAAATGTTTTATGTAGGGCCTACATCCTCAGCCATGTGAAGTGTTTAGTCTGTCTGGTACCAGTTTCCCACACTTGTTCAAAGACTATTTATGTGGGACAGTGTTCCCTGTTAATGTAGTGGTGTTACTGGCTCAGAATCGTAGCTAGTTTGCTGTAAATGACAAGGCAGATGTAAGTTTGTACCAGAGCTTTGTATTAAGCCAAACATTAAACCATACAATACAATATGTACATGAAGTGCCTTAGCCTATATAATTCTAATAAATAAGTTACAGCAAAGGTGAGGGGAACCAACCACATGCAGGTGGTGGAACCCGTCCGTAAATTGCCAAAATTAAAACTCTGTGCAGAAGGGGAAAGCGTCAAAGCGCCCCAAAACCCCTTCACTACATCATGTAGGGAGATGAATACAAGAAATCTCACTGCTTCCCGCCCGTGAGGTCAGTTGGAATTGTCCAATGTCCAACCTCATAATTACAAACATTCTATACAAATATCCAACATGCATATACAATGTAACATGGAAGAACGCCAAATTATCAAACATATAATTCTACCAAACCTGCAATTGTAAACATAAAAGTCATTTGATGTGCATCATGATGTCATATTTATTATAGGACAGCTTGTACCATATTTAATCGCAGTACCACCCATCAGACATGGGTTAATTTCAATTGTTAATTTGTTAATTCAATTAATTTAGTTAATTGACTTTCTCAGGAGACACATTAATTTAATTAAGTAACTTTTCTGGAAGAGGGTAATATAATTTAAGAACTGTACTTGATATAATTAGCTTTGATAATCTTATGACAAAATCCCCAAAGATAAATGTGAAAAGTGAACACAGTTTGGCAATACAATATTTAACTTAAATTCTCTAAATGTGTTTTCAAGATTTAGGTGTATTTGTACAGTGTAATTGTGCTTTATTAGCAGGCTTGCCCTGTTAGACATTTATTCCAGTGGTGATTCATTCCAGTTAGCCCTTAATTGGTGTTTTTTGTCTTGTATTAACATTAATTGTAACTGAGATGTAGTTAATTGTTAACTGAGTTTAAGTTACCCTGGGTAATTAGTAATTTAACTGAAGTTAAATAAATAATGAAGTTAATTTAATTGAACAATTTGGGAAGTTAATTTAATTTAATTGACCTGATAAATGTGTGAGGTTATTTTAATTTAATTGGATAATAGAGAAAAAAGAAAACATCAGTTTTCTTTTTATATGATTTTGATATATGTATGTACTACCCCAATGAATAGCCCTGTCTGGCTGCTATGGGTTTACCACACAAGAATTGTAGCGAAGGTGCATTTGCGTCGACAAACACATTCAAAATCAGTAGCATCCATTTTTAATGTGGCGTGCTTTGTGGTGAGTAAATTTTAACCATTCAATTTTGGTGCAGCGCAGCCCAGACGTAAACAGGTTAGGTTAGGGTTAGGGTTAGGGTTGGTACCTGGCCAAACTTTGACAGCAGTAATTAATACAGTGTAACTTTTTGGGTGTTGCAGTTGTAGCCATCCCTTTGATGTGTTTACTACCAAGCACTTTGACAGTCAGCAGAAATGACAATGGAGCAACCACTTCCTGTATGATACAGACTACAGAATTACCCAGGCACTGGCCTGCTTTCCTGTTGTAAGCAGCTGCATGCTCGGAACACAGGAAATTGGGTTAAAGTGGGTGGTCTAAACATGTCATTGTCACATTACTGTTTGATCTGGGTCCTGGCCCATGGGTCCAGGGCTTCCATGGACATCAGTATTAAACTGGATTTAACATGTGTAGTTAGTAGTAGTGTTGGAAACCATGTATGATGAATTTTGTAGAGGTATAATCGACTTCATTGTGACAACGACAATCAGTGACTGAATGAGTGTTGTATATAACCAGCTGAATCATGTAAGGTGTCATCTGTTAATTAATTAACATTAAATTAAACTATTAAGAGCACATCGTTTTCTAATTTTAGTACAAATGTTTTTGTCAGAAATTTGACAAGAACATCGTTTTTAAAGGGACGTATATATAGTCTGTTCATTTACCTGGAATTAGCGGGAGTAGTAATTTCTAACTGGACGTCGCAGTGTTGACCGTGGGAAAGTGAGCATCGTTGAACATCGAAAGGTACAGCAGTTAACTCAGCCCAATTTGGCTGTGTTGCCAGTAAAGCTTGTTTTGAAACTAGATGGCTTGTTTACTATTTGGACATACACCTTTGGTATTGCCTTTCAAATTGTGATCATTGTTACGGGCTTACTAAACATAATTTGGCGGGTAGTAAAGCTTCAAAGTTAGTATAATCTTAAGAATATTAATACATGATTAATTAATACATGAAAAACTTGGAACAGACTTTGTCCTTTTAATGAGCCATCCAGACCCCTTGACCTGAACTTATTAGGGGCCCGACAGTGAATCTAGGGGCCAGCGGGTCCCTGGGCCCGTCCTAAATTCCAACCCTGAGTTATTCTTCGAATGCCTACTAAACATACTGCAGATTAAAACATCAACTATACATGAAACGATGTGCAAGTCTTGAGACAATGCAGACAGTCGAGAGATCATGCAGTTTTGTACATTACAGACAAACATTGGGGGACGGCAACTAGGATTTGAGATGCGTATTGTGATACTTCCTAAATGTGTAAAGGCTATGGCTGGTAGCTGAGAGAAGGAGGACACATCATTGCTGGTGCTACAGTAGTTGTGTCACCCAAGTTTGTCTTGTTCACTTCAGAACAGCTGCGATTGTAATACATTTTATTGATACACTGTTTATTTATTTACGTATTGGCATCAGGGAAGATGTGGGTACTCACTCATCAGAAGTACGAATAATGGGTGTCCCAACACATAAGAACAAAAATAATTACATTTAGAAACGTGTCCCAAAACATAAGGTACAGAAAAATAATAATTTTTCTAGATTTTTAGGGTGTCCCAAAACATAGTGTCCCAACAATACATACGGTCATGGTTGATAGATTATGTCAATTTCACAAATTTCATTATACAAAATGGAGATAATTACAACTTGGATAATAATTACCAAGTATTGTACTTTACTTATTAATTGTGGACAAATCATGTATACAAGAGTTCCTGGATAACACACACTGCATCTTAGGTGGAATGGGCTTTGATGGTGGTGACCTCTAGAGGACTGAATGTAAGTTAGTATGAAAGTAGCTGAGACTATGGTAGAAATCATGCTGAAATGTTCTTTGATGACAACATCTTCTCAAAGACATTATAACTGTCATCTCAGTAAATACTGCTTTTTCCAGCAAGCAAGTGTCCGTTTGTAATATTTGTAATGAAATAGTTTTGTTGGACTGCTTGCTTTCATTTTGTTTAATACACGTATGCAGACTGGGAGTAGACGGCTGGTATTAGAGAAATAATAGTTACTAGTTGATACCTACCCATGGAGGACCAAACCATGGGCAACAATGAATCTCTATTACAGTATTTTGAACTAAAACATGTTCCCGTGACCATTTAATTTCTACCACCGACAATTACAACATTGCATGCTGCAGATGATAGTGTCCTGTATAAGTCAAACAACTCGACAATGGCACCACCTAGGGAATGGCAGACTACCAAGTTTGTTTACTGTAAAAAGTATAACACTAACTAGTTTCCTTTGTGTCCTTTAAATACACTGCCAGTTGGTAGATGAGAGACCAGTGGTCGAAGGATGTGAGTGGACATAAATAGAAGAGAGTGGACGTAGGTGCCTAGAAGGAGATACATTTACAGTGTCCCCAAGTTAGCAGATTAAAATTATAGATATTTCTGTGAGCTGCAGAAACAACGAAAGGTTAAATGAAATGTTGAAGACTTACATAATGTAGCTGCTGTAATCAAATAGACTGCCTTGTTCTGTGACGCTGAAGAGTTTGTATTGAAACATTTAGTTTACAAGACATCAACATATTTTGTAAAAGTTTTTCATCTGTCTTATCAAATTCATGACTTTATGGTTATGGTAGATAGTCACATCATGTTAACTCATAACTGTAAAATGTCTGTCTCCAAATGCCAAGGAGACGTTAGAAACAGGAATTGGGAAACTAAACTTGAACCACCAACCTGATGCAACAAACTTTAGGTTTTGTATTTGGAAATTTATTTCATTTTTATTGATCTTGTTATGTGTTTTGCTGATTTTTATACCTGTGTTAAACCTTCTTATTTTGTTTTTGCAGGAGGCTGATATTGAACAGCTTCAAACCAACATCAGGTGAGACAACATTGTTCTCGTAGGGTGCATTAGCAGGGCAAACACCCTACTGGGTACACATGGAAGTTAATTTAGGTTGTGTTAGTTGTTAGCACAACACACCTAAATATATATATGTAAACATGTTTAGTAAATTGCACTAAAAAGAGACTGCAATATTAAAACAAGAGACTGCAATATTAAAACAAAAGACTGCAATATTAAAACAAGAGACTGCAATGTTAAAACAAGAGACTGCAATGTTAAAACAAAAGACTGCAATGTTAAAACAAGAGACTGCAATGTTAAAACAAGAGACTGCAATATTAAAACAAAAGACTGCAATATTAAAACAAGAGACTGCAATATTAAAACAAAAGACTGCAATATTAAAACAAAAGACTGCAATGTTAAAACAAAAGACTGCAATATTAAAACAAAAGACTGCAATGTTAAAACAAAAGACTGCAATGTTAAAACAAGAGACTGCAATATTAAAACAAAATACTGCAATATTAAAACAAAAGACTGCAATGTTAAAACAAAAGACTGCAATGTTAAAACAAGAGACTGCAATATTAAAACAAAATACTGCAATATTAAAACAAAAGACTGCAATATTAAAACGAGACTGCAATGTTAAAACAAAAGACTGCAATATTAAAACAAAAGACTGCAATGTTAAAACAAGAGACTGCAATATTAAAACAAAAGACTGCAATATTAAAACAACAGACTGCAATGTTAAAACAACAGACTGCAATGTTAAAACAAGAGACTGCAATGTTAAAACAAGAGACTGGAATATTAAAACAAGAGACTGCAATGTTAAAACAAGAGACTGCAATATTAAAACAAAAGACTGCAATGTTAAAACAAAAGACTGCAATATTAAAACAAAAGACTGCAATGTTAAAACAAGAGACTGCAATGTTAAAAAAAGAGACTGCAATATTAAAACAAGAGACTGCAATATTAAAACAAGAGACTGCAATGTTAAAACAAGAGAATGCAATGTTAAAACAAGAGACTGCAATGTTAAAACAAGAGACTGCAATATTAAAGCAAGAGACTGCAAGGTTAAAACAAGAGACTGCAATATTAAAACAAGATACTGCAATGTTAAAACAAGAGACTGCAATATTAAAACAAGAGACTGCAATGTTAAAACAAGAGACTGCAATATTAAAACAAGAGACTGCAATGTTAAAACAAGAGACTGCAATATTAAAACAAGAGACTGCAATGTTAAAACAAGAGAATGCAATGTTAAAACAAGAGACTGCAATATTAAAACAAGAGACTGCAATGTTAAAACAAGAGACTGCAATGGAATTGTAAAGTAGAACTTGTATAAAGTGTAAACAACTAATTGAAAGTTGCTAGTGCAATAAAAAAACTAGATAAACCATATTTATGTGGTTTATGTTGCTGATAGTGCCCCCTGCTGGATTGTCTTGTACTACTCTCCTGCATTATGATTTACTAAGTTACTGTCAGTGAGTGTCTATTAATGAGCGATATTTGTCCTTTGGGACAGCAGATGGTAATGCCTAATAAGGTTGATCCAAGTTAGTGTTAAAGGTACATGGTATGATTGTTGAAGTAACATCATGTGTATGTATTACATATGTGCTTACATCTTAACTGGCCATGTGTGCTTCCACTATGTCACATTTTTTTAATATAAATTTTATATCGTCTGTTCAATGTGACTGTTTTGTCTTGAGTATTACGTTTACATTGGACACTGAACTTGTATAAAGTATCTTATTTAAAAACAATGGTTAATTAATTGTATAGACATTGTGGATCACAAAAACACATTTATGTGATATAACTATTAGAATATGTATAGTTTATACTACATTACATGATTTTACAATAACAGTTACCATACTTTGTGCGTAATAAAACCAAGTCTAACCTATAGGCAACTGTGGGCAGGCCAGGATTGTGAAATTTCCCAATGTATTCGTTCTCATTTTGTATTAACCCGTTATGCTCATGAAGAATCCCATTACACGTGCATTGGTCATTGATGTTGAAACATGGTGTACATTCAGGAGGCTGAGGCTCTACAAAAACCTCCCGCTGCACCCACCTTTGAGGCTCGCAAAATATTCAAACTTCAGACTACTCCACCACTCACTTTCACACTTTGTACTAGGCCCGTTTATTGACAATGCAAACACTCTTTTGATCTTGTTATTGGGAAAATAAAATCATGCTATTGTTCAACTCAAGATCCAGTTACCAACAGACCTGTTATATGAACAAGAAAAACCCGTTGCAATTGTCCAGAAACCTGTCTCAATAATGGGTCAACAGGTCTCTGGTTTGAGGGCTTGAGTGTGGGCCAACTCTAAGTAGACACGTGTCATTCGTGTTTCAGTCGCACCCAGAGACAGTACAATGACTTAGACAGAGAATACCAGGAGGCAGCACTGGGAATACTCGCCATGGTGAGAAGACAGTCCAGTAAGGTGAGTTCACTTTCCTCTTTCTCGCGATCTTGTATGTTGTGAACCAGGTGTGTCACAGATGAAGCCCTCAAAGTTTGGGGTCCGAGATAGAAGATGTCTGCGAATATTATTTCAGCCATATAGAGGATACATTCATATGCACAGGCCTAGTACATATGTTAACTTGATTATAATAGTTATATGATGCAGGGTAAAAACTATGCTAAAAGTTAACCCTTTTGTTTACATTTCTTAGTAGTTTGTTTCCATTATAACGACACGTATATGTTATGTGTGCTCTGTGTCTGTATCTGTCATCATAATACTCTTAGTGGTAGTGTCATTTTACTGTAATTTTTACAGTTTTTAATTGAAATCTACATGTATCTTCCGTTGTTGTGTTGACATATGTTGTTGACAATTCTTAGACCTTGTGTGTTGTCTACCTGTGGTATAAGTGTTAGCCAAAATACCTAAGATATTTCAACATATTTCTCGTGCAGGAATCTACTTACAATCTAGCTGGATTTTTCGGATAGTTTGCACTGACAATGTCAAGTACAATTAATTGCATCAACAGAGCAAGCCATTGTAAATTGTAGTTTGTTTATGTTCACTGCTTGTGTATCAAAACTTGTGTCTAAGACTTCAATCTGAATGAGTAGAGTGTTGCATGTACGTACATGTTTTTTTTTTTTTACTTAATTAATTACTGTTTTGATTTATTACTATTTTACATGTAAAGCGCCTTGAATAGTTTCTAACTAGAGTTGGCGCTATATAAGTATATTTTATTTATTTATTTATTTATACAGAGGGGACTCCAACTACAAGAAAATATCAACTAACAAACAGTGTACAATGTGAAGTGGCATGCGTTGTTGTTAAATGAAAGAGACCCAGTAAGAGTGTTGATGACAGAATCTGGCGTCTGTCTTATCAAACTACTAGAGCCATAATTGGTCATGTCAGTGACCTGGTCATTTATCACTGACAGCAAGTCAGTTGTTGGGGAGATCATTCATTTGCAAAGTCAAAAAACACTTAGTGTTTTGTATTGGTTCAAACCACCACCCACCGCACTAATACATGATGTAGTACTTGTTATTTTGAGGGGTCCGATATGACTTAAAAAACCACAGCCAATACCCACCGGATATATATATATATATGTTTTGTTTGACTTTGCAAACTTGTAAGACCATCTCCTAGTGTAATTATGATACCACCTCTTAGTGTAATTATGATACCACCCTTAGTGTAAATATGATACCACCCTTAGTGTAGTTATGATACCACCCTTAGTGTAGTTATGATATCACCCCTCAGTGTTCTCATGATACCACCCCTTAATGTAATTATGATATCACCCCTTGGTGTAGTTATGATATCACCCCTTAGCGTAGTTATGATATGACCCCTTTGTGTAGTTATGATATCACCCCTTGGTGTAGTTATGATACCCTCCCTTGGTGTTGTTATGATACTACCCTTTAGCATAGTTATGATACCCTCCCTTTGTGTAGTTATGATATCACCCCTTAGTGTAGTTATGATATCACCTCTTAGTGCAGTTATGAGATCACCCCTTAGTATAGTTATGAGATAACCCCTTAGTGTAGTTATGAGATAACCCCCTTGGTTTAGCAGCCATTCTCAGTGAGTGTCTGTATCATGACACAGCCACTCATGTAACTACTCTTTCAGTCTTGTCTTTGCTATCTTATCTCCCCCAGCTGCTGTTTCCCCCCCCCCCCTCACTCTCTCTCTGTCAGCCTGTTCTGTGTCAGTTATTGCTCTGTTATCTATGCTACAGTTTCTTGCTTCCTCTTTCTAGCCTCCTAAGGTAGTGCATTGTGAAATATCAAACACAATATTTCAGTTGAGACTGTCTGTTCATTTGTAATGTAATATTCATCATACACAATACTAGAATAAATATGTTGCTAATATATTTAGTAATTGCCCCCCAAATTGAATGTATTAAATTAATCAGCTCAAAACATTGTTCACAATTTAGATGTTGTACCCACAAGATTGTAATCAAAACATTCAACTAATAAACAGCCATAATTAAACAGGTAACTTCTTGTGTAGCGCAGTATCCAGTCCTTAGGCCTGCTCCAGGCGCTTTACACTTTACTCACTGGCAGACCTGTTCAATCAAACACCATCTTATCTGAGAAGCATTCAGCCATGCTGCAATTACTGAGTGAAGACTATTCTTACACAACTGTCCACCATTGTCTATAGCCAGGTACTCATTCATACAGCTGCGTGAACGCAAAGTAAACAAACTTGCTCAAGGTTTGACACGGCAGCACATGATTCGAACCCAGGGTCTGTCGATTGAGAGTCCGATACTCTAGCCACTGTGCCACTGCACTCCACGTAGATTGGTACTTGTTATAGAGGCAGGCATTTCTGTCTGCAAATACCTATGGAGTTGGATGGTCCACATACTTCTAGCTGCAAACTGAACCAAGTACAACTGATTCAATAACCTTCCTGCTAATAATTGCCACCCCTGGTTGATTCCCATTAATGGAACTGATAAACTCGTTTTAACATCATTACATGTGCACTGCAGAAAATAAATAAATGGATAAGTTTTTGTTTCAGAAAACCAATATGTTTCTGACCCATTCCCCTGGATACAATACTACTTTTGTTGGGATATTTTCAACAAGTTCAGTTTTCTCTTCCATTCACTAGACAGCTGAAATCATACACTGTAGTTCCTTATTGTTCAGAATTTATTTATCTTTAAAAATCAAGTTTAATTGATTAACTGTAAGTTAAGACCAGTTGTTCGATTATAAGATAAAAAAACATGTGTACTAATATTTGCTGTATAACGGCTTATTGTTTGCTAGGAATAATCTAATTGCTGTCAGAACCAGGAAGTTGAGACTCAACGAGCACTTTGTTGTCAGTTGAGAAAACCTTCTACAGTAATGGCTTTATAGGAAGGCTGTCAGTTCTTTAGCTGCCTCTACAAGTCCACAGGGTGACTGCCAGTTTTAGCATTTCCTATCAAACATTTGTTGTCAAAATCAAGAGAGTTTTACAATGCAGTAATAAGCACTGATGTGAAATGTCATTGGTATGCTGATTGCTATTTTGATGTTGTTGATGCCTTGGTGGCAGTAATGGCTGGCTGGCAGCTCTCATGGTGGCCTCAAGCTGTTTATACGTCACTTAACTTGTGTCTATTTACTCAACAGTCATGCAGTTAGACAACAGTCATGCAGTTAGACAACAGTCATGCAAATATGAATACCTTTTTACTTAAAACTATTGCATTACAATATGTGTGTGTATGTATGTGCGTGCGTGCGTGCGTGCGTGCGTGCGTGCGTGCGTGCGTGCGTGCGTGTGTGCATGCATGCATGCATGCATGTAATACAATGTATGTATGTATGTATGTATGTACGTATGTGTATATGTATGTGTGTATGTGTGTGTGTGCGTGTGTGCGTGCGTGCGTGCGTGCGTGCGTGCGTGCGTGCGTGCGTGCGTGCGTGCGTGCGTGCGTGTGTGCATGCGTATGTACGTATGTTTTTGTGTGTGTGTGTGTGTATTAAAATTAAATTTGTTAAAGTAATGGAAGTTTCTTGTTTCATTAGTTCATCATGTGTAGGAAGTCTGCTGAATCAGGGACCATTTCAATAACATTATACGAGCTCATTGGCCAGATTTTGCTCTTTAAACTCGATTGACATGATTTTATATAATGAAAACTAAACACCAGGACACGCCACCGGGACACTTTCGCCAGTGTGTCACAGAAATAGTATCCTCTGTGATACAGTGGCGGCTTTTTGCATTTTGTAAAAGCTTTTTAAATTAAATAATAGATTCTGTTTAATGTTTGCTTTTCATTATGAGCCGGTCGTCTCAGTGAAGTGGTTTCCAGTCATACATAGTCCGAATGTGACTGGGAGTATAAAAAGAACCAGTGTAAAAAATGAGCAAGTGCCAATACATCTCTTTACAAATTTAATATTTGGGTGTCAATTTTTGAACATTTTGAGGGTACAACTTTCTGTTTTCGGCTTAGTACAATTTGACAAATTTATTCATGTACCCCACCGCCCACAAATATTTTTTCCATCACCAATATTTAAAATAGCATAATATATAACATGTACACTTCATCACACTCTGCTCCAGTTATTTCAGGAATATCCCAAAGTAAATATACAACATTTTACATGAAATCACATCGCGTCTCAGGTATATAAAATTATACACAGTTCAGTGAAATAATTGATTTTCACATTTCCCTTGTTCAAATTTTTATTTATGCTTGGTTTCATGGTTTTGTAATAAAAAAGTACCAGACACGTATTGTGATCAGCACTACAAAGATCCATTTCCCAAACTAACTTGGTTGACCTTTGCACCTAGCAGGAGAGTATTGTCCCAAATACATGGATGTTTATACAATTCACAGGATATTGTTATAGAAGACAAAACCGCAACTGTACTGGCATTGTAGGTTTAATTAGCACACTGTCTAAATGCATTAACTGGGAACAAAACAGACTTGTAAATTGGTGCACCACTGTGTGGTCTAATCAGTCTGCCACTTGTTGTTACTCATCTCCATCAAGAGCTCACTTAAGTTAATTCAGTGCATCAAGTGCTTCTCCAAACGGAATTACCAATTGCACTTACGGTACACAAACGGTTTTATTTTAAACCGCAGCACTCCAAGGGGCACAGACCTACACCATAGAATCTATCGCATGGGCCAACATCACCATTTGTAGATTGCGCAAGTGTGTATTATCATTTAACCCCATCGAGTGAATCGTGACACCAGCAAGTTATCACACTGGATGCGTTTAGAACATCTTTTACACATGATAAGGTGCTTCGCGCTGGTTTCTTAGCATCCCTGGACCACTACTGATAACGCCAACTTCGCCAGACTTGTGAATCCGCCACGGTTGAGAGACACGCCTTTGTACACAGGCATTCTGTCGCTCTCTCTGCTCATACCTTGATGTTCATTGGGGCGGAACTGTTGCCTTTCTAAAAGTGCCTCACACCTTTGGTGACCTGAATGTTGAACGGCGCAACGATGGAGTCTCCACCGTCGCAAACATGTCTCGATTTGGATATTTACAAGATGCTGCGGCATTGCCGCTCGGCAAAACTTCGCGAGAAAAAGGCTCTGAAGGTAAATGTCGTGTCGACGGTGTTGTTTTTGACACAAATTTGACGTGTCATGGTGTAAAACACCACAGCAAGTCCGGGTCGAGAGTGACAGTTATGTAAATGGCACTGGTGCCGTTTCACCGCTGTCAGTAGGTGTCGTTGTTGATTGTAATTTCATTTTAGTTGTGTAGGTGCATGAAGGTGTGTTAGTGAGAAGGATTGTTGCCATATTGTGGACAAATTGGTGTGGAAGTTTAATGGTTGGTAACACCTGCACTAAAGGAGGCTTTTAAAGGACATGTCTGTTAAAATGACTAGCTTCACACGTTGAATGCTGGGTCACAAAAGCTGTCTGTGGAGTCTACTGGTCTTTTAATTCACTCTAATAAAAGCTCAGTTAGAACCCGGGATATGTTGTTAGCAGCAGAAAGTTCAAATCAAACTATTAAAGTCATTGTCATAAAGCACTTTGAGTCATTGTTATGAAGTGCTTTTCCAATATTGATGGTTAGACCCTGATCAAATTCAGACCCTAATTAATGAAGTTATTAACCCACCCCATCATTACATCAACCAAATATTTTACATTTTAACATATATTATAAATGCAAAGAATTATAATAATATTTAAATTTGCGACTTTTTCCTGTGACTTTATTACCAGACAGAACATACTGATACAATGTTGCTGAGCAACACACTAGGTCTTAGATATAAAAATAAACATGGTACAAAGTCTAAATATCTGGGTCATAAACATTGAGGATCATATATTATTCAAGGCTGAAATGTGTGTGACTTGTCTGACACATGTTTTCATAGTACATTGATGGGTTAATTGATGTATAGGAGCAGAAGTTTTATCTGTGGTACAGATGCAACATATTTGACACGGTTGATTACACATTCAGGCCAGCTCAATACAGTGGACCATATTTGGGTCAGATAGGTAAACTAGTTTTGCAATTCTCCACGTTTGATTCATATATATACCTTGTAGAATGCAGTGGCACAGTTGCTAGAGCATCAGACTTTCAATTGAGAGAACCTGTGTTCAAATCCTGTGCTGCCGTTTCGAACCTTGGGCAAGTTCGTTCACTCTACGTTGCTCCAGTTCACTCAGCTGTCTGATTGAGTACCTGGTTATAGAAAGCGGTGGATATTTGTGTATGAAATCTTCATGCATTAATTGCAGCATGGCAGAATACATCCCAGAGAAGTCAAGATGGTGTTCAATTGAACTTGTCTGCCAGGGAAAGAAACATACGGTGCTTTCAATGGCCCTAAGGAATCAATACCACGCTATTTAAAAACCTACCTTTGTTTTCATTCTCGCAGTCTGTAGGCTGCATTTTCTATGCCAGCACATATCAGATATAATAATTTATAATTATTACTATCGTACTATGTTAAGATATTTGTGGATAGTGGCACGTGTTTGTGTCACAGATAGAACAAGTAATTAACCAGCTGTCACAGACAACAGAAATCAGTTATTGTGATTGGTTAATGTAGTTGTTGATCTGTTGACAAAATCAATCTGATATATGTTGGTTTGCTATTACAATAGGCATAGTCATGAAAACGCATTCGTTAGTATTGTGAACAGTTTTCATGAAAGACGCTCTCTAATATCCATGACTCTGTGAATGTAGGAAATAAAGTCACAGGAAAAAAGTCACAGAAAATAGTCACAGGGAGGAAAAAAGACACCGATTTAAATGTGGTGGTGGATCTTTGATGGATTGACAACAAAAGGATCCGGATCCATGAATTGGATTGCACGCAGAAAAACTACTGGATAAAGAATAGTTGTTTTCTATAATTGTAAATGGAATTAGTGTGTTCTTGTTACACGCAGTGCATCATTAATTGTAAAATTACTTTATACCAACTATACTTTTATACTAGTGTTTCACACAGTTGATTGCATGTGGTTACGTCACACTATTTTCTTTGGAACGTTGTATGATAGTTTCAATAGTTTGAAACAGACAATGAAATGTTTGTCATATGCAAGTTACTAGATTATTAGAACTAATCTGAACTATGAAAAATGAGTAGAATTGTCGGATAGTAATTTTGATTTCACGCCCACAGTTCTTGGTTTCTTGCAGAATTTCTGTTTTCTTGCAGATTTCTTGCAGTTGGTTCTGCTCCCCATCATCCTCATCATCACCGTCGTCATCACTACTACCATCACTATCACCACCATCATCATTAAAAGCTGTATACATTTGATTGTGTTGGTTGTGACTTATGCGATGGTTTATTGTTTGTTTTAGTCGTCCAGAAGTCAGCCGGCGGTAGGCATGAAGCAAGCCATGAAGGATAGGGTGAGTCTCCTTTGGTGGCTAACTGTAGCACTAACACATTAGAACACCCGACTAACCCAGAGCCCACACCATATTGGAGGGGAAGGGGGGGTGAATCAATGCCAAACGCATAACTTTTTTGGACTTTGCAAACCACCCTAAATGTTAGTCATTCTGGAGTCTACTGTTTGATTCACCGGTTATGTCAAATACTGCAAAAGAGATGATGATTCAACAATATCTTCTACTCCTCTGTGTCTAGTAAGCTACACCTCCACTTCCTGATGACATAACTGGACAACCATCTGAACATCTTTATTATAATCAAACCAGAATCAGACCCTTTGATGTGCTAACATTACCTGTGAGGTGTTTGATTGCCACCCCATGGTATCAACTCATTGTTCCTTGTTCCCCTCATGGGCATTCATCCATGGGGGTAGTTCCATCCCAGTTCCTGTCCAACCCTCTTGGAGAGTTACAACCCCCTTAATACCCCCAACCACTTGATATTTAATCCCCACCCCACCTCCCCCAATTCCAAGGTCTGTCATTTGAACACCTGGAGGCCACCCAGGGAAATCACCCTGTCACAGGGGGGCACAACTAACCTCATTAAGGAAGTGGATGGTTGAGAGGGTATTCATTCTCCTGCCAAGGATGTGATAGATCCCAGCAGGGGAATTCAGCAACAGTTGAGCAGAAATTGGTTCATAATTGCAACAGTAGTAAACACTTATGTCATGTAACTGGCGGGTGGGTGGTGTATTTGGTGATGTATTTGGTGATGCGCCTCTGAGCTTGGTTTCGGAGGATTTAGGTGCAAAAGAAGTTACCTTATTATTATTACTATTAGCTGGTGTTCTGTGACATAGCTTGTGTTCTGTGACGTAGCTGGTGTTCTGTGATGTAGCTGGTGTTCTGTGATGTAGCTGGTGTTCTGTGACGTAGCTGGTGTTCTGTGACGTAGCTGGTGTTCTGTGATGTAGCTGGTGTTCTGTGATGTAGCTGGTGTTCTGTGACATAGCTGGTGTTCTGTGATGTAGCTGAAGTTCTGTGACATAACTGGTGTTCTGTGATGTAGGTGGTGTTCTGTGATGTAGCTGGTTTTCTGTGATATAGTTTGGTGTTCTGTGATGTAACTGGTGTTCTATGATGTAGCTGGTGTTCTGTGATATAGTTTGGTGTTCTGTGATGTAATTGGTGTTCTGTGATGTAGCTGGTGTTCTGTGATGTAGCTGGTGTTCTGTGATGTAGCTGGTGTTCTATGATGTAGGTGGTGTCCTGTGATGTAGCTGGTGTTCCGTGATGTAGCTGGTGTTCCATGATGTACCTGTTGTTCCGTGGTGTAGCTGGTATTCCGTGATGTAGCTGGTATTCCGTGATGTAGCTGGTGTTTCGTAATGTAGCTGGTGTCCTGTGATGTAGCAAGGTTTTCATATAATTTGATGTCTCTTTGCAGCCGTCCATATTTGGTAACTTGACACGAGAAAAGCGTCCCTGTGAACTCACAAGACAGGTGAGTCCCACTTAAACATCTTCCTTCAAGTCCAGTGGTGCAGTTTGGGAGTTCACTCTCGCTGTCTCCTATGAGTTATACTACCCAACAACAGGTTTCAAAGTCACAGAGTTGGGATGGACCCATGATATTTAGGCACTTTGCAAATATTAGTGATTATAATTATTTAAATATGCATATCGTTTCTAGCGTGTCTTGCACAATCACACAAGTCTGGCATAGCTTTTATAGCATAATCAATTATCGTGACACTATCGTTCTCCTTTGCTTTGCCGGTGTGTGGGTGTATGTGTGTGTGTGTGTGTTTGTGTGTGTGTGTGTGTGTGTGTGTGTGTGTGTGTGTGTGTGTGTGTGTGTGTGTGTGTGTGTGTGTGTGTGTGTGTGTGTATTGCCTCTCTATCTGTCTGTGTATATCGCTCGCACTCTCTCTCTCTCTTGCTCTCTTGCTCTCTCTCTCTCTCTCTCTCTCTCTCTCTCTCTCTCTCTCTCTCTCTCTCTCTCTCTCTCTCACTCTCACTCTCACTCTCACTCTCACTCTCACTCTCACTCTCACTCTCACTCACTCTCACTCTCTCTATATCTCTGTGAACACAAACTCTAGACACAGATCATCATTGTGTCATAGTGTGTCATGTGTCATGGTGTGTCATATATCATGATGTTTCATGTGTCATTGACATTGTGTGTCATGTGTCTTGATTTCAGAAAACAACTGTAACAGTATTCAAATCAACTATGTAATGGTTCTCTAACATGCAAAATCATAAATTCAGACTTACTGAGTATAATTAGACATAAAAACAAACCTCCCATTTGGGAGATGGCGATTAAATAAATATTTCATTCCCCTAATATATAGATAATAATGTTGTGTGAGTGTTTCTGATAATGGGGGAATAATAAACACTCAAGTGAACTGTGATTATAAATTACTTTCCACCAACCACTTAGACAGTGTGGACATTGTGTGCAGAATCATATTTATTGTGACACACACTGTGCTCTGGCGCTCTTTTTATCAATGGATGCGGTACAAAGACATAGCTGTGTTTTATCTAGACCATCGGTTGAGATCTGGTAGGCATTTCAGGTTGGCCATTTAAAGAGGGTTCTCAGTCATAGTGTTGTCTGTGCATTGGTATTAACAAAAAGAAATGAATCCACTAGTGATATATTTATAACCAAAGAAATGTGCTTTGTTTATGGTCCCATGGTCATACTTAGACCAGGAGTATGACTACCCTGCTATTACTTTGATAACTTGAGTCAAAAGGAACCATGCCCATGTTTGTCCTGAGGGATCATCCATTAAGCATATCATGTTATTTGTGGATTTTTTTAGATTCCCTTATGATTTTATGTACACTCCCTCCTACAATTATGTTTGTTTTAACAAAAACCTATGAATGATGCATATACATCTATAATAATTGTTATATTCGTTGTATGGCTGTATTGATTCATTGTTTATATATAAAATATAAGTCTGAAAGCGTAATAAAAACATTAGTACATGGCTGGTTCTTCATTGGAAATTGGAATGCTGTTGAAAACTACCCACAAAATAGCTAAACAATTAAATGCTATCTAGCTATAAGATATTGACAGTATGATGAATCAACATTTTAAAAATTGCTACATTACATTTACCCATATAGCACTTCATCATACTTGCCCATAGATCCCCAGCCCTCAAGCATGAACTACCTTATAGTTGACCCCTAAATACTCCACCAACAAGAATGTGCAACTGTTTGTAATATACCCTATAACTCTCTGAGCAATTCCCCATTGGTTTACTCTGTGGCTAGTAGCTGGGTACAGATATGTAGGCTGCTTCCTATGAGTCAATGAGTTCTGTGAGTGGGGTATAGCCCACTATTTGTCATCAGAGCCACCTGTGGCAATTGTAATTACACAGTGCCAGAAGCAGGACAGTATGTGGTTGACAGTTCCCTAGAGAGTAGTCCAGGCAATTACATGGGTGAAGTAAGTACTGGGTAGGGCACACTCAGGTCATATAGATTAACTGCCTACTGCTGGTGAGACACTGTGTCAAGGATAGGATACATGCTGAAGTCATGTAAGCATGTGGAACTGGTATATTTGATGTTTTGAGGTTTTACAGGGAAGTTCTCAAGTTTTTAGGTTTAGGGATAAGTTCACAAAGTCGAAAAACATATATTGTTTCATATTTGTTCAAATCCCCAATAATATGTATGCAGAATTTTAGGAATCTAAAATTGCTTCCAAAACCTCAATTCAGTGTTTGGTTGTTGATTACCCACCATGCTGCCCAATTCTACAATAGTGTCAGTGTGTGCATTAATATACGTTCCACTTCACTGTAGTGATTTATTTTCTCTGTGGTATGTGGTCATCACCACCCACCCACACATAATACAACATTTTTTTTTGAGATTTTGCACAAACCTATCCGACGACACCTTAAGTGATTGCAATTGTCGTAAGTTTAGAAGAGAGTGAGTGTTGGTGAATGAGGAACCAGAGAGGGAGGCAGAGAAAGAAGGACGGATTCAAAGAAAATGAAAAAAACTTAGAAAAGCCACCCTTATAAAGACCTTAAGAAATCTATAGAAATGTATATATTTCTACAGAAATCTATTAATAAATATATAAAGAACACTCAGAGCACTGTAAAATATGTTGTAGAGAAAACTGTAGACTTCTACAGAATTCTGTAGAACTATGTTATATAGAAAATCATCTATGAGAAATCCTGTAAAATATTTGATGGAATGTTTTGCTAAAGGGAGGCAGATAACAAAAAAATAAATAAAACAAAAGATGCTGAGAGTTCAAGAGACAGAATGGTGTGAAACAGATGGAGATACTCAGGCAGAGACTCAGAGTGAAACAGAGAGGATCACCAGGAAGGAAAGAAAGGAACAGGTAGACAAGAGGGAGACAGAGAGGGAGATGGAGAGATATTGAGGCAAAGACAGAGAATGAAACAGAGAGGATCACCAGGAAGGAAAGAAAGGAACAGGGAGACAGAGAGGGAGATGGAGAGATATTGAGGCAGAGACAGAGAATGAAACAGAGAGGATCACCAGGATGGAAAGAAAGGAACAGGTAGACAAGAGGGAGATGGAGAGATATTGAGGCAGAGACACAGAGTGAAACAGAGAGGATCACCAGGAAGGAAAGAAAGGAACAGGTAGACAAGAGGGAGACAGAGAGGGAGATGGAGAGATATTGAGGCAGAGACACAGAGTGAAACAGAGAGGATCACCAGGAAGGAAAGAAAGGAACAGGTAGACAAGAGGGAGACAGAGAGGGAGATGGAGAGATATTGAGGCAGACACAGAGAATGAAACAGAGAGGATCACCGGGAAGGAAAGAAAGGAACAGGTAGACAAGAGGGAGACAGAGAGGGAGATGGAGAGATATTGAGGCATAGACACAGAGTGAAACAGAGAGGATCACCAGGAAGGAAAGAAAGGAACAGGTAGACAAGAGGGAGATAGAGAGGGAGATGGAGAGATATTGAGGCAGACACAGAGAATGAAACAGAGAGGATCACCGGGAAGGAAAGAAAGGAACAGGTAGACAAGAGGGAGACAGAGAGGGAGATGGAGAGATATTGAGGCATAGACACAGAGTGAAACAGAGAGGATCACTGGGAAGGAAAGAAGGGAACAGGTAGACAAGAGGGAGATAGAGAGGGAGATGGAGAGATATTGAGGCAGAGGCATAGAATGAAACAGAGAGGATCACCGGGAAGGAAAGAAGGGAACAGGTAGACAAGAGGGAGATAGAGAGGGAGATGGAGAGATGACTGAGACGACAACAACACACTGTAAAATATAGATACACCAGATGAACCAGAAGTGTGTTCTGTCTTACACAACACCATATTGCACTGATATCAGGTTTGTGTGTTTGCCAGATGTTCTCACATCTCACTGGCATTGATTGAACCCAACTTATTTATTTTCTCACTGTAGTAATCATGACATTGGTGAAACCCAATACCACATGCAGAGGCATAAGGCTTTATTTCCCAGCTATTTAGGAACCGGTTCTTAGTTGTGTATTTGCTAATGAAACCAGCTGAAATATTATGAAGAGAGGGTGATATGTTTTGGTTCGTAACATAACTACTTTTTTGCTGGAAAAACAGCCAACATGTTATTTATAGCAGTATACATGCTAAACAATGAACATGTGTTTAAAAACGTGACCATGATGATGTAAACAAGTTTGCAAGGACATGCTATTGTAAATTATACTATTTGTGTGTCTGTGGTGTATTTACTGCAGGCGACCCTCTGAGTTGTTTATACAACCAGAGCGTAGCGTTGTACACGTTGTACTGATTGAGCAGCATGTTGTTCTCCCCGCGCGCGAACTTGGACTCGCCCAGCTAGAAATAGGTCATGGCGAGCGGGGCTTTTCGCAGGGTTCACCGCGATATAAATATCGTTTGTTAACAGACGAATGTTTTTCTGCAGTGAATGGGCGATATTTAGCACCAATCTGTCGATACGTACACATGCTTGTATAAGCACACGATGACACGGGTCTGGATTTACGTCTAATCCGAGGTAAGTGATCTCGTTCGGAGAACATGTTGCCCGGTTCCTACGCGTCGCCGACTCCATAATATCAATGGTTCAATCGTGATAAAATCCACAGATTGGCTTGGCTGTCTTGTCTCCGTCGATCTATTTCTGTGGACGGATTTGTGATATCCAACGCTGGCTTCGTATTGTGCGCTGAGGTAACGTTGCAAACGTTGTTACTCAGTCAAATGGTGCGTTAAATCGGAAGATTTGGTGGAGATTTGCCAATGTCAACACCGTGGATTCACTTCACGGTTGATTGACGCACGGCTGCGACAGTGACTGATCTGTCGCCGGTCGGCGAAACGTTTCATGTGCAACGCCGGTGCCTGACCACAGGCATAGGTGCCGATTTGACACGCAACCTTACAATTTGGACATTTAATACGCGGACTCGTATTACCAGACACGGAAATAATAGAAACATCCTTTATCGAAGACAGTTACTTTTACTGTGTCAGTTGCGGAGTGCTGCCCTGTCCGACTCAGTCGGTACGACTCGACTGTCAGTCATGAACTGATAGGCATCTCTCAGACTGCAGTTTCTTCAAACCAGGAGGTTGGTATTACTTTGATTTATGCTGCTGATTCACTATAAGTCTTTACAGTTCGTTTAACAACTGCTATCATTTAAAAATAGTTCAGGGGAAAGTTGACTGGTGGAAGGCTGTGACGACTGATGTCTGGTCTTTCATTATTAAAATAATAATGAAAGCTACCTACATTTGGATAACGAATAAAAATGTAAAAATAAGGTAGAACGTGTATACATGTGCATTGTTTGAAACACTATTACACCTATTGATGTACACAGCATTATAAACATAAGCCCATAATAAGGTGGTGCAAAAGGCAACATATAATGCTAGGGAAATATCAGTTGCTAGCAACCAAATTTACTTTTTACAAGAGCTGCAAAATCCTTCCGCAAGTTTTGTGTCAGCAGGTTATCAACACTATAACGTTTCGCATTGTGCATTATTTTAATATTTAATGTGTGCTTAAAAGCGTACTGATCCATCATTGTTGATCTATCATCATGCCATTGTACTAATACAATGAGGTAGCTGCTTTAGCAAGACCTATTGTTGAGCTGTTAAATATTAGTTTCCTTCTCCACTGAATTAATATCGGCATCCGCTGACCATCATTTACATATTAACACGATTCAAAAGGTCAATTTTCCTGCAGCTTGAATATCTTTGAAGTGTCCTGCATACTAAACAGTTGGTTCACACCTTTGTGCACTGGTGCCTAAAGGCTGCAGTCTCATAAAATAATTCACTAATGAAAAGCTGTGTGAAACTTGGATACCACAATGCCTTGCTAGAATTCACTGTGATTTCTGTGAATGTATCTAGTATTTGATTATTTTAGTGCGGTTGTAAAGCGAACAAATTAAGTTGTATCTTTCGGAAACATGCCTGGACTTCAATTTAGGTAATTACTTTTATAGTTCCTGTGTTTTCTATCTGCCATGTGAACTAAAATAATTAATAAATTGATGTGTACATATTTTTGTAAATGTTTGAACTAAGTAACTAGTGGAGAAATGGTAGTCGAAATGCACGTTTTAGAAATAGTGGAAAAGTTTGATCATGAGATATTTAAAATTAAACACAAATACTGCAAAATTTATTAATTTGTCATTTCTATTTTCAGCACACTGATTATAACAATGCCCTAGTTTGTTCTAGAGGGCAAAGAAAGTGTATATATATATATATATATATATATTTAAAGGTGGTTTATTATATCAATAATACATCAACTGTACAGTTTATGTCTTTATGCACGCATAGTTGCATACACATGCATTTAATTCCTCATCAGTTGATACCAGTGTTCAGTATATCTTGAACATACACTAGACAGTTCAGTATTACTGAACTTATCCATTGGAAAATCAGAATTATATATAATATACAGGGAAAGGAAATTGTATAGTTTTTGTATTTGTGAAAGTACTTAGCAGCACTTAAATCAGAATACTGATCAGCAAGTTCTCAATTACTGTGCACCATGTCATTGGAACACTGGTGGCTGATGCCAGTTGACCAATTTGTCCTTTCCAGGATTTCTAGGTGATTCATTTGTGGACATACTTTGGGTCTGAGTTGACATGGTAATTGTGGCTGAAGCAGTCATGGCTGTAAATGTGCAATTACTGAATTAGTGATGATTACAATGTCAGTAATGAAGCCCAGTGGGGTCAGTGAGCCCTATTACTATTAGGCAGTTAACCAGCTAGAACAGTAGACATAGGACACTCACTGGGTTAATGTTGTTATTAGCCAGTGATTCTATTTCTGGCAGCTTAATTCATAATCACATTTACTGGACCTATCAATATCGCCAAGCCGGATGTGTTGGTCATTACCAGGTCTAAGCTGGTCACCTATCACGACTCTAGAAATGCCGTTTATTCAGAGGTAGTTTCTGCTACTGTTTCAAAATAAGTACGTTTTGTGTCTTAGTAATATTTTCTCAGTCATATTTGTATGCAGTTTAGCATTGAATGGAATTATCAGTTATGCATTTTTTATTGTTATCACCAATGATGGCACAGATAGTAATCTGGTCATGTGACACACAATGTGACTGACACAGTGCTAGGAATACATGCTGGGGTGGAGGTAGAGTATTACTGTAATTATCACCCCAGTACACAGGGAAATCAGCCTGCTCAGCTGAACTGATGAATTAGAGAGAGGCTCATCTTTGACAGTTATTTTCAATGTAACATACTGCTAGCAGTGTCCTAAACAGCTTCATCCTGTGTCAGCCTGTTTTGTGTACCACTACAACTCTACAAGTACAGCAGTCCCTCTCTTCAGCGCACATATCTGTATCCAAGCATAAGTGTCCTGACAAGGCAGGTGTCTGTCTGCTCATCGGAGGGACAGGCATCTTAGTGCCGGAGTTCAGACCAGTACAACTGACACATGGTAAAGATGTGGCAATATGTCAACGCATTGACTGATAGGAATTAAGCACTGTATATATATATATATATATATATATATGTATACGTTTATTATTACTGTGATGTATTAAATAATAAACAGTTGGTCATGAAGTCATATCGCCCACCCGGCACCGTCCACCCAATTCCCTCTGTTGATCTAGATTTTCTTCAACCGCACACTGGTCACTCACTCACTCACTCACTGCCACTAGCCTCCGCAACAGTATCGGCCCGGCGTTGCAGTAGAATTTGCTGCGCGTATGGCAGCATTCAACCAAAAAATGTCAAACAAAACATCTCTTTTACAACATTTCATAAATTGGTATTCTCGAACGATTTATATATTCTCTAGCTAAAATACTTTGTAAGTAATTTGCAAGTTGACGATTTGGGCTGCCCCCTACCGGCTAAAATAATAACCTGGAAATGATCAACCGAATATTTAAATCAGTTGCTACATGCAGCGTGAACATTAATTAAATATTAAAAACGGTAACGGGTACAATTGTTAATTGTCTCACTTCATTTTTCATCCAATTTCAAAAGATTCATTAATGCACAAATTGTGCGTCACTTGATAATGCGTTCCACCGTTTCATACGCTGGTGACCAGTTCATCTTTTCCAGGCACTGGTAATATTTGCCATTTGGCGTAGCGCAGCATAATTTGATGATGCTTGTTTATTATTTCACCTCAGTTTAGGCTTAATGTTGGGCTACATTGAAAACAATTGAGATGAATCTTTTATACATGGTATTTGTGAATCTTAATTGCAATTTACAAGATGAAAAGGCGAATCCAAGCCTAAGCCCTGACTGGGGCTGGAGGCGTGAACAGGGAAGCCAGCATGACATCTCCAGCAGCAAACATGATAACAGCACAAAATTAACAATCTCTTCCTCCACATTCACTCTACCTAAAGTTTGCAGACCATAATCAAAGGAACTCTAAGTAGTTTGGACAAACATAATGATTACAGCAAGGAAGACAAGCTCGTTGTTACAGGTACACGTGTACTTGGTGTTACCATTGACACAAACCGAGCTGTATGCCGCCATTTTCTAAACAAATTCGGCAAAAAATTCATGGCTACTGTCCTAACAAAAATATCCTGTCTACGTACACAAGGTGTCCCCTCACCAGAGGGATATTAACATGGCAAAATGGTCCGTACATTGACAAAGTGTCCTGACATAGTGGGTGTCCCCTTGTCAGAGGGTTCACTGAAGAGAAGGACTGCTGTAGTGTCACAAAAATAAAATTAATACATCTTCTGAATGTTCACAACTTATACATGCAAATGTAAATAATATGTACAAAGATCATATATATGTACAATACATAGTTGTGTTATTAATTAAATTATAAAATTCTTCCTCTTCTGGTAATAATACATCTAAGCAATAAAATAATTCATATTACAGTAAATTTTTTTGCATGATATGCATTTTTTTCCTTCACTTTTTACTCAAAAGTCGGGGTGCATATTATACATGGTGCTAAGGCTAAACAACATTTTCTCTGGCCAATTTATCAATGTTTGCAGACCAGTATAATGCTGCTGGAAAACTAGTAATATTATCAAAGTCAGCGTGATTTCACAATTAGATAAACCACCGCAGCAACGCAGGTGAAAGGCAAGAATCGCACTCCCGTAACCGCCTCTCCAGCCCTTAACTAGCAGCGAGAAATGACAGAGGGGAGCCCATATGTCTGACATTGCGAATAACACCAATGAGCGAGAAGCGTACGAGACCGGGAAACGCAGCCTGTGAAGCATCCCGCTATGATTACGATTGGCGTTTTTGAATCACATGAATGATGCCCATGTCACGGGTCGAGTGTCAACAAGTGTGACTCCATGTTTAAAGTTGTGAATGCTACTTGCAGGTGTTGTGAATGTAAAAACGAACGTAGCGCATGTACGCTTCGCAGTTGAAAGTACCAGGTTTGCATGTAGCATTTCAGAATAGAACTTGGTGTTAATTTAAAAGTGAAATCAGAATGACACAATGTAAGTTTTAGTAAGCACTGATTTAATTAGTTGTGCAATCGTCAAGCTACAACACAAGTTATGTAGTGCTTACGCACTAGTCACTAGCGAGCGACAAGCCGGCAGCATGCCGTAACTTGTTGTTTGCGATTCTCAGATGGAATCATGAGTTCAAGCGTAATATTAGAAACAGGGAAATCGGGGATTGTTGTCAAAAGTCTAGGAAAAAAGAAATTCTACCAAAATTTAGCAAAAGTCAAGGTGCGTATTATACATGGTGGCATATTATACATGAACATTTACGGTAACATATTTATCTTATTGTTGAAATGCATTGCACGTGACCATTGAAGAAAACATTTGATGACAACAAGAAGCATTTATGTAGTCAATGATTGCACATCCTGTGAGTCAGTCCTGTACTCGTGGATTCCTCAGTTGAGTGTGAAGTTGTGATATATATGCCTGTTCCATAAAATATTGAGTCAAACTGCCTTTGCAGACACTGACAGTGCAGTGTTGTCTGCAAATAGTCTGTGTTGACACTAACACTGCAACATTTTGCAAACAGTGCTAAATGTCTACAATCATTCTTAATGCATCTTCTGTGACTGCTGTTAGCTCGAGGTGCATAGGTCCAGTGTGTTCATCTACTGTGGTTTATTTGAGCAGGCAACTGAATGCGTAAAATAATATCCAGAGGTGTTTGAATGCTAGAGGTTGATATTTGCTTACCCGAGTGTGTTTGCCAGAACAATTTATTGATTTTGGCTAGGATTGTCATTCTTGTGTTAACTGTACATGAACAACTAAATGTGAGAGTTCTTCATACCTGAAAAGATTCCGCTCAAACGTCCAAGGGTCCTTACTTTGTTACCTATGGTGATTTTGAGTGATTTTCACTCATGGCCTGACCCTTATTTTGTACTGCTACGGTAAGATTGTAATTGCTGATATCTGTGATATGGCCGTGTATTTTGTACATCCGTTTGTTCTACACATCAGTAATTGCAGTTCCGTTCTGATTGGACATTAATTAGCCCATTTCTGGACTAGACAGACCTGCCACATGTTCAATAAGTTGTTCTAGGGGAAGAGTCCAGCTTGTGTAGCATTTGGTGACCCAGTGTACTCAGTCTTGTTGGGTCACACACCACAGTACATGCTGAATCCTAAAGTTCTGTGTCATGGCATGCATTATTCATCTTCTTCATGGTACCTAGGTCCAATTGGCTTACACTGTCCTGATCTTGCCGATATTATTTCTGATTTACCGCTGCACTGGACTCTAAATGTAGTATTATCTAGTGTGATCTGCATCCTCCAAGATCGCCCGTCTGATGGATTAACAGGCAGTCTGTGGCTGTGTGCACTTTGATACCAGGAAGTCGCAGTCTAACAAACAGGATGTTGATCCCATTCAGCTAGCACAAGCAACTATTACTTACTGTCTAACACAATCACTTCATTTCTGTTTAATTGTTGTTATTATTTTTTAACAGTCATAATAATAATAATTAATATCGTTTAGATGCATCAGGGGTGATGTCATCACTGCCTTTGTCATTTGCTAAATGTGATTCCGGTTTATCGTAAACACATGCCGTACATTCTTCGTGCCAGGAATTTCTAGGCAGCGACGGCTTCCTTAAGTCATAGATTATGAATGTACCTGCCTAATGAGCTTAGTAATAACATTCCATGGCGTGCCTCTGGTCTCCGTGTACATTAATTATCACACATTAGTGGGCATGTTACAAGGCTCATGTAACATGCATGGCGAGTGATGACGATGTAGTTATTTTTGTATGATTTCGTGTTTTTTCCACTGATTTGGTTTGCTGGTAAAATCGGTGGCATGTTTACGCTATAGTCTGCGCCCAACAGTCGGTTTAGAGAAATGTCTGTTTAAAGAATACAGTGGCAGCCTTTAAAAAGTGTGATTTAAAAAGAAACACATCGTAACTATCTTTTAGCGAACCCTGGGAAAGATATTCTTATCTCCCGCCTGCCTACTGTTTGAAATGACAGCGTCAACACTCCATTGTGTGATAGTTTGTTGCAAGTTGCAATGCGATTTTGTCGGGTTTTGATATGGCCGCAACACATAGGGGTGCAGGTGTTGACAAGAGGCTGCTTGTTTGTTCAGATCTTATCAGCGTGAAACCAAACACAACAGAAGTCGGTTTTCGCTGAAAGAGATTCTGATAACACGGGGGGGGGGGGATAGACAATCTCTTTAGAAGTCGACTCGTTTGTGTGTTTTTATGTTATCATATCTCCTTGATTCTTCAGTGTGTTTGGCTTCGACAATGCAGAAGAAGTGTCCATCTGCTATATAGTTAACCACATCAAGCATGGTTTGCTTGAGATACTGTTGCAGTAATAATATAAAAATTCAATAAGATGACACCTACTTCCCAGTTGAGTTGCAGGAAAAACATTGCAAGCCCAGTTTTATTTACTTCTATTTTTTTAAATAAATTTATTCAGTAACACATTGAAATTAATTCCAGTGCAGATTATTTTCATGCACCTGGTGTGACTCCCTTGTTTGTTTTCTGCAGGTCATGTGACGTGCATGTTGCCATGGTAACCTGCCCTCAGTGAGGTCACGGAAATAATAACTCTCCCATAAATCAAGTGGCAGCTAGCCATTATTACCAATTACCATTCACAGCAGGGATATTAAGGAGATGTACTTAGATGTTAATGACGATTACACAGGATGCACTAACAATGTTATTTTTTAAACTCGCCTGTGGAATGCTAATTTTACGAGAACTGTATAATCTAGTACAGGTGGTGCCATATAGTGGTGACTCTTGTGAGTAGTATAGGCACCTACATTACTGCAAACATGTCCTAAAAAATGTTGGCTTGTCCAAATTAGAGGTGATTCCACGTAATTAGCCATGCAGTAATGATGCTCATCTCCAAAAACTTACAGTAGTTCCTGACATTTACGGTCTAACTGTGTCGGAGGAAATGCATGCCTACACGGAAGCACACCAAAGGAAAGGAATATAACGAGAATACAAAATGTGACACATCACTAGATTATACCTGATATTATTAGGCATACAGTCCATGGTTGATTTAGACATCTTTATGGAATCAGCCAGACTCTTAGTGCCATGTTTCCCTCCATATAGTAGGCTTGCCTCTACTTGTTATTATTTGGGGAATTCTAGCTAAACGTAGAATTTTCTTAATTTTTTACTAGTCATCAGTGTAGGCTGAAAGGCCTTGTAAATTGTCCTATGTACGCTGTTAAGGTTCTCTAAATAGTGTAGATTTAGAAAGTATTCGTTTAGCTACTACAATCCTCGACATCAACACTGACCCGCTGGCCCGGTGCTTTTTTAAAGTTGCTGGGCTAGTTCGGGCAACCTGTTTTCATATTTTACTGGCCAGTGGTTTCAATCCGATTGACCAGCGTCATGTTTCCGGTAACCCGTTCCTACCTAGAAAAATGGGACAACCCTAATATTTGTATTTGATAATTTAATCAATGTTCGTTTTGTTACATTTTTGTTACAGCTAATTAAACAACAGCGACTAAAATTCAGTGTATGCACTGCCAAACCCAGTTGTGTCCGTACACGTGATTGGCGAATGGCGGGGATAATTAATTATTCACTACCGCTACCGATGGCAGGTGATGATAAAACGCTAGTGCACATTCATCCTATTCCATATTGGAAAGATATCAAGGGAATGTGTTATAGTGTCAAACGTCTGATACTGCTAGCTTTGTAAAAGACCATGGCTGCATCGGTGGGTCTTGTAATTTATGTAATATAGCCTAAATCCTTGGCGGAATGAGAGCAAGGACTCTGGACAGTGTCCACATTGACATTGTTGCACACCAACACCAGTTGAAAAATGAAAAACGTTATCTGTGTTGAAATCATAGAGTTACATCATTAATCATTTCCCTAGTTCATCTAGCGGGTTCTCTTTATATAAATGGTTCAAATGCACATTTATCATAGTATCTATCAATCATGTATGCCTGATCCTGGCAATACCGGCCTTAGCATTGAGCCTCAGGCACAACCAGATTTATGAAATGTTTAGGACAGCCAGCTAAAGTTTCCCGCAAGGTGATAATAGGTCTATAAATATTATAATGTCACATTATATATATTTTTTTACTTTTACAGTATTCTTTGAAGTTAAAGTGACTTTATTATGTGATATGTAGACAGAAGTGAAACAAGACTGACCGTGACTGTTGCCTTTGGTGTAGATTGTTTATTTGTATTTATTTGTGTGTAAATAAATGTGTGAGGATTGTATATTGCGCAAATTTTGCATTGATAACAGTGACACCACAATTAAAAATCTTCATTTAACTTTGCATTGTCGCTATCTTAATTTTGTAAATAAATATGCACGAATAAGAACTTTGGAAAAGTCTGCATGACATTGCTCCTAGCAAACCTTTGTAGACTTCTTGTGAAGCGACGGACACCTCGGTATCAGCATTTTTTTTATACAAAATTTGGGCCAGTAACTTTCTTGGGCTGGCCAGTAACTTTTCAAATCTACTTGTCCCCTGGACCAGTAGATACAAAACCTTCATGTCAAGGCTGTACTAGTATGCGATTTCTGAGTACTTTCATTAACACCAGAAAGAAAATGACTGCCTTTTAACTACGGTGCAATGGGAGTGTCTGGTCAATTTATTAAATTGTATTGCGTCAAAAGATTGTCATATCCTGGAGCTGAAAAGCAAACAAATGACATCCTTTTTGGAAGAGGAACATAACCAGAACCGATTACCGGGTAAACATGCTCTAGTGGGGAATTAATGGGACATTTTATGGGGAGTGATCACACTGCCAATGTGGTCTACTGGAACTAGGAGAAGATGTGGGAATACTATGTAGAACTGCGTAGATTGCACAAAAGAAAAACCAACTGTTGGAGGAGCCATTGAGAGGTGGTGTGATGACTCAAGGAGCAGGAATGAGATATTTATGTGGAGCCTGACTCAGTGCTAAAGGTAGCACAGACTGCAGGAGAGACACTGCGGGGGAGTAGGAGAGGGAGAGAGAGATCACAGTGTCAGCTAACGTCATCAATCACCAACAAGCGACAGATCACTGTTGAGCTCTTTCTCTGTCAGAGACAAGGCTTTCTAAATGCCATAACCTTTCGCAATCTGATGCACAGCAGAAAGGATGCAAATTAACAGATGTTCTGCTCAGAGAAAAATTCTGAATAAATTTATGATACTAATTAGTTCTATGCACTTTATGTCGGTATAATGTTCTTATCATTGCACCGATGTACAGTTTTCTGCACAACTGCTAAAATACCATGCAAAATGATTAAAAAATAAGACATATTCATCTATTTACCTCACCTATTTTTTTCAACATGTAATTTAGGAAAGAAGCAATTTTTTGTTTGTTGTAAAATATAAAATATACAGTACACATAATAGCCCTAGGTGATGCTGCAATGTGATTTAGATGTCTACCCTACCCCTCGCTTCATTGAGGACCAGTGGAAGAATGATCATCTGCATCATTTATGTAAAGCTGTAAGTAGGTGAATTACATTGTGTTGTTTATTACAAGTGGCCTCAATTTATGCATCAGTGAAGTCATATTTAAGTAGTTCTTTACATAACGTAATGTTGTTATCAATATTACTGGCCTGGATTTATGCATCAACAACTGTAAGTCAATGATACTTTGTTGTTGCCAAACAACCTCTTCATGTGGAATCAGCTCAAGTTGCCAACTACATTTCACTGCAATGTTGAAAACATTAAATCATAAACAACATTTATGTAAGAACTCCCATGAAAATAGTAGTGCTCAGACAGACAGGGAGAAACGGCTTTAAATTCAATGATTCTTCACACAAAAACAGATTGTTTTTGTGTGAGGAAAAATCAATCCACAAAGTCCATATTTTGAGTTTTAGACCTGTAGTTTTTTATAGACAATACATTAATAATTATGTAGTAGTAATGTACCACTTGTATATATATATACACAGACACAAAGCTACATGACCATTTCAGGTGATAATAAATGACTATTTTACTGCAAGTACAAGGGTATATATACACACATAACAATACGTTACATTGTTCAAGCAACTTTGAGACACGGGGGGGGGGGGGGTTCTTGTTATGAGTTGGTGCAGCCATGGCAGTGTGTTAATCAAGACTGGCGTGTTTGATTTGCCTCCCCCCCTCTTAAGGACTGACTCACACCCTTCCAACAGAGTGATGTAGACTGTGGGTGGAGTCAGGCATTACGTCATGACAGCAGTACTCTAATCCGATAAGTCTGTTTTGCTTCCCCTGCTGAGCAGTTGGTAAACAGACGCCAGAGAGTCCTGGTCAGATACTACAGAGCGCTGGGGGAAGGCAGAGTAGCTTTGTGCACAGCCGATTACATTTACAGGATTACTACAACATGGTGCGTGGTATTCACCAGTTCTGATTATACCGATAAACCTGCATCCTTGGTGTGCGCAGCTGGTCGTATTATCCAAGTTAATCATACACAGATACTGGTCGTGTACTGGAGGTTGGTTGCAGTGGTTGCGACAGGGATGTCGGTAAAGGTGGATGAAAAGCATGGTTGTTATGTGGAGTTGGTTCGTGAAGTGGTCATAACAGGGATATTTCATCAGGATGATGTTGTAGATCAGGTGTAGTAAATGTGAAGTGTGTACATAGTTTCCGGATGCATGTGTTGACACTGTTGTTGTGTTGACACTGTTATTGGTGTGTTGACATGGTTGTGGGTGTGTTGACACAGTTGAATGTGTGTTAACACGTCTGTTGGTGTATTGACACAGTTGTGGGTGTGTTGACATGGTTGTTGGTGTGTTGACACAGTTATTGGCGTGCTAATACAGTTGTGGGTGTGCTGACACAGTTGTGGGTGTGTTAACACAGTTGTCAGTATGTTGACATGTTTATTGGTGTGTTTCAGAGAAGTCTCGGCACGCCCCAGGGCTGCAGCCTCTCCCGGATGTTTAGCATGGCCAGTTGTAACGGCTACCAGAAGACCATCGGTCAGCTTGACCACGACAATGTAAGTAACTGTGTGTATGTAGTTCGTCATGCTGAGATACAGCCAGGGATATGCGGATAATGTAATGATCCCAGTTGCACTTTCCGTAATGTGGGTATGTGTATGTGGATGTTTGCTGTACGGGAGGCCCTATACATGTGGGTGGGTGCTATTCAAGTTATTTTAAATAATTGGTAAATGCACAGCTTTTATTTAGTAACATTCTTGCAGTAAGTCTTTCTAAAACTGTTCCTTTCATGTTATGGCAACTAAGACATTTATTAACAAAATATGTTTCGTAGTGGAGTGGATTGGAAAAATTATTTTCATCTATATTCCTCATACAGATTTATTTGTCGTACAGAAGTTCTGCCTGTAGGCTGATCTTAATAAATACACAACAGCACTTCATAGTTAGTCACTGTTAGTGTACCTAACCCATCTCATTAATAGTCAGACTTGTTGGCTTGGTATAAATTAAGATTAGAATTGCTAATGTAGATGGATATTAGACTGTAGTGCTTCCGTTGTCTCGAGGCGTTGTTTTACTTGCCTGCTAGGAACACATGGATGGGTCATTCCATGTCAAATCAATCACTCAAAACATCACCCGACTCCAATTTTGATGAAATTTAGCACAGGTATTGGCTCCCATGAGAACATCAAAATTGCAAATTATAAAGAATCTAGGTAAATATTAATGAAGATATACAGTGTAAGTCACTGAACTTTGCATACTGGCCGTTACAGTAACATCCATAACTCTTTTTCATATAAATATAAAAGTATCATTTATCATAATATGACCTTTGACTTCCGATACCCAAAAAATTTATCCTACGATTTTTTAAATTTTTATTCTACAGCATCCTATATCATTGTTCAAGTGTCCCTGAAAATATTAGGATGGGCAAATAATAATGTTCAGAGATACAGTAAATTTAGTACAGCCGGCAACCTATGTTTGGTCTCCAGATCAGTCAATACCACACTGAATTTTCGAATAAACTTTTCAGATCACATAAAAAGCATGTGCACAGGCAACACTGTGCACACCAATTATATTGCTTCAATCATGAAGTAGGAAATGATTGTGTGTCACAGTTATGTTGTAATTTCTGATTCCAACATACCTCTTCCAAAACACAGCATAATTTTTGTCACTGCAAAATGTACAGCTGGGCAAAGAAACATCAACTTTCCTGATGGTTGTGCTAGTTAGCATACGGACTGCGAACACTTTCTGAACCTCTACCGCCACTAGCAGGATTTGGGGGAAAATACGAAGTGGTACTTTTATGCAACATAAAACAGGAAAGGCATATGTGATGATGTGGGTGGAATGGAATGGTCAGCAGACTTTATGCAAAAGCCAGTCTACAAAGACCATAATTATATGAACATTACACCACCACACCAATGTAGTCCTGTGAGTTCACGTCAGTCTATTTATTCCTGCTATCAAATTCTGCACTTTGGAAGGTATTTTCAACCACAGAAGAGTTATGAATAAACTGCTCTTCTTGCAATCTGTTTGTAAACAGCTAAAGTAATAGCAAGAACACAGAAGGTACTATTCTTTAAGGCATAATCATTGAATCACTTGGAAGTAGCACCATATTCTATATCTTCAATGAAGAGAAGAGGTTGTGAACTTGTCACAGCACAGTGTGTTGGCCTCATTCTGGCAGACGCCAAAGGATATCTGAAAGCCATCTATGATGGATACTGGAGGCTTGCGTATGTAACAAATGTTATTCCAACTAAACTTCCGTCACCCCAAACCTCATAGTTTTACCCGTAACAAAGTGACACTCTTTGACTTAGTGATCTCCTTACCAATGTTGACCCAACGACTGACACTGATCGCACCTACAGGATATCTAAAGAGAAAACAAAAGAGAGGCCTTGTAAAAAATATGAACATGTTAAATGAGACATTACAGCATGTATGTTATGCAATCTGAAAAGGTTATGCTGACATTCATTGTGGTATCGACTGATCTGCGGACCAAAAATAGGTCACCCGGCTGTACTAAATTTACTGTATCTCTGAACATTATTATTTGCCCATGCTAATATTTTCAGGGACTCATGAGCAATGATGTAGTATGCTGTAGAATTAAAATTTAAAAAATCGGAGGATACATTTTTTGGGTATTGGAGTTCAAAGGTCATATTATGATTAATTATACGTTTTAATTTATATGAAAATTGTAATTTTGCAATGTAGATGTGCACCTATTTACTGGCTTTCCAATGATATCTTACTTTCTTTTCTACCTTTATTAAAATATTAGACGTTAATGTAACGGCCAGTATGTGAATCGGGTCAAAGTTCAGTGACCTATATCTTCAGTAATACTTGACCTAGATTTTTTATAATCTGGTTTTTATGTTCTTATGTGAGCCAACAACTGTGCTAAATTTCAACAAAAATGGAGTCGGGTCGTGCAAAAATGGCCTAAAAGTGATTGCTTTGACACGGAATTACCTGGATACGTGTGTTCATTAAGCAGCCGTCTCTTATAGCTTCTAGCAGGATCCACGTTTAGCGGGGATGCCATTTTCTACTATCAAAGCCAACTTCACTGTCACATTTCATGGATGTTTCTGCCGCATGAGACGATCCGCGCATCTGTTAACGGGATCTTGCTATCCCTTCCCGGGGGAAGGATAGAGGCATTCCTGAGATGTTACCTCTGGTCAGTGGTGCTGTATTTACGAAGACATGATCGGAGAGAGGCTGGGTTGATGGTATTTGACTCAAGTAGAGTTATCTCCTGCCACCCACGTATAGCCTGGCTCACAGATATCACCTGTAGGCTAGCATCAACAGGAACCGACCTCGGCCAGCGGAATGCCACATGACTGGGCATTCGCAAACATTTTGATGGCTAGCAGCATATATCCACGTTGCTTCTTAGAACACAGGGTCCTGCAGCTGTTTACCCATTGTTTACGCTTGTTACTGCTTTCAGCAAATCTGGCCCAGCAAATCTGGGGAGATAACATTTAATGGGTTTGGAGTGTTTACAAAGGCCTATCAGGCACTTTCATCTATGCAGCTGCTAAATTTAGACTGGAAAGACTGTAGGCAGATACACAGAAACTAGACAGCTTCAATCATCTAACTAGTTTAGATCTATTCGGGTGTACTTTTTGTTGCCAGAGTTGAAACTAACTTTAGAACTAGTGCTTTCTCGGTTGGCTACTTTTTGGAATTCTTTCACTTTTAGTGTTACTGCAGTAGTAAATGATTATCCACTCTTATCTGCCCAGGCTTATCTAGTTAACCAGGCTTACCCTCCTTAGCTCTGTAGGTTTTCAGTAAGCTGTTGATGACTTTAATATTGTATATTAGAGACTAAGCATTTTGTTTTGATGTGCCTCTGAGGTTAGCTTTGACGTTTCTAAGTATTTGGGTATCAAAAGATGTTTTCTTATTGTTGTTATCAAATATTATTGAAATCTCACAAAAAGGGTACCAGTGTTTGAAACGCACCCAGTATATGTGAGAAATGCATTTGGACATGACAATTTTATTACCCTTTTCAGAAGAAACAATTGCTAACGTTAAGTTGTCACGTAGCTTTATTCTTAAGGCATTTCTCAACTTAGACATACTGCCATAGGTAATTCACTGCCATATGGTAGGTTTTGTGTGTGTCAGTCAGGCTACGTTACGCTGCAAGCACCGGCAATGTTGGTTGTGTACATTAAAACCCCTTGCGGTAAACCAAGTAAACATTGATGACGTTAAGTACCTCGAAAAATGGAATCTTGGAAAATGGTGGAAAAAGTGGTGCAAAAACCGTGACTACTCGGAATTGCCGAGCTAATTACCTGCAGTGTTTTTGTTGATAGTTACCACTGTCAAATTATTCTGCTGATGGTGCAGTGACGTCCCACTAGTGTTTACGAGGCAAGACGCTCAAGGGTGATGCAATATACATCTGGAGGGATAAAAAGACAGCGGTTTCTGAAAAGACCATGACAAAACGGGATGCATGCTGTCCCCAAATACACCTGAGGCACCTGTCTTGAGCAATATAATTTGTTTATGTGTAGGATGGTTTGTCTGGGAATAAAAGAATCGGTGTCTACGTTTTGAGAGGGCACAGTTGCAACATAACAGGATGGTTGTCCTGAAATAGAGCAGAGGGGTGGGGTGGGGGGTGTTGTGTGACGGATTGTCAACATGTCAATGATGTCACTGTCACCCTGTGGTGCTGGGTTTGAATGCAGCAAAACAGTCAACACAGACCCCGGTCAAAGTTGATGTTATGAACCAAAGTGTTTTCTTTAATTGTGTTGGGGAGGGGGTTACTAACTAAAAGACAATTCAACATTCATTATTTGATTAGTTGATAGCATTGATCGAATATGGGAAAAGGTACTCCTCTCATTAAGAAGTTGTCTGTATACTCTGTGTGTGTTTGATACAATTATATGCTAAATGTTTTGCTTTTTGTGAAAGGTATTTTTGTCAACTACAAGTAAAATGTACATGCACAGTTACGACACAAACCACTGGAACAACACCAGTCCACTAAGATGATGAACAACAGAGAGTCCATCATTAAACAGAGTCCATCATTAAACAGAGTCCATCATTAAACGGAGTCCATCATTAAACGGAGTCCATCATTAAACGGAGTCCATCATTAAACGGAGTCCATCATTAAACAGAATCCGTTATTAAATTTAAAAAGCTTTTTTCAAAACGCAAAGCCGCCGCCGCACCACTGAAGACACTATGTCTTGATGCACTGGCAGAAGTGTCCGGGTGGCGCATCCTAGTGGTGATTGTTTTTCGTATATATACAAGATCACTGTTAAGGAACGAAGGGCAAAACCAGGCTTATGAACTCATGTGAATGTTTATGATGATTGGGTCGACAGTACTTACTGTAACGTTATATTGATATTAAGTGATTCATAGATATCTATTCTTACATTGCCCACTCTTGTGCTGCTTACAGGCTCTGGTCTATGAAGATGGCAATCTTGTGTCGGGTTCGCTCGAGGCACTGACACGCCACCTGGTGCCAACATCTCAATACTGCCCTGACGTAAGTACAGATTTAGTCTTGTCTCCTTTTTGTTGTTCCGAACACTAGAAGCAATGGTGAGTTGGTGACTTTGGAACCGGTATGGGGTTTATGGTTCATGATGATGGTGGCCAAGTGACATCATTTGTATTACTGTTTAAAAACAATTAAAAATGCAGGATAATTTCATGGTAACTTCTCATTAGACTAGTATTATTATGACCTATTTTTGTGCGTATGTATTATATATATATATATATATGTATATATATATATATATATGTATACATACAGAAGTTAAATGGTATTCGCAAGAGTGAATTCAAAATCTTCAAGATTGTCGAAATGCGGTGGCCCACCCTCATCCTTCCTACCCCACACACCAGTTATGTACTTATGAGAGATGGGGGAATAGACCACCTGCTGTCTTAGTAATCTCTGTAGCTTTGAAAACTTTTTTGCCACTTGAAATATCTGCTGTTTTACCCCCATGGCAGGTGTTAGTTTAGACAGGGCAGAATGAGGTAGTCGTTTGGCATAAAGTGTTTGTGTCAGGTCAAGTCCGGGTACTTGTGACCCCTATGTATGTGTTGTTTACTGAAAAATTGATGCCAATTACGGACTTGCCCCAGTGGTGCCTGGCACATGCCCAGTGTTGGTAAATTGAAACCCCTCAAAGAACTGATACAAAGTTGCTAAAATTGCCAGGGGCTTTTCCAGGGGATGTTGAGGAACCCATATTGTGGAACATGTGTAGATCACATTTTGTGGACTACGTATGCGATCTTTTGTCTACATCACCCGACAACACAACAGATGCAACAGACTGGCAGAGAGAACAATATAGTCAGTTAAATGTTTCTGTTTTACGTAAGATTTGACATTCATAGTACTTTGTTTTACTTTTAGAAAACTAAACGATTCCTGTCAAGTGCACTCAGCCACTCACTCTGTGTTTTGTCTTTTTCCTGTTACTGCGGTTGACTAAATACAATTTCTGTTTGCATCTTGGTCAACTTGAATACCCATTTTAGAAAACTAGGTCAACGTTATGACATCATCTTGTCTAGTCTCATTGTTGGAAAATACTTTTAATTGATACAGGGCTGATACAATTTGTGTTGTTCATTTATATGGCTGTCGTTTATAGCTGTTTTACAGATATACCTATGAATCGGAATACCTCAGGCTACAGTGTTTAGTGCCTAAGTTACTGCTACCAAACTGCAGTAAATGTAAAATTGTATCATTCCACGCAGTGTTGTTACAAGCGTAAATACGTCAACAGCCATGTTAGTTATTCCCCTGGAATGTGACAGCCATGTCAGTTATTCCCCTGGAATATGACAGCCATGTTAGTTATTCCCCTGGAATGTGACAGCTATGTTAGTTATTCCCCTGGAATGTGACACCCATGTCAGATATTCCCCTGGAATGTGACAGCAATGTTAGTTATTCCCCTGGAATGTGACAGCCATGTTAGTTATTCCCCTGGAATGTGACAGCCATGTTAGTTATTCCCCTGGAATGTGACAGCCATGTTAGTTATTCAGGCATGAGATTCTTCCTTGGAAATGCGAATTTCTGCAGTTCATGAACTTGATTCGTCCAAATCTGAAGAAATTTTTTTTTAATATAGGGGGGATTGTGACTTAGCAAACTTGGCAAACATTGACAATAACAATGAAAAATTTCACGATTGTCGTCCTTTTTCAAAAGCAAGCCGCATTCTGAATAGCCAGAAACTGCAAATCACGGCCCAGCTTACAATCCGTGCATGAGTTTTGGCGGCAAATCAGTGTGTTGTTTTCGAAGTTCACAGTCGCGTTCAGCCGAATGAAGCATGAGCTACGGTCTACAGTAAGTTGTCTGCTCTTATTTCAAACATTCTTGTGTGAGTCAATTACTGAAGTATCGGAATTAACGTAGCAGTCGAGTGGTTTTAAGATCGTAATTTCAATAAATATTAGATCGTTTAGCCTGCCACGTGAGGCGTTGTAATGGCCTACGCTATGCCTATGTGACTTACATTACGCCGGCGTACGCTCACGTCGCTGGCATTACGGGTCATGGCATAATACAGCACTGTTAACAATATGTAAACGCGAATAGTAAGCGGAGTATAAGTTTTGGCGATAACTTCAAGGTATCCTAGATGGGTTTATAGATTATTTTGAATAAAAGTAAGTATATGCCAAAACTTGAGATATATGTCATCATGAAGTACGCGTGTTCACTTTAACGTATGATTTAGGTTATTATTAATTAAATAACAATTTGAATAAAATTTACCTGACGTTGTTAATATGAACAATTTTAAGGGATATGGCGTGCACCAAGAAAGATGTTGTACAGAGAGGGGACGAGTTGAATTTGAAGAAGCAAGAGAAAAGCAGCTGAACAAGTTTCCCGAGGCAAGAGGCAAAGTGCCAAAGAGACTGAAATCTGTTCACCTCCACTCCCCAGTCCTTGCTCGGGCAGAGAAGAGAAAGAAAGTTGTGAGTGCCAGGATCAAGCACAGGCAAGAAAAGAAGTGAAGTCACATGTCCACAATGAACACTTGTAAAGTTTACAAGTTGATGGTTTCAATGAACACTAGTAGATGTGGACATTTGTGTGTGAATTTCAGTGTACTGTACATTAGAATTATCATTTTAATAAACCTTGGTTATTTAAAGCATTTTTGTGTATTTTTGTCACATTGACCACTTGTGTAATGTTGTAGTTTTTATAATGTAGTATACACAGCTTCTGGTTTTGTGTGTGATATAAAAATGATGTGCTTTTACAGTTATGTGCAGGGAACTGTTGGCTTACACTTTTGATTAATACAAACCCAAACGTAGTGTTTCTGCGCACTATGTTTGTGATTTTATATCAAATGGAAGTTACAGGATTAGACAAAAACAGTGTGAAAGTACACTAGATTGCATCACAAACAATGATATCTTTAAAACAATTTCTGAGTTCCAATCCAGACCCCCTTTTTTTCCCAGTTTGCCGCGCTGCGCGCAAATGTTCCTCAGAAATAACTTGCCTCCTCTCACATGCCTGGTTATTCCCCTGGAATGTGGCCACCGAAGCATAAACTTCCCCATTTAAGAACGTCACTGCGGTGTTTGCAGATGTGGCATTTTGCAACATCGAGCCCTGCAACTTGAGCGTGATAATGAACACTGGCCTCGCTGTGTTTTTCTCCCTAACCTGGGTGCTGGTGTTGGTTTCATTTATGCGTGTGTTGCCTGTGAGCTGCCTTCGCACAAATTATTTCTCAGCTTGGAGGGTGATGTGTCAATTAGTGACTCGCCCTCACTGCTTTCTCCCACTTGGCTGCATGCAGGACCTGTCAGCTAGAATTAGTCTCTCACCTAAATGAGTCAGTATATGAAGCAGACAGTGGAAGTCGAGGTTCGCCACACTTGCAGTAGTGGGTTATTACTGCAAGGTGTCAGGTCTTAATGATTCATAATGCGAACATTTTGTGGGAAGTTCATCGGCACCTGTAGATCTATAAATGACATGGTAGGGGGACACCTCAGAAATAAGACCACCGGTAGGGATAGTCCATGTGGTCTTACTTCCCAGGTGGTCTTAGTTCCAAGATGGTCTTAGTTACGAAATGGATATAACTTCACAGGTGGTCTTTTTTCCGAGATGGTATTAATTTTGAGGTGATCTTTGTCCCAGTTAAGGGGGTCTTTATTCCAAGGTCAACTTAGTTCCAAGGAGGCTGTATTTCTAATGTGGTATTAGTTACAAGTTACAAGGATTTAGTTCTATGCTGGTTGTTATTCCTTGGTGAGCAGTCTTAGCTCCAAGTTACAATATAACCTTAGGTGACTATTCAGAAATAAGTTCCAAGATAGCCTTATTTCCAGACTGGGTTTAATGATATAAATGTTTTAGGGATTGGATAGTAGTGGTTGCATTTTAGGCAGTCATAATATTTACTGGGGTGGCATTAAATAACAATACTGTTTATTTTTATATAGTGCCATATAATGCATGGATAACAATAAGATACAGTTCTACCTCACTGATGAAGCATCCAGATGTCTCTCGATGTTGGGATGGGTGAACCTTTACTACAGGTCGTGGTTAAGTGAGCCAAAGCAGGGGGTTTGATGGAAGACCGTGGGAACTCGGTGCAAGATGTTGTGTTGTCTGTCAGCATCATCCAAAGCTACCTTGTGTGTGACCGTCACTGCTTTGTTTTGCAGAGAACTTACCAGTTTGCGTTCCTACTCGGCTCACGCTTGTTCATTCGACCGCATCAGCTGTTCAGTCAAGTGTGTCAGGTCAGTTCAGACAATCTTCCCTATTAATAGAAATGCTGAATTGTTGTTCAACCTGTTAACCTTCTGCCCGGTTTTACCCGTGACTGAAATTTTATTATAGAATGTTTATGAGAGGGTTAAACCTGGGTACAGCTGTTATGCAAATATTTAATGTTATGTTGATGGACGCTAATAATGAGTTAAAATGTTTAGTGCCATTTAATACCAGTGTTTGCCTGGTTGTAAAGACTGCGCTTGACAGGTCTCTTTCAGTCTATGTATCCATTTACTGATAAGTAATCCTGGTGATAATGCTGATGCCTGTTAAGTTGCTAATTTGCCACAAATTGTTATCCTTATCTCAAATGTGTTGAAAATCCCATTAAACTTACATAGATAGCAGTGCATGGAATTGTAGGGTAAATGCATGCCCACTGGCTGAAATAATACATTTGCGTACGGCATTCTTTCAGATATGTATTTGCCAGCAGGACTTGACGTCGGAAAGAAAAAGCAAGGTACGGTGGAGTAGTTATTACTAATTATATGCTGTCATACAACTCTGTATTAAAACAGATGAGTAGTTCTAAGGACTCGATTTATACTTTTTTTGCTCTTTGTCTCCTTGTCTCTTTCTTAAATGTCTCTGTAGAACCCTTCAAGTTGTCATCATACTATGTGCAAGGTTGCTGGTAAATGTTGGTTCCTTTTTCAGGAGTCGTTGGGAAAGTTCGGACGACACTTCATGCAGTTACTAGGGTGAGATTTGACTTTCATTAAAACTACTTGAGAAATATCTGTAGTGGAACCTGGTACAAGGTTTACGTCAGGCCCTTAGTTAGGATTGTGACATTTTCCATTTTGCCCATTCTCAGTTTTTATTTACCTATTATGCTCATGAAAAACCCACGCATTGGTCGTTGGTGTCAGAGTGCTGAGAGAGGGCTGAGGCTCTCCAAGAACTTCCAACTGTACCCCCTTTGACGTTTGCAAAATACTCAGATTTCAAACTACACTCCTGCACTCGCTCACACACTTAGTACAAGGCTTGTTTTATGATAACACAAACACTGTTTTAACATTGTTTTGGGGAAGATAAAATCACATTATGGTCCAACACTAGATCATGGTTTCCAAAAAAATTAAAATCACGTTATCCAAAGTTGAAAAGACCCGTTATTTGAAAAAGAAAAACCTGTTGCGATTTTCCAAAAAACCTGTTCCATTAACGGGACAACGGATCACTGGCTAAGGGCCTGGGGCCGGTTTCATGAAGCGTACTTAAAGTTACACGATTACTTAAGCATCACGTGTTTGCGTAAAGTCCTATGCTCGCTTATATTAAACAATCACGTAATTTACTAAATCAATCATCTTAGCGTTAAGAACGTTCTTAGCCGCTACATGAAACAGGCCCCTGGTTTACTTCATGTCCGCAGTTCTACATGTGTTACCAGGGGCTACAAAGATTCCTGTATCATAGCAAGAACACCGCATAGTGGTGGTCTTGCCATGATACAGGAATCTTTGTAGTCCCTGGTGTATTAGTCAGACAGATATGACTGGCTCTTGGGGTATACTGTTGACATATCACTGATAGGATTATCTCCAGCACTGACTAGATTATCCATGACTGGGTAAATTATCCCTGGACTGAATAGATTATCCCCTACCTTAATCCCTGACCAACAATTGTATGCAGCCTGGTCATCAGATGGTTGTAAATGGTTAGTTGCTTGGGGAACTTAAGTAGACACCCCATCCCCCCTGAATGTATTTATAAAACATGCTATATTTTTGGTGTTACTAAAATTTAAACTGAAATGTTATTTGAAATCATGAAACATCACAAAAAAGAAAATCTTTTAAGTTTTATTAACCTGAAGTCATTTTTAGTATTGCAACTACAATATTTTGAAGAAATTGTTAGTTTATCTTAAAAAAACTTCTGCTGAATCTACACAATTGAAGTACAGGATAATCACTTCAACCACATTAATGTATTAGTAATAATTTAGTATACATAGTTACCTCTCATGAAACTTGGTATGCGATCCAAATATTTTGACCGCATCATGTGGCCTTCATCAGTCTGAAGTTACGGGTGTGAAACTGGAGAAGGAATTTTGGGAGCTCCTAGCCGACATATGGTTAAGTGTAGTTTTCCCTTAGTTTCTTGAGAAGTACATACATATACCCCCTGTACTATAAATAGCTGAGAAACCAGATCATCAGTACATTCAAGACAGGTACATTAATGTAGTCTGTCTTCTCTGTGCAGTAACTGGACGGACATCTTCTCATATGACTTCCGAGATGAGCGTCTGGTCCAGCAGCTGAAAGACATCACACAGAAGGTGATCGCCATCAACCCCGAGCTGAGGAAGGACGTTGGCATCCTCATGCACAACCTCTTCAGCAAGGTGAGACCACCACACGGCACCTCCTGGGGTGGTTAGGAGAAGTGCCCAACATCGCACTCTCAATCGAGCGTTTGAATCCTGCTGCTGTGTCGAATCTTTGGCAGACTTGTTTACTTCACGTTGCTCCAGGTCACTCAACTGTATGAACGAGTACCTGGCTATAGACAGTGGAGGATACGTGTGTACGAATAGTGTATGCGCATTAACTGCGATTGAATAGATCTGCCAGGGGATAAAGTGTAGAGTGCTTTGAGCAGTCCTGATGACTGGATTGTGTGCTATGTAAGAACTGACCTTTACTTCTAGTAGTAGCAGTTGTAATATCTGTAGCAGCAATAGTAGAAATCACAGCAGCACAATACACAAATTAGAAACAGAATCTGCAAAAACCAAATTGTATAACAATTTATTTCCTACAAAACATACACAATATTTTACAGCTAAATCGAATGTTGTGTTACATACAGAGTGATAAACTGACGTGTTGTTTCTTAACATTTGCCATTGTTTGCACAATTATAGATTTAAGTTGTGAACATTTATAAATGGACCAGTGGCCAGTGAAAGGCGGGAGGTTGTAGAATGTAGCCGGGAGTGACCACTGACCATTATTGATTCCTCCCACAGCTGTCTGGCCTGCAGAAGTACGAAGACTTGTTGACCAGAATCAATGCGGAGGCTGCACAAAGACTACTTAATATTCTCCCAACGGTAAGTCCAAGATCTGTCGCTCTTGTCTGAGTGTGAGGGATGACACTTTGGCAATCTGTCACGTCGAGGAAGGTAGTTTCTGAAGGCAGTGTCTAGATGTAATGTGCAAGTAGTGTGCTGATACACATGTTAACAAGCTCATGCAAAATTAGATTATTTGTGTGTTCATTATGTTTAGTAAATCTATGTTGATACGATTTTCTCAAGATTTGAAGTCAGCATTCTTGAAAGATTGACTTCCACAGACAGAGCAGTCAAGTTATCAGCATGTATGTTATAATTATCTGAAGCATTATGTCAGTTTCATCTTTGGAACCTTATCCTTGTTTGTCTCACATCACCAGGAAATATAATAACATCATCTTTAAAAATTCAGAACTGCTTTAAGACTGCCTAAACCCTTGGTTGTGATGCTTTGTAAAAGTGTTCATGTTGTATGTAAGATTTGCAGGGGCGTTATATTTGCATGTTTATTTTGCACATAAGACTTGCGAGATGTTGTATATGCGTGTTTGGCTTCAGACGGACATCTACGAGGTGTGTCCGAGTCCCCTTGTCCTGGCTCAGCAGCTCACACACATAGAGCTGGAGCGACTAGGCATGATTGGACCCGAAGAGTTCCTCGACGCCTTCAGCAAGGAACTCACTACAGAAGTAAGCATCGTTCCACAGGCTCACCATCTGGGTATTTTAGGGGTCATTCATCAATTGTCAACATTTATTTGTTTGTACAACACGTGAAAGGGGATTATTATAAAATGTATACAGGCTACGGGCAGAGAGAAAGGGAATGGATGTCTCCTCAGACCCCGAACATCCCCTGTTTCCATGTTATAAACTACTACTTTCTTCTGGTCGCCACTTTTAGTGCTTTCAATTCCCTCACTGTAAACTGAATCGTACTTGAAACTCATTTGTTCTCTCATCAATTAGATTAATGAATGAGTAACTGACCTTCGTTCCATCCATCTCTGCCAGTCTGACACTGAGCGAGCCTGAGATGATTTGTGAGATTATTTAACTTTTGTAATTTATTTAACTTATTTTAACTTATTAATTTATTTATTTTTACATTTATATGTTGCATGTACAATTGTTTTATTTGTTTTAATATGCTGCTACACTGCAAATGAATTTCCCTCCCAAGGGACAGTAAAGTATTGTGATTGTATGTCTCTTAACCACAGTACAGTCAAAACTCACTTTACAGTCACCTCAGTAATACAGCCACCTCGCAGTTAAGGTAACACTAGGACAGTCACAAATTGATTCCATAACAGTGACATGTAAGAAAGTAGTCCTGCTAATACAGTCACCTCGCTATTCAGGTCACTCTTGCCCAGACCCAAGGGTGACCTTAATAGTGAGGTACCACTGTAATTAAAAATGAAACTTTGTGAACAATGTAATTATGGTTGATATTATGTGTCCTTTGCGTCTGCCGTGTCATAATGCCGTTACATGCCTATGTGACACTTTCATTGTGCTACTGCTCTAGTCTGTACCAAGCCAGTTGACTTGGGCGCATGCTGTAGTGTCATAACGCCGTTACATGCATACGTGTCACTTTCATTGTGGTACTGCTCTAGCCTGTACCAAGCCAGTTGACTCGGGCGCATGCTCTAGTGTCATAACACCGTTACATGCCTACGTGACACTTTCATTGTGCTACTGCTCTAGCCTGTACCAAGCCAGTTGACTCGGGCGCATGCTGTAGTGTCATAACACCGTTACATGCCTACGTGACACTTTCATTGTGCTACTGCTCTAGCCTGTACCAAGCCAGTTGACTCGGGCGCATGCTCTAGTGTCATAACACCGTTACATGCCTACGTGACACTTTCATTGTGCTACTGCTCTAGTCTGTACCAAGCCAGTTGACTTGGGCGCATGCTGTAGTGTCATAACGCCGTTACATGCCTACGTGACACTTTCATTGTGCTACAGCTCTAGCCTGTACCAAGCCAGTTGACTCGGGTGCATGCTGTAGTGTCATTACGCCGTTACATGCCTACGTGACACTTTCATTGTGCTACTGCTCTAGCCTGTACCAAGCCAGTTGACTCGGGCGCATGCTGTAGTGTCATAACGCCGTTACATGCCTACGTGACACTTTCATTGTGCTACTGCTCTAGCCTGTACCAAGCCAGTTGACTCGGGCGCATGCTCTAGTGAGCAGCCAGATGGAGCCAGCTCGTAGTCTCATTGGATTAATTAGGATTGTTATGATTGCAGACATCGTACAAAGACTTGAAGAAGACGAAGAACCTTGAGTCGTACGTTCATTGGTTCAACAGGCTCAGCTACTTCATCGCCACCGAAGTCTGCATGGTTAGTGTCGCACTGTAGCAAATGGTGTAATATATGGTGTAATGATTGGTGTTACAATTGGTGTAGTAACTGCTGTGGTTACTGGTGTAATGACCAGTATAACAATTGGTGTAACAGCTGATTCAATACCTGATGTGATGACTATTCTAATGATTGGTAAACAACTGGTGTAACAGATGTTGTAACAACTTGTGTAATGACTGGTGAAAAACCGGGAACATGTATAATTAAAGTTGTAACGAGTGTTCAGATTAACATTTACAGTGGTTAAAAGTGCTTTAATCTTTTTGGAGGATTCAACATTCAATAAGAATTACTTTGTTTTAGAAAACTGTTTTGTTTGACATGGAAGGTTGTTGCAATAGTCATTAGGACAGTAATACTAATTAAAGACTAGTGCCAATATCCTTGGATAATTCAAGCTCAGTGGTGTAACAAAACTAAAGGATTAAGCCTTCTCATAACCGTGTACAAAGCAAAAGTCGACAACAGATGGATGGCATTGCTAAGAAGCTAAGGGGTGTAGCTGTGACATCACTACAGCTGTAGTGTCTATGAAGAATGGCAACATTGCTGTCCTCATGCCAGGCTTCAAGTGGTCCTCACAACTGTGTTTATTGATGCAGCACTTGAAGAAGAAGAACCGAATCCGAATGATCGAGTACTTCATCGATGTGGCGAAGGAATGTATCAACATTGGCAACTTTAACTCCCTCATGGCGATCATAGGTGAGTGGGCACTTCAACTCCCTCATGGCGATCATAGGTGAGTGGGCACTTCAGCCACTCGAACCGAACATGTCTGTCTCTTGCACGTTGTAAATGGCTGTGTTTATCACTTGTCGAACAGTTGCATTCCGTTTGTTTGAATTGAATCAAATTGAACTATATTCAGCAGTGGCAGTTATGATATCGACATGAATATGCATCTTTAATTCATGGTCCAATGCCGGACATGTGAACATCACATCTACCAATAGTTGTTCTTGACTAACTTATTCTGAAAAGAAATGCACAATGTTGAAACCTTCCGTGTTATATTCACCTTATTTTAGTCATATTTGCAGAGTTGTTGTATTTGGTGTTTCTTTAAGATGTAACTAGTCATGCGATTATGAGACAGTACATTTTGTGGACTATCTGGATAAGAAGAAGTCTTGTCCTGGTATCCGGAAAACAATCATACATTACAATTCTTTAATAAGATATATTCAAAATCGTAACAGAACATTTTGAGGATAGTCTCATTTGCTGAATTAGACTGATCTACTGTCTCCTTGCTAGAGATTTGATTTTTGATCAACATTTTGCTTGGCAAATCTTTCAAGTTTGGAAAATGTCATTGAAATCTAAGAAAAACATACCTTTGTGTTTCAGCTGGTCTCAACATGAATCCCATACAAAGACTGAAGAGAACGGTGAGTGTACACCAGTGTTGATGATGTCATGTGTTTATATCCCTCACAGGTATCAAGTTAATTCTCTTGATATTAAGCAACTGAAACTGTTAGAAGTGTTGTATTGAAACTGTTAGAAGTGTTATATTGAAACTGTTAGAAGTGTTGTATTGAAACTGTTAGAAGTGTTGCATTGAAACTGTTAGAAGTGTTGTATTGAAACTGTTAGAAGTGTTGTATTGAAACTGTTAGAAGTGTTGCATTGAAACTGTTAGAAGTGTTGTATTGAAACTGTTAGAAGTGTTGTATTGAAACTGTTAGAAGTGTTGTATCAAAACTGTTAGAAGTGTTGTATCAAAACTGTTAGAAGTGTTGTAGTAATAATAATAATAATAAATAACTTCTTACGCGCCAATATCCTCAGACAATCCGAGCTCAGTGGCGTACCAAAACCAAAGGATTAAGCATTCTCGTACTCGTGTGATAGGCGAAAGTCGTCAACAAATGGATGGATGTGCTAGGAAGCTAGGGAGGATAGGCGATATTGAAAAGATAGGTTTTGAGGTGACGACGAAATGTAACAATATTTTCTGCTGATTTAACATTAACGGAAAGCGAATTCAATATATTGAAACTGTTAGAAGTGTTGTATTGAAACTGTTACAAGTGTTGTATTGACACTGTTACAAGTGTTGTATTGAAACTGTTACAAGTGTTGTATTGACACTGTTAAAAGTGTTGTATTGAAACTGTTACAAGGGTTGTATTGACACTGTTAGAAGTGTTGTATTGAAACTGTTACAAGGGTTGTATTGACACTGTTAGAAGTGTTGTATTGACACTGTTACAAGTGTTATATTGACACTGTTACAAGTGTTGTATTGAAACTGTTACAAGGGTTGTATTGATACTGTTAGAAGGGTTGTATTGACACTGTTACAAGTGTTGTATTGACACTGTTACAAGTGTTGTATTGACACTGTTACAAGGGTTGTATTGACACTGTTAGAAGGGTTGTATTGACACTGTTACAAGTGTTGTATTGACACTGTTACAAGTGTTGTATTGACACTGTTACAAGGGTTGTATTGACACTGTTAGAAGGGTTGTATTGACACTGTTACAAGTGTTGTATTGACACTGTTACAAGTGTTGTATTGAAACTGTTACAAGGGTTGTATTGACACTGTTAGAAGTGTTGTATTGAAACTGTTACAAGGGTTGTATTGACACTGTTAGAAGTGTTGTATTGACACTGTTACAAGTGTTATATTGACACTGTTACAAGTGTTGTATTGAAACTGTTACAAGGGTTGTATTGACACTGTTAGAAGGGTTGTATTGACACTGTTACAAGTGTTGTATTGACACTGTTACAAGTGTTGTATTGACACTGTTACAAGGGTTGTATTGACACTGTTAGAAGGGTTGTATTGACACTGTTACAAGTGTTGTATTGACACTGTTACAAGTGTTGTATTGACACTGTTACAAGTGTTGTATTGACACTGTTACAAGGGTTGTATTGACACGTTGTATCACTCACCTGTTGATCCATTTGCTTGCAGTGGGCGAAAGTCAACAAAGACAAGTTTGAGATATTAGAGGTAAGTGGCAACTACCAGACCACAAATCAAAAATGTTTCTTCTAATGCAGGGTATCATGTCTGGTCATCAACAAATCAAGGCAGGATAGTTGTTCTCTCTGCAAATTTCTCTTTCAAATTACACATTAAACTTCAGTACAGTAAAAGGTCCAACAACTGATTAGATTTAATATTTGGTATTGCCAATGTTTCTGGGACTTTCTCTTTGAAATTAATAACAAATTAACCGATAAATGTCCAAAAATATCGGAGGACATGAAATCACTTGGCAGCCAGTGCAAGACAATTTTAATCGTCTGGACAATTGTTCAAGTCCAGTGTTGTTTCTGACCATTGGACTATTCATGTGTGATTGCGACTCGTTAGGAAACTTACATTGAAGTATCAGCCACATTTAAGAAGTGTACCCCGGTAGTTATCTGTAGACACCACTGCAATGCTACATCAATGCACATTGTTTCGGCACCCTGGAATACAGTGGTTAGATATGCGTTGAAAATATTGCGCTGTTTAATAAATAGGTCTTTATATTGCTGAATGTAGTCGACGTTGAAAGAGAAAGAGCACCTGGTTATTATGGAGAACTGTTACAATGGGTGGAATGTACGTGAAATACCAAAAAGGACATCACTTTGTGATGTGATTATTTCTGATAATGGAAAATGTTGCAAATTGCCATGGTTTGGATGGTTATCAATTACCGAGCGAGTTTGGTGATGTGTTCTGTCTCGTCCTGCAGCATCAGATGAATCCCTCGGGAAACTTCTCCAGTTATCGGTCGTCCCTCAAGGCGGCCCTCTGGCGGTCAGATGGTGCGAGCGAGGACCGAGAAAGGGTGAGTACCTACTGTTTGTACACGTGATTGGTTTCATTCATGTCAAAAGAACATTTTCATTCCTGATACTGTGTGTGTAGACCATAATAAGCACTCGACATCAACACTTGTGAAAAGCGTAACATAAACAACGGTTTTGTGAAAAAAACATGTAGATATATGGAATATATATATAATAATTCCATTCTTGCCATGAAACCTGTTTCATGTAGTGTTGGAAATAATTTTTCGAGATAATATCTTAGTGGGGCTAACTAGAATAGTGCAAGGTAATGCTGTTATCAGATTTCTGGAATAGTTTGCTTGGCTTTAGTCCAGTAATAATTTCTGTGTTAAAGCGGTGCACTTTGGTCTCAGCCACATACATAAATATAACTCATTAATGAATGATGCAGCTCTGTGATAACAGCACACGATTCACTAGAGGGCAGCACACAGTCCTTAAAAGCCATTTCTGTTTGTAATCCAGTGACAGTACTGGCAAGAACAAATGCTAAGTTCAGACTGAAACCAGAGAAATTTTGGCCAACTGTCTTAGCCTGCACAAGCAATAGATTCCACGCACACCTACAGCCAATAATGTCTCCTTTCAATGTACCAACATTAGAAGAACTCTTGTGAATGATAGTTACATTTTTCTGTTTGCAGATTGTCATCCCGTTCTTCAGTTTGTTTGTCAAAGACATGTACTTTGTCAACGAAGGCTGCTCAAACAAGTAAGTCCTACCAGCTGCTGTTGAACCATGACACTAAAATCATGTACACACGCACGCACGCACGCACGCACGCACGCACACACGCACGCCTACATGCATGCACACGTTACATATCATTGATGAAGAAACATAGAAAACGTTGCTTTTTCTTAAATCACAATTTCCCCAAAGTTTTTCTGTTTAATAAATTACTTTCTGGCCTGAAGAGGGCTATTGTCAAGAAAATATTTTGATTATGTCATACAAAATGCTTATCATAGAAATCAACGATGTGGGCTTCTCGCAGACTCTGAGGATGATAAATAACTATGTTTTCCTCAATAATTTGGAGGCAGTTTCTGTGTACAAATTTGCCAGCGATTGGTATGACATTGATGTGATATTGAAATGATATCAGTATTTGGAATTAAGGGCTCTGTCATATGCACATATACTTGATTGTAACCTCTGCGTATGTGTTGATCCATCAATTTTGTTATTTTCTGTTTCAGACAAGAGAATGGGCACATAAACTTTGAGGTACGTTCAATTAGCAGTTCATTTCAATGATAATGTTGCTTTTGTAGAATCTGTATTGTGTTTGTAATTTATTCAAGTAATAATGAGTAATAACACAGTGGCTATATGTTCTATAATGTGTCTGTCAGTAACTACACAATTTCATATAGTGCCTGTAAGTAATAACACAATTCTATAATTGTGGTGTCTTTCTGTAACCACACATGCTATTTTGCCTTGCAGTAAACACAGTCATTCTTTGCAAGTAACAATATTGTTATTTGAATTTCTTCCTGCACTTTGTAGAAATTCTGGCAATTGGCCAAGCAAGTGACAGAATTCATGACATGGAAACAAGTGGAGGTATCTATTTTATTTTCGTACATTGTTCCTGGTACATTTCTAGTGCATTTAGTGTCTTTTCTGTATATCTGACATCATTTTATAGGCAAACAGTTGATGGTAGAAATGGTAAGTCATGAGTAAAGAGGTTCCTCAGACTGGATAGTTCAGTTTGTTACTTGTTTGAGTTTAAAAAGAGTAGCAATGGCAATGAGTGTATCGAGCCGCAAAATCATTTAAACCAAGAATTATCACAATGCATATTGATGTAAACAATATTTCTCTGTCTCTCGGATGCTGCATTCCAAAGGCTCAGATAGTTATGATTTATATGAAATAATCTTATTTGCATTTTTTAAATACGATTGTTCTGAACCGCAGTTTATCTTTGCTGTTAAGCTTGCGCACCAGTTCAGTATGTTATAATCTATAATTGTTATTGTTTGTTACACAACAATGGTTTAGCCGATCTATTTCATTAGGCAGATTATGTATTGCATGACATGAGTGGCCAGCACTATATTATTTTGTATCATAAATAAAAGCAAAAACATTTCTCTGACAAAGACTGCACTGCACGACAGTTGAAATATTCGAAAACAAAATAAGTAAATTTGTTTAGAGCAATGACAGGTAATGTCAATAAATATTGAAATAAGCCCAGAAACCAGACCGTCATTACGACCGTCGTTACAACCGTCATTACAACCGTCGTTACATTCAACCATAAATAAGTTTCTGCAATTTTTTAGAGAAAATTTTTCCTTTCAGGATGATGTTTTGTAATGATTCTAATAATAATTTCCCTGTATTATAATGGTTATTGTCTGCCTAAAATTGCATCTTTGCATCACTTGAATGTTGATGAATAATTGTCTCTGTTTGCAGTGTCCGTTTGACAGACATCCGACCATTCTCAACTACGTTCTCACAAATCCAGTCTTCTCAGAAAACTGTAAGTGCTGGCTGGAGATGTTTAATTCTACTGCTGAGTAGCACATCGTACTTTAAAACCTCCAAACTATCAGTGGTCTTTATTATCACCCCTGATGTATTCCACTGGAACAATGAAGCTTTAAACATCGTCGTATTCATTGCATCAACCTGTCATTTTGTTCAGTAGAGTTTTATTGTGTACATCCAGACAGATGTCATGTGGATCTGTAATTCAAACTTGATTTTAAAAATTACAAATGCACCTTTTGTATCGCACTATTTTATCTCGCCTTCTTAAACTACAGATATTTTCGGACACTTGATGTAGCAACAAATGTCTGGTTGGTATTACTGGTTACTCAAAGTCACTGTTCTGCCACCTGGTGAATGAGACTGTGACCATGCTGCCACCTGGTGAATGGAAGTGTGACCACCATTGTGTGTATGTTGCAGCATTATCACTGGCCTCCTTTGAGTGTGAGGAGCCTGTGGCAAACTATGAGAGGCAACGGTTCAAGAGACTCAAGTAAGTCACCAGTCTGCTCGGTCTCGCACCAGCAACATTTGCAGTGTGCCAGTTTCTGTCATGTGGCAGTAAATGCAAAATTTTACACTGGGAAAAAAATGTAAATTGTGATTTCCCCTTTTGTTCCATTTCGTGCATTGTGTGGTGCTCTAAGATATGTTATAGCCAGACACCCCCGGCGAAATGAGGTTTTTTGACAAAAAATACTCGAAATGATTATCTGCCAGATTATGATAGCTTTGTATGTTTACTATCAATGAAGTTCACTTTTATAAAAAATTCCTATCTCTAAGTGATTTTTATTCATGGATCAAGCAAGTCGATATAAACTAATCAAATCCAATATGCAATCGTTGACAGCAATTTTCTCAAAAAGATTTGCTCTGTAATTTCTGCATTTGGAAAAACAATAACTCGGGGGGGGGGGTAATTATGCTATCCAAATAAGGTTTTGACTGTTCCATTTAGCATACTCTACTTTACACAATGACAAGACATTAAACAAAATCATCAACAGTTTGAAAGATAAATTTGTAGTCATTGCACAATAGAATTCTACTGAACATGGATTTTCAAGAATTATGACGATATATGTGTTCAGTAAAGAATGGTAGTGTTTCAAAATTTGCCAATATTTGTTTAGAATGGTGGACATTTTGTTACAATGGAAATGGGGGTCTGGCTAAAAAAAGTTAAGTGTTTTACTTGCTCAGACCCATTTATTACTTTGGGCAGAACAAATTAAAACTATTTACATAAATACAAAAATAAATATCTGTCTACCTATCGCATCTGGCCTTAAATAATACACATGTTTGTGTGTGCTGTATGTCTGTGTATGTGCATGCATGTGTGTGCATGTGTGTGCATGTGTGTGCATGTGTGTGCATGTGTGCTTGTGTATGCTGCAGCGAGTTGTGTCAGCCACAGCGTGTGACGGTCGTGATATACTTGCATTGCAGGGAGCAGGCGGGCGTATGAAGACAGCATGAGAGTGACCTGTGACAGTGCCAAACAGGACACAACTTACATTGGCTGTGGCAACAGGCCACAAGTATGGAGTCCCTGTTCAAACTTCTCTGTGGACACATTCTAGCTCATTTCCACAGAGAGTTGAGGCTAGACACTGTGTTGGAGACTTGGCAGCTAGTTCAGTTCCAGTGGTGTTTGTATTCGCACGGGTGTGAACACATAGAGGAGAACACACCAATGTTTGCCGACAAACCCGGAACAGAAACAAGGAAACATACGACTTGGCAGGCCACCGCGACACCGACAGTGGTGCCGCCTGCTGGACAGGGACATTACTAACTACGTGTCCGTACGCGTGATGATACATTCCAAGTTGCAGTTGAATGACGTCAATGACATTGACGTCAAAAGTAGCGCCGCAGAATTCCTATGTCGTTCTAGCTCTTGGTGACATGGAATGTTGACCGACGCTGACACAGCTAGGAGCCTAACTGATGACATGGGTATCGTTGACCGTGACACAAGACAATGATGCTTTGTAAGCGATGCAGGGATAGTTTCACTGCCACTTGGCTGGCAAGACTGTATATTTCAGCTAGACAACGTGCGTTCGCCACGTATGTATATAGTGTACAGAATAAGGGGTGGGCCGGCCACTGCTGAAATACCAACGACATTGTAGTTGAAGTTACCTGACGTCTGTAGAATGCTTGTAAGGTTAGACGTACTGTGTTTGTGATAGAGAACACACAGTCGTTCAGCAGTAACACATTCTTGTATGACTACAGTTTAGTATGACAATATTATCCGCCATGAGAGAAGTACTGACGGGGGTTGGTGTTGACCATACAATGCCGGACGGTGACCTGCGATATGCTGGCGTTGTATGTGGGGAATGTCTACTCAGCTGTCGCCGTGACAACTGCCAACATTCATTGTCGTGATTGTGGAAACAGATCTGTACTTTCATCTGTGCCTTTTTACGGGTGAAGGTGACCATGGTTGGGTTCGGTTACAATCACACATAGTCAGTTGTAATCAGTTCTCTGTAAACTGTAATAATCTGAATTTTCTAAGGTACTCTAGTCACAAATACGTACTATGATTATTGTAACTGATGCTGTGTAATTAATTATAGTGAAGGGAATGTTTTGTATAATTTACCACAAGTGTTCACACATCCGCCAATGGCGTGACGTTAATCACTTGATTAATTCCAACTTGATAATCTAGTTTGAATAAAAATGTTGTCTTAGTTAAATAGAAGATAATTCAATCACAATTGATACTTGTAATCTAACTGTTTTGAGGTACGGTAATCATGTTTGTAGTCAGTTACAATTGTGGTAGTGTGTACCTTTTTTGTAATCAGTTACGACTGTAATTAAGGAACCCACCCTTGGAGGGAAGTTTTGATAATTCAACTTTGTAGCCAAAAGTTTTCTTACCTTCAGTTGTTTCCCACTTCCCCATCCCTTCTCCCAGGGGATTGGAGGGAAAGGGAATCTTTCTGTTAGGGTCTTGCAACTGTAAAAAATCCGACAAAACAAGATTAGTGATAGCACCGATTATGACAGCTAGGTGATGTGAGCTTTTGTTGGTTATATTTTGAACCTGCGATGGCGGGCATTGTGAAAAGAAGGAATCGGAACTCGCAGGTGACAGCGACTTGTGTTAGCGGAAGTAGTGTCTTGATCTCATTCATGGGCATTCTTTGTGTGTAAATATTATGACTATTTCTTATTGTTGAGTCTGTGCACAGATGATTGGGCAGCAAGTGAAGAGGTTCGTGTGTTGTCCGTTCAAACTTACCTTTTTACCGGATGAAAATATGATGGTGTTTTTCCCACAAAAACTTAAATGATCTGGTTACTGCTGTTTTGAGAGCTTCCAGATGATGTCTATGTACTCAGATGGTGATTAGTTTACATGCAGTGTTTAATTGCTGCTTCTTCGGACTTTAACTCTTCGTTTCAAGTTTCAGTTTGGTAAAATTTCCAGTTATCAAATATTCAGACATATTTCTGAAAATATTTATTTTGTATCATTTTTTTTAGATAGCTTTCCACCTAGTTTTGTAAACGTATTGGTCTTATAAAATAAACGTTTTCCATTGAGCTAAATCTGCAGGATTGATGACAAACATCACCTTTGATTGGAGAAGATCTGTTGGGTAGTGTGTATGATATTGTATATATAATATGTATGTTGTGTAAATACCATAAGTCGCGGCGTCCGTGCACCACAATTGCACGTGCAGATGTCAATGTCTCCTTGATTAAAAAAATTCAATTCAGAAGTGATCTCAGTGTTTTTAGACTTCTGTCTTGTCTCTTCTCACAAACTTAAAGGAGCTTACGTGGTGGTGTGATTTATGTGATATGAAAGTATAGATAACAGACTTTATTTGGCATTTGTTTCCAAAGAAACAACCAATACTGAATACTGCTTAAACGTAACTTTGTGTGGACATTTTGTGACAGAAATACTCATCTTAAATTACTTCTAGTACCATTTGGTTTGTGCACAGGGGTATGATTGTTTTGTATATAATTACAGATCAGTGAAGTATAATATTGATTTGTGATGTATGCTTAAGAAAGGCATCTGTACATTGTGGACACATGGAAGAGGGAAATGATTGTAGTCAATTCACCGCCTAGTTTATGTATTCTATGTCAACGATAAGCTCACACTGTTTATATTAATGTAATTATTTTTATGTAATAAAACTTGGTTAAGCTACTGTTGCCTGGACTTGGTTTATTTGTTTGAATGAACTAACAAATATATTTATTAGTACGCTAACTTTGGAGCATTGTAACTAAACTCTGAGGTGCCGAGGTCCACTTGTCTCTAAGTTGTTCACTCCTCTGGGAATGGACAAGTCGCCTCTCATCAACCAACTGGCGATGTAACTAAAAAAATACTAAATAATTTACTTATGAAGTTACATATTTGCATTGATTTTTTTTGCAACAGTACACAATTTGTTGCCAGCCTGAATAACACAATTTGGAGTAATTATGTTGAAAAAGTGTTTTGATGCAGGTTTGGCTTGAATGGTATTCTTGAAATGTAAATACCTATAAATTTGATATTATCTGTCTCAAAACATGAATTCTTCGGACAGTTTGATTCAACCACCCATAATTTCGCAACAAATCGACTTACGCGGACAACATTAATATAATGGTAAAATTGACACGCTGTGCTCTACCATGGTGCTCAGGTCTCCATACTGCCAAAATGTACCGTAAGGTCCGAGTCGTTGCAACCTGTCATCATAGATATATATATACATATTCACACAAACGAGGCCAGTGTTATGTAATATTTAATGCAACGTCTTAATATACACATGTACAACATGTTTATATATATACATATTATATAAATTACTGCCAAATAAGTTACACAGCATGTCAACTATGATATACCTGTGCAGATTCAATGTTAGTTATAACATCAGCATATGCTGTGATCGATACATAAGTGTGCACACGCATTTCATCTTCTGATATTTCCTCTTCTACGCATTTTCGTCACACTCAACCCGAGCGATAATAGAACTACAATTCACTCGCCACAGACGTGGTTTGATGGAATAAGCTACATTCCCCTGGGATCCTGAATTCCCACATAATGTATACATCACACTAATGTTTTCTCTTACTGAATGTGCAACTTGAAATAATTGTTTTGTATGAAACCGACACAGTTTCTGTTCTAAGATGCAACATTCTTATTCTGCAGTCTCGGCACACCATTCTTGAGGAATTTACTGGAATTATATACACATATGCATACATTATATTCGTCTGTCTATCTGCAGCTAATGCCGGCTGGTTATGCATAAATACAGGGCTGATAATTACGCAACACAGAAAATACAATGCTCTAATTCACAAAACAAATTTGGGAAATAATTACGTTATTCCACTTATGATTAAACTATGTAAATTAACAATTACAACAGTAGATTAAAATGTGTTATTAGTACAACCGTAGATGAAAAAGTTCAGCACATTTGCTGCGGGATCTAACAGAACTAAAGCTGTGGTGTACAGCGTGCCGTGTTTTATGCATAACCAGTCTGCATTTGCTGCATTTAGGAGTACAAATATATTGGTCTTGAAGAATAATACATAGAGGCCAGTGGGTTATTGAGAGCACACATAATATACAATGTCTGTATATAGCTGTACACGATGCGCTGGCCTCGGACTATTTTACACTGATCTCGGTCTGCAGATTATATTATGCTTGCAAACGAATATGATGAATATTATACCCGTGTTGGATTAAGATACAACTTACAAGTAATATGAAGAATTATTTACACTGGTCTTGGATTAGAATCCACTGGTGCAGAATTACACCTCTACCATGTTGACAACACTCTGAGATTGTAACATTTTTGTTTACTATGATATTATAATTGGTTTCATTAATGGTTAAGAATAATTAACACAAAACCGTCTTTGCCCCAACTGAGGCCTTGAGGGGAGGGAGGTGTCCTTATCTAGGTGACAAACCAAATAAATACATGCTCCCTGAGTGAAGTTAACACATAACATCGTAGAGCAAGCTTGCACTAATTTAAATTTACTGGTAACTGAGATCAAATATTTGGCACACCTAGTAAGATGAATATTTATATATATATAATTATATATTATGTACACAGACATTCATACCATATATGTATACATGTATGTGTGTATATATATATACATATATTACGTAAGCATGATTAAATTAGCGCTATGTTATTTTTGCTATGAAAAAATTTGAAAGCACAGCTAATACTCATAACAAAGGAATGAATACTTTGAAACATTCGTAATTTACAAATATCAAACAAACAGACAATGCACTCTGCTGTACCCAAACTAATAAATACTACTACTACTATTACATAATATTTACACACACACGCTGGACCAGCCATGTTGGATCCATATACATCAGAAAACAAAACTTTGATTATATATGTCATCTGCATAAAATTGTTTACACTTAAAATTTTTCCCACACTGTACCCTAGGGTGATTGGGAAACATCTCGACTATATATATATATTCAACGTAAATCTATCTGGAACACGTTTAGTAATGTCATAAATACAGACTGATGGTAGAAGCTTCTGAGTGAAGGAAACGTAACAGAGCAGAACCGTCACACAGCGGACATCTGACCTACATTTTCAATTGTTCATAAATGAATACTCACTGCCATGGAATGGGCACTATTGACAACTGTCATCTAGTTTTTTACCATAAACTAAAGGAAAATTTGCACAACAAACTTAACAATCTATTGCTTGTGATGTAATACATTTTAGCAATCGCACTGTGAATTTACACTGTGTAATTAGCTAAGGTAATTGATTAGTTACAGCATTAGGAGCCAGGCAAAACTAACTGGATATTTACACCCCAGTTCTGCATATAATGCAAAACAGTGTGAAAATAAAACAGGTAAATTACTGTTGTTATTAATTGTTTGGCCCCACAGAGGCCAATTGTATTAGTATAATATAATGTGTAAAATCTTACACCAAGCAGAATTTGTTTTGAATTACTGGCATCCTAATGTTGTAACTAACTAACATTCACAATCAAACGATACAATCATGCATATTTAAGCACCACTATGTTGTGAATATATTTAATTAACAGAAATGTTTATTCAACTATTAGTTAGTACATTTCACTAGATAACTTGATTACCATGACCTCAAATTTGTGGCCCCATGTTCATGGGTTGAGCTACACTAAATAAATATGTTTGAATAAATAAATTAGTAAAAGTATAAACTCAGGCGTTTGGTGTCCGGTGCTCAGTTGCAAGCACTCGTGCTTTCAAACTGAATAAATTACAACACAAACCAAAACACTTCTTAGTTCTCCAAATTAACAACTTGTTCTCTGCAGTAGTGTCTCATTATAACAACACTTTACCTTAGTGGTGAGTAATTAAGAATTCTGCATAACGAACTAATTGAAAGCTTCCAAAAGATCATCATTGCAATTGTGTAACTTTGTCAACTACACTATTTTTTACTGCATAATTATAATAATTTTCAACAAACTTTGCTCAGTTGATTTCAACATGCTGAAGGAGCCACTGTTCGGCAAAATCTATGCTCAACATCAATTATCTAGTGGGAAAAGAAAATGTGACAAAAATGTTAAATTACTCAGTAGGCCTTGGTACTGCTGGCTACTGGTTGCCTGGTATTGCTGACAGTTCAAACCAACCACCACGCCAGCCCAGATTTACAGAAACGGCAATGCCAACATCAGAACAGCTGACAGACATCATTTGTGTTATTACCTGTGTCAAGAAAACGCCACGTCGGTAAAACCTGACATATGCAAAGTAGACAGCAACTAACATCTACACCCCAACTACAGCCGATGACAGGAATTCTGGAAATAGAACTTTGCAGTCAGCATCCTAGTGAGTCAGCACTGGTGTGTCAGCACGAGCGAGTCAGCACTAGTGTGTCAGCACTTGTGAGTCAGCACCAGTGAGTCAACACTTGTGAGTCAGCACTAGTGATTCAATATCTACCGAGTCAGCACTAATGAGTCAGCACTAGTGGTTTAGCACTGAGTCAGTACAAGTCACCACTAGTGAGTCAGCACTAGTGGTTTAGCACTGAGTCAGTACAAGTCAACACTAGTGAGTCAGCACAAGTCAGCACTAGTGTGTCAGCACTCTCTGGCCACAACCATCCACAGCGAGACAATCTAGAAACGTTTGGTGCAAAGTCTCTTGCAGAATTCCCATATTCGTTGTCATCTTCCCGCGACCACCTCCGTGTTGTCAGCCTGCAGGTCGAAGCAGGTCTTCCTCCCCTCCTCCTCCTCCATCTTCATCCCGTTCTTCCCTCCCTCCGACGAATGAATCTGATTGGTCGCCGCCAGCATGGCCCACCGGTCGCGGTTCAGCTGACACCCCTCCAGTAGCGGCGCTAAGTCTGGGTTTAGTTTTGCAAAAGCCTGCCAAAGAAAATGTTTATTAGTAGATCATACAATTATTTTAAAAACTAAGTCATAGTTTGGTTACATAATATACCTAGTTTTTCTATTATTAATCTTAATCTAATATTTACCTGTAGACCTATACATATATTTTTCTTATTGTTTCTTATTATTTTACCAGAGTTAAAACTGAGAACATATGTGATTTAGCAGGTGAATTTGCTTACACTTTCCAGAATTGTTTCATACAGACAGCCTGAATACCTTAGATTTGCTATTTGGGTTCAACTAAAAATGAAACCATGTAAGCAAAGAACAAACATGTAAGTACATTTTATTATAATTGTAAACTGATATAAATTATGGACAGAACAATGTTAGCATAAATAAAAATAAACTGGATTTCTCCATGAAAAGTGTTAAAAACAACAATCTGCCACCAATATGATTACAATTAATATGAAATATCAACTTTATAAATGCAGTGGTGCCATCTGGTGAATGAAATGAAGAATCTATAATTGCCACAATAGTCACCAGATGGCACTACCATCTAATGCAGAAATTCTGCAATACACTCAAGAGTGGAGGATGGATGGGGAAGAGAAAGACAACAACTGGGACGGGAGGACTGTGTGAGGAGAGACCTGGAGGGAAAGGGAGGGGATTTCAGAATGAGAGTGAGAGAAAGGAGGAGTGGAGGTAAATAGACATGGAATGGAAACACAAAAGTGACAAGAGAATGAAAAGTAAATATGGGATCATTATCAAGGCCAGCCTCCCCCTGGAGAGGAATTGTGAGAGACAGGGTAATACCTTGTAGACGGGCATGCAGATGGAGTCGATGAAGCCCACTTGCATGCTGGGAAGTTGGTCCTTCTTGTCCCGATTGAGCATGTCGACCGGCTCAATATTCAGTTCCTTCTTTTCCATGTCGCCCTGCTCAAAGAACTCGCTCGCAAGCAGGTGCGCTACCTGCAGGCCAAACAGCAAACCACGTTTTATCTCAGCAATGTTGCATATATGAAAACATGGTTGCATAAATGTATGTGTCAGTTATATTAAGCCAAGGCTACGGCAACAACGACTTGTGCGGGTGTGAGCGCGAGTGAATGCATGTGTGTGCACGTGTGAGCATGTGCGTGTGTGTGCGTGCATGTGAGCGTGTGTGTGTGGCACTGTGTGCGTATGAGCATGTGTGTGTGTGTGCGTGCGTGCGTGCGTGCGTGCGTGCGTGCGTGCGTGCGTGCGTGCGTGTGTGCGTGTCTGCATCTGTGTGTGCGTATGCATGCGTGCATGTGTGTGTTACCATTGTTCTTACGTCAGCCAGTGTTTGTATGTGACATGGAGAATACAAATACAGAAATAAACAGACAAATACACACATGCTAAACAAAACTAATACTGGTAATAATTAACCAGCATAGTGTTTACTTGATTCCACCTAACAATAGACAGTTATAGGTACGTATATATATATATATATACTATATTTATCTATATACATATTTATTCCCAGAGTTAATCATCAATATGCAAAAATGTACATCAGACACAACATTGTACAAACTGTTAACAATACTCCAAATATCATCCTTCATAAAATGTCTACACATAGCTTATATGGTTTTTCCACTTACACAAAAAAATTACTTTATCAAGAATTATGAATCATGTTGTCATATTTCTAACTGTTACATCTGTCATTCTTAAACTAGACACGACTTTGCATTTGTTTAAACTAATTTATGTATATACTATGTACACACATATATGTATGCATATATAGTTGATCACGTGATAATCATATAATTATCTTACATCAGTAGGGTGGCTCCCATGATAGCGGCGTATAATTGTCTTAATGGGAGCCTCCCTGACCTTACAATGAATATTATATTGTAGTTTATGTGCTTATGATGGCCAATATAAATACTGTCTGTCTGTCTGTCCTGACTAATCCATGTATATATAGCCATTTATTCACTGACCTCTTTCTGGATTTCCCACGGTTTAGAGATTGCAGCGATATCACAGGCTGTCATCATCATTCCTCTACAAGATGATATTTACTTATTAATATGATGATTGCTAAGAACATTCGTAGTGTTCCAGTCCAGATTCTTAGATTCAAGTGACCAATCAGGCATCTCATTACCATAATAAATAGACAACCATTTACAAAAAATTATTAAAAACAATGAACACACTGCATTTTAAGATTGGGAAAATAATAATATATGTTCTTATATTAACTAGCAATTTCAGATTTACTCAACTCTATAATACGTAATTCCTAAGTAAATATCATTGTACATATTTTTAAGGGAAATATCACAAAATCACCCTTATATCAAAGGTTCATAAGACATGTTGCTGGTCTCATAAATAGTCATGTGTGATTGACTAATTTTTCACCCCGAAGCCTAGAACACCATATGGCATTTGAAACGTAAAACACCTAAACTAATCAAAATTGCAGAGCTTTCAAATGTCAGCTTGCCGAAAGCTGGTTGATTAAACACATCCTGGCCAATTTGTGAGACAACGCCTAAATATTACATGGCTGAATGTAATGTATTTGAACAGACGATGTTGGCAGTGGCATCTCCTGTGATATTGCGGACAAAACGCATATCTCAACGTCACTGGTCGAGAGTCAAAACTGTGGGTGTCAATTTTTGATAGATTTTGTCTGAAGATTGAAGGGAAGGGGAATAGATTTTGGAGATTAGTTGTTTCAAACAATCAAAGATTGTGTGTGTGCATGTACCCACCACCTCCATACACGTGACCTGTCACAGCGAACCAGGTATTAACTTACACAGGCCTATTCTGCACACCAGCCAAAAATAGCTGTTTTGTGATTTGAGCCAAAGTGCGAATCACATAATCTCATTTTTGAAAGTCCAATTTTCCTTGACATAAATTAAAAAGTAATAAAACACATGCATTTGTGAAGCCAAACATTAAAAAGCAATACACAAATTAAGTAAAAATGACCTAGTTTCTCAAAACATTTATTTTTTAAAGTTTGCTTCCATTTTACCAAATAAAAAACTTTTGAAGATATTTCAACCAATGAGGTATCATTTTAAAGCTCATCTGTAGAATCCCTAAAGATACAAAACTTAATTTCATAATACTGAAACTTAATACCCATTTTTCTGTGGCTGGTCACACCCACACTCACACACACACACACACACCCAAACACACACACCCACCCACACCCACACACACACCCACACACACCCACACACATCCACACACACCCACATATTCCCACTTGAGGACATATTTACACTAACGTTACAAACCATCCGTAGGTGACGACCATACTGAACATTTCTCACACAACTACTGACGCGACACATATACTAGTAACATGAACTCGACATTGGCGATAAGACCAGGTTATTTATCTCTGTCAAAATCATAGCCAGACATGCTTGTGTCAACCATAAGTTCACTGACCGGAGTAGTTCTTTGTTTTCCGCTTGATTCCAATCCGCATCTTCTGCATCGACCACCTTGAAGAAGCTTGTCCTGTATCTGCAAGGGAGAAGTCATTATTTAGCACACAGCACAGGTGCCTTTTTTGCAAAAGTGTGTGAACAAAATGTTGAACAATCGAGGTGTGGACTAAGTGCAGACACAGGCAGTGTACATATGTACACACTTCGGCATGAAGTAAGCGTAAGGTTAAAATACAGTAATACACACAAGTTATGGTTATGAGACGTTACTGCCACAGAAGCAAACAGTCGAAATGCTCAAGATATGTTAAATGGCATAATCTTGAGTAAATTCCGCAAAATGCGGGACGTATGCTTTTCATCAATGCATGGATCACCTGGTGAAATTGCAGGACTGTTCAACCTGAATAATATGTATGTATAACTGCAAAACTGGAACCGTTTGATGTGGTTTTTAAATACGTTTTTTCTTGCACACTTGTGAATCGCATTAGGACCAACACAGGCAATTACCCCAGTAACACTTGTGGTTCCAGGCAGGTGTTTTTTTCGACTGCAGTTTATAAATCAACGCATCCAAAATGGCACAACCCATGTGCTTTTTCGAGGGGGGTAAGTTTTCGCAACAAGTACCACTCCTGGTTTTGGGCGTTCACTTTGCCAATGTGTCATGCTGCAGACCTGGCTAACATTCCTTGCCAGTCCAATTAAAAACTACATAACCATACACCTGCATCTCTAAATAGATAGAGCCGCTATAAATATCTTTCATTTGTGTTTTACTAATTTTTCTGCAGGTTACAGAACAGAGTAATTCAAGAGATGAGTTACTGAGAAATTGCCAAGAGTATGTGTGTATTTTTTAATCAAGATAATTATAAGGTACATTTTACTAGAAAGTTCAAACCACACGAATGAATGAAATTATATATAAAACTGGGCTAAAAATTTAAACAACGATATATGCTCCATTACACTGTATCACTTGGGGTGGTAATTACTCACAGGGAGTTAGCTGAATTGGTTGTCTTGAAAGTGGGAACATCATGACAACACTGAACACTAAAGGGAATTGCAGCTAAATCAGCTGGTATCTGCAATACTGCCAAAAGAGGTGTTTACAATCAGAATGGTTTGTTTAGATTTCATAAGCACAACATTCAATTTGCGAACACTTCTTTGGGCATATTAAATGCTAACTGGTGATACCTTCAACATATTTACTCTAGTCTTAACTGGTGATACCTTCAACATATTTACTCTAGTATTAAGTGGTGACACCTTAAACATATTTACTCTAGTATTAAGTGGTGACACCTTCAATATATTTACTCTAGTATTAAGTGGTGACACCTTCAACATATTTATTCTAGTATTAACTTGTGACACCTTCAATATATTTACTCTAGTATTAACTGGTGACACCTTCAACATATTTATTCTAGTATTAACTGGTGACACCTTCAACATATTTATTCTAGTATTAACTGGTGACACCTTCAACATATTTACTCTAGTATCAACTGGTGACACCTTCAAAATATTTATTCTAGAGTTAACTGGTGATATCTTCAACATATTTACTCTAGTATTAACATTATATTAAAAAAACAGTAACTGACATCGTTGCTTTAAAACTAGTAAACATTTAAAAAGAAAAACTAATTAAACATATATAATTTAAAATGATAGCCTAACTCAATTAAACCATAAACAATTACAGTATAACCTCACTATTAAGGGCACCCTTGGGACTGGGTAAAAGTGACCTAAATAGCGAGGTGACCGTATTAGCAAGACTAATTTCCTATATTTTTCTGTTACAAAAATTATTTGAGACTATCTTTGAGTGACCTTAATTGCGAGGTGGCTGTATTAGCAAGGTGACTGCAAAGTGAGGTTCGACTGTAATTAAATAAAACGTTATTGATCAATTAAATAAATGCACGAATAAACATTATAGAATGTGTGAAATCGTTAAAGATGAGGTGAGATCAAAAGGTCGCGAGGTCACAAGGTTGTGAGGTCACAAGGTAGTGAGGTCACAAGGTCGTGAGGTCACTAGGTCAAAGGTTTGTGAGGTCACAGGTCGTACTAACTTGAAGTAGATGCTGAGGTCAGTGGCAAGTATGGCGTGTTCTAGGAGGCGCAGCATGTGTTGGTACTCAGTCTGGGACAGTTCACTCAGGATGTTGTTGCCCTGCAGATTAGCAAAAATTATTATACAATTATTACATGTCATAGAAACATATCAGTACAAACCAAAATCTGCACAATAAAATATTTAATCAATAATATAACAAATTAATGCATATATGAATCAGGTTGTACACACCGAAAATGTAGACAATGACACATGCAATCTGAGGTTGGCTTTTTAAATGGTGTTAATTACAATGTTGGAGAAATGCGAATATTTATGATAAGTGATTAATGAAAGTAGTAATTAATATTTGAACAGTTTCTGATGTAAACAATTAGTTGGTTGTGTCAGGCAATATGGGATGTTTTAAAAAATAAGTTACAATTGTACCCCTGCTCTACTCCACTCTCCCATGTTTCCGGAGGAATTAATAATATGGGGACTCAGATGAGACAATAACTTGTCTGTCCATCCACCCGCCCGCCCGCCCATGTGCCCATCCATCCGCCCGCCGTTCCATCCGTCTGTCTATTTGTCTGTCTGTCTGTCTGCCTGTCTGTCTGCATGTCTATCTGTCTGCGCGTCTGTCTGTTGTCTCGGTCTGCCTGCCTGCCTGCCTGCCTGCCTGCCTGCCTGCCTGCCTGCCTGCCTGCCTGCCTGCCTGCCTGCCTGCCTGCCTGCCTGCCTGCCTGACTGCCTGCCTGTCTGATGGTCTGTCTGTCTGTCTGTCTGTCTGTCTGCATGTCTGTCTGTTGTCTCGGTCTGTCTGTCTGTCTGTCTGCCTGTCTGCCTGTCTGTCTGTCTGTCTGTCTGCATGTCTGTCTGCGTGTCTGTCTGCATGTCTGTCTGTCTGTCTGTCCGTCTGTCTGTCTGTTGGTCGGTCTGTCTGTCTGTCTACTTGTCTGTCTGTCTGCAGGTCTGCGTGTCTGCATATCTGTCTGTCTGGAACTCGACAGAGATTGACAGACACATCAGTGCACAGTGTTCATATATTATACATCTTACGGCGCTTATCGACAATGCAGATTGTCGACCCTCAGGACTAAGGATCGCATTGGATAACACGAGTCAATAAATTACTTCTTGGAACTACAGAATTTATACTGTGCGTGCATGACCAAAACCACTAGTCTTTGAGCTTCTGAAGTATCTTATTTGAATAATTTCCACATGCGTGAGTACGTTGTTTGCATCACTGATGTACTAACCACATTTAGTTAACTGAATTTGAACTAAACTTTATTAATATAATTACGCAACTATACTATCTTCACAATTATGATAATAATTTGAATAAAATGTTAATATTAGATGTACAAAATTAAGCTTTGTTACAGTAAGGAGATGCCAAAAGAACATGCACAAAATTACTGCATTCCTCTAATTAACAGCCACATTTTTCATAATAATTATATTTCTCTGTAAAAAAATAGCATTGCAATATTATTCACTAAAATATTTTATATAACCTGTTATTATATATAACAATTAAGGAAAATGTTAAACAAAATTGACAACACAGTGTATTTTTGTGTTGACCTTTCAATTATACTTGCAGTTATCTAGATAAATACGTCACATGTGCTGTTATCATTTTCTGAACAAGCTTCCATAATATATATAGTCACTCTGTTTTTGACAAAACTCCCTCCTGTGAAAAGGGCACTTGTACGACTAACTTGATATTATTAGCTTACACAACCTTGTCAATGCACGATACTCTATTTGCACACAAAGGCCATAGAATGGAAGGCTGACACCATCTATCATAACAAGTTCTTGGAAATGGTGTGCATTAACTATCATATCGTATTGAAATGTGAATTATAAATTTGCAAGAGGAAATGTCAGAAAAGGACAGCAGATGTAGGAAGTTCCCCCGAGGAATGCCAAACATAAGCTCTTAATCAGGGCAGTCATTCATAGTCGCTTCACGGTAAATCCCAGTGTCAAATGCCTCGTCAAAACCATCAGTGATAAATGTTAAGTCAGTGTAGTTTCTATTCAGGATGATGAATACTATTTATGAAATATAAGCTCCCTTATCTATTCGGCTTTCATAATCAAAGTACTTGGATTAGACCATAAAACTACTAAAAGACGGAAACAGATAATTTATGGTTGTATACAAGATACGCCTTACAACTGAGTCATTGTTCAATGGATGTAATTTGTGACATCTGCTTCCTTGGTTTCATATTTTGAATACCACTTGAATTCCCATACCCAATACATCAATGTAATAACATCAAAAACTATGTAGCTGTTTTCCGACAGGTGAAAAAGTGTAATTTTTTTAAATACAAGGGCCTGCACTTTGAACTTACCGTCGTGTTCAGGATCATCATGCATTGGTCAAAGTGATGATGTTCCATAGTTGACATCGAGTACAACTGCGCCAAAGGTGACATGGTCCTAGAAGATAGACCACATGACTGAGTCAAAGATTACATGGTCGTATTAAATACACCACATAGCATAGTCAAAGGTGATATTGTCCTCGAATTATTAATAAAAATAAACCACGCTGAGGAATACTAAATGTTAACCTTCTACTAATAACAAAAACTGGCTATCTCAGAGCAACACAACTGTATCCAGAGCAGGAGTATAAATGATGAATTACTAACCAATCAGGACATGACACGTAGACACAGACAAGACCTGTCTCTTACTTTATTTGAAATTGGTTGTTGGTTCCTCGGTGATCGAGGTCGTGGCAGAGACACCCCACAAGCAGGGCCAGGACCTCCAGGTCACTCAGCATCGTCTTCGTGTGACCTCGCTGTAACGACCAACATGCATATGACCTCTATACAATGACCAACATTCATGTGATTTCCCCGCAACACCCACCATTCCATTCACTCGCATCATTTCCGTGAACCCTCTACAACAGTCAATAGTCACACCCCACGATAACGTCCAACATTCCAGTGACCTTCATATAACAACCAGTGCAAATTACTGCGTGTCATGATGATCCGTGTCTCGCTGATTTCACGCTGACCATGTGCCTGACAATTAGTGGTGTATCCTTCTCGCCTAGCAGTGGGTGAATTAGCTGGCCAGACGTCTAATCCACCCCCAAGAGTGTGATTAGAACACCGTACACTACACAAGTTGACTTCTCCTGCACAGGAACCTTCACCTAGAGTCTCTGGTTACCTCGGTCATCGCAAACGCACAAACATGGCTGTACTAATTCGCATATGGCCAAGATTTCACACATAAACATTGCAGAGTCTCGATAAGCCAAAGGCGTCCTTGTTCAGCTGCTATACGTGGAAAGCTTGATAAATCTTGTTAATCTATGTGAATTACACATTTTCTTGGGAAAACATATTAGTAAGTAAAAAGTATATATGAAGATAGAAACATGCCTTAATATGCATGTAAAATGTAATTAAACAAAATACACACATGCACACGCACGCACGCACACACAGTGAAACCTCACTATTAAGGCCACACTTGGGAATGGGCAAAAGTGACCTGAATAGCAAGGTGACCTGATTAGCGAGACTAATTTTGTATACTTTACTGTTACAAAAATAACTTGGGACTGTCCCAAGGTGACCTTAATTGCAAGGAGGCTGTATTACGGAGGTCACTACAAAGTGAGGTCCAACTGTATATGGTGATCAATAAATGTTAGAAATAAGATGCAACGAGGTGTAGGCTGGCGGGCCGCGGTACGTACCATGAGCACGCAGTACATGGTCTGGGCGACATTGAACGCATGCCGCCAGTTGTGGTACATCACATTCCTGTAGTTCTTCTTCACGGAGAGGATCCAACGACAAAACACCTGCGAGAAAACAACAGTTGGTGACATCCTGGCTCGGCTACTTCACTTGGTTAGCATACAGGCACAATTAGTCGATTGTCAAACTATTGCACACCTTAGTAACTGACTAGTCAGCTACGTGAACTTGACCGAAGTCAGTTTCATTAATGTGACCGGACCGAGTGAATTATATATAACATGAACATCTGGTTATTAAATTAACGGGAAACGCATTGTTTGGTATTACAAAAAAACACAAATAAACGTGCAATGCTTTTTTTCTGATTCGTCTAAGAAAACTTTATAAAATCTAGTTCTGATAATTCGGTTTTTCAACAAGATCAAAGGAATCTTTTGGCATCAGATGCAAACACAAGAACGCCACTCACAACAAATCACTGATAACGCACCACTCAGTAACATATTACTCATAACACACCTCTCATAACACACCACTCAATGATATACCACACTTAACACATCACTCATAACACTCCACCAGCAACACATCAATCATCACATACCAATCATGATGCACCAATCATAACACACCACTCATAACACACCTCTCATAACACACCACTCATAACACACCACTCATTAACACACCTCATAACACACCATTAATAACACACCAATTAATAACATACCCTCCTAACACACTGATCACAACACACCACTCAAAACACACAGATCATAACACACCACTCACAACACATCATTTACAACACACCAATTAGTAACACTCCCCCTAACACACCACTCATAACATGCCACTCATAACTCATCACAACGTAACACACCATTCATAACATACAACTAAACACACTGATTAATAACACACCACTCAAAATACACAACCAAACACATCAATCATTACACTCCAATAAACACACCATTCATAACACATGACTCATCTTAACACACCTCTCATAACACACCACACTTAACACATCACTCATAACACACCTCATAGTTGATGTGGAATCGCTCGAGCAGCTCTAGGTCGACAAACATGCGGATGCATGCCTTTATCGTGTCGTCGTCATCGAGCACGAAGTCAGTGAAGCTGTAGTCAAGTAGTCGGTATGTCTGGGCAGGCGGAATCTCAAAACTCTACAAACAGTTACGCATAGAAAGATGACATCAGTCACCAAAATCGGCTGTCGCAATCAAGTATGTGAAGCACGTTGTGTAAAAGAGTGCGCCACATGAATGCTGGAGAGGATAGGGTTAAAGTGTGTTGAACATATGGATGAAGGGAAAGGGTTAACAAAGAGAATGATGCCCTCAAAGTAGAAGGTAGAAGAATACAAAAAACAGCATTTACATACAACAAAAAGGTTTTCTGCGAAAGCCTAACATAGTTTGTTTACATATAACAACAAAATGTTTTGCAAAAATACCACATCAATCCTATTCTAGCACAAACCTAACATAGTGTGTTTACATACAGCAACAATAATTCATAAGAAAACTTAACAGTGTGTTTACATTTAAAAAAAATTATTTTTGGCAAAACCACCACATCAATCCTTTGTGGGACATCTTTGAAAAAAAACCTTTCACACTTGTTTGAAAAGGCCACTAGTGCAAGTGTGATGTATTTTATTTGTCGTCCCGTTGCATGAAAGTTGACTCCACAGACAAGAACAAATCTAAGAAATATATCGAGGCAACCTTCATCTCAGACTTTAGAGAGAAATATGATCAATGTATATATATTTATATATAAACAATAGCAGGTTATCCAGTAGATAGGACTGCTTAAAGGGTTTTACACTTCACTCCCTGGCAGACATGTTTGTTCAAACACTATCTCAAGTTTTCTGGAAAGCATTAATTCACACAGCAATTAATGTGCGTAGACTATTCGTACACAAATACCCACCCCATTTTTTTTTATAGAAAAATACACAAATAACCAACCTGCATCTTGCAAACATCGGCTGCTGAGATGGATGCATGATAGGTCAACACCTCTAGCGCCACCTGGCGTTTCGCTATCACCTTCACCGTGTTCTTGTAAATCTTAGTGTTGCGGATGCCGATTCCAGCGAATATAGCAAATGCCTGTAAACCAAAATGACAGTGTAAATTTGGGTTTATTTATTATTGTTGTAATATAATAAACACAAGTGCTCCAGATGCCGAATATTTATTAAGAGAAAATAATTACGTAATTTGAAGTAGCATTGTGATTCAAACTGACCAATGACATTGTTAATTCAAGCCGTGGATGAACCATGCAACTTACTCTCTCAACCTACTTGGCCAAATCAAACAAAAAAATCACTTTTTTGCTCATTTAGTCAACAGTCTTGCTTATTTGTCTGAATGACCAATTCATCGAACTGACCTCGAGGATTTTTTCATCAGTCTTATTGAAGCATGGACCATCAAGTTTATCGACCAGCTGAATGACCCCGACCATCTCATCATGGGAACTTCGGATTGGCATACACAGGACACTGTGAGGGTGGGACACCGACTCCTCATCCATCTGAAAACATAACGTTTCTTTTCAAAATTGGTTACAACGTGCCAACACACTTGGAGTGATCTCATAACACTGATGTAACAAGATTAAGCAAGATTGCGACCCAGAGCAAAGAAGATGAGCAAAAAACAGATGGCATGTGGACTAGGAAGCATTAAATTTATTGACGGTCAAAAGTCTTTTTATCTATAAGCAACACTTCTGAGATATTTGTAAATTTGTCTTACTCATTGAAACATATATATCTCAAAAACTTTGTTTGTTTTCCTCTTAGAAATTGCTGTATGATACTATGTAACATTTACATCAGATTTATTATGAAACCTCGAAATGCATCAGCTTGTGGCAACCTGCCAAAATGTCTTCTTTCCTCAAACTGTATCCATCATGTAAACCATTTATATTCAGCTGTCTTTACACAAACTGCCATCCTCCCCTCGGAGCCAACACCTCCAATACTAATGGTTGTATGTCCACTCAACCTAGTGTTCACACCATGAGAGTAAACAAATCCATTAAGTATGTAACATATCACAGACAGGCAACCTTACCTAGATGCTACACACAAACAGAGAACTTTAGAACACAGACATTTAATTTTAAAACACAACAATCTAAAACTTGTTATACATAATACATTTGCTATTCCTAAGGGCGTGAATCATAGCCATGTTCTGTGGAGTAAGCATGACTAATATAAAATATATCATACTTTCTCTCGCCCCTTACACATACGAGTGTGAAAGGTTTTTTGTCAAAGACGTCTTACAAAAGATTGAATTGGTGTTTTCGTTGAAATTATTTTGCGGTATGTAAACACACTATTTTTACATGTTTGGAATTAAAAAAACAGGGCGTTTTCTTCTAATTTTTGTCAAAGTAAATTTGCCGAATTCTAAAGAACTCCATGTGACAGAATGGAAAGCCTCAAACAGCCCACGTATACCTTAGATACACATCATAAATATATTAAAGGTCAACACTGGTGACTTAAAGGAAACTGTGATAAAAATAAAGAAGCCTTGGCAAGTAACATAAACATATAATCCATCAAACTGCCAAACTTGATCCCATTCTGCCAAATAAATCCTGGTGTATATACAAACAAACGTGGTATATAACTACAGCCAACTGATTTAACATGGGCGGACTGTAGTCTACATTAAACACTGATCATAATCAAGTTTCCGCGGTTGTTACTGTACTTGTTTGGACAGCATAACCATAATGGAAACATTCTAGGGGTTGGAATAATAGTTGAGATTTTATTATTACTTTAATCTTTCCCTGAATAGCTGTGAGCACCACCCTAGTACAGAAACCTTGTTGGAGCTTGATAAGCCTGCTTGACCACTTGCCATCTGGTGTTTGTTGTTATGCAGGGTAATCTTATCACATCTTGGATTGCCATAGACATTTTCAATGTGTGAGCAATTGAGCCAAGGTTGAAAAGATAGCAGAGCTTATAATCGCCGGGTTTACTGCGGTGCAAAAAGAGCTCCTTTAACTCTGAAGAGCTACATTATTTCTGATGTGAAACTACAAACTACCAATTCAGCGAGAACGTTGATAAATAAATCTCCTCTGCCCATTGATGCCAACAGACAATGCTGCACACCTATTATGTTATTGGTAACCGAAATCCATAAGCTCCACAAACAAGTCCACCTAATTTCCTACATCCACTGGTAAGTTGAACATGAGGAGATCACCCTGCAAACTGGGACATATTGATTGCATCTCATGAGATTTCAATGCAGCCAACTGCAGCCTAAATATTCGTAAAGGTCGATTTTCGGACATGTTTTGAAATAGTGATCAGTTATTCGTATGCCATTTGATAAAAATGTAGGCTACATCCCATAATACGAAATATTATAATGTTTGCAAAGTCCAAAAAATGTGATGAGTTTAGCATTGGTTCAAACCACCCCTCCCCCACAATACGTGGAATAGGACTTGTGATTTTTATGATCAAAAATTACCATATGCGTCAATTTGCATTAATATATTGCACTTGCTAGATGGAGCCACTGTAGCAATTTATTTTCCCTGCAATACGTGGTGACAACCAAACCACCACTTCATATGTAATGGTTAACATATTTCGGGACTTATACAAACATCCCTAAGACCCTCAAATTTAAGAAAATCTGTGACTTAGGGTAAACTGTAAGAGATACGACCTATGGTTGTTGCAACATATATATGTAGAGTTCTCCTGTTACTGAGAGACAAGGAACATGTAACATGCAAGATATGAAGACATTTCTGACATATTTACAAACCCCAAAATTCTTCACACACCCATATGTGCCCAATCTGCACCCGTATGTGCCCAATCTGCACCCATATGTGCCCAATCTGCACCCGTATGTATGATTCATCGCTTGGAATGTATGAATCATAAATAGACTAATGATAATAATAGTGTTAAAGCTGCATCTGTGAGCACAGCATTGATCACAAATGCAGCTATAACACCTTTGATACGAGGAATGCCAGAAGCTAGGCATAGCTGCTTGGAGCCCTTGCAATTAGGGTGTTGCTTATTGATAGATAACATCTTTATGGATTGCCAAAGACCTAGTCATAGCGCCTCAGGGGAAATACCAGAAGAAACTCCCGACACTGTCACTTTGCCTTCACTGCAGACTAGCTTCACAAGATAAAACTATTTCACACGTGAAACATCTCATAAATCTCAGTTATATTGTATTTAATTCTACTGTCAAAATTAGCCAGCAATTCTGATTTATGTATCGACTTCCAGTTTACGATGTTCTCGGTGATCCATTAGTAAATCATTCTTTTTGAATTACAGTAATGTGAAAATATTTTAATAACAAAACACTCGTTATAATGTAATAAATAATGCTGGCTGGCTGTGTAGATCGATATAAATCTGTGTTCATATGGAGTTAAGCCGGATACAGGTAAACAGGATAAACTGCATGTGTAATGACATCAACATAGCTTGGCATACCCCCCGGTAATTGTAAAATGGATGCATGACACTGTGAACAACTATACATCATAGACTGATCTAAAGTTACGGTGGCGGAACAAGATGCAGGCTTAAATGCACACGCATGCATGCACCCGTGCACGTGTACTATAGAGAGACTGCCAATCGATGCATTAAAAATTTGGCAAAAACACTGGAACCAGACTGTAATCTTACGCTGCTTCATAGCACAAGGCAGGTCGACTTTCACTGATCGGAACAGGTTTCTATATCAACAAAGACAGCTGATTTATGCTCTGAATGGCTCTGCTTACTTCATGTAATGCTCAACGTTCCCCATACCTCACCACACAGATTTATACCGACTTCTCTCAGGTCGCTCTGACCTGTCAGCGAGCAATTTGCTTCCCTGCAGAACAGTCATAATCTTTTTTATCTTGTTGACTGTCGGTGTTATCGTGCTTAATGGCAGAACAGACAAGTGAAAGCACCTTTCGGAAACATTATGGATTTCCTATACCTCCACGCCTCTTAGTGTACACAAAATATCACTATACAGAGTTGGATGTAATTTGATCTATACACATTAAAAACCATCTGTTATTTCAATGAGATGAATTATTTATATACATAAACAAACTGCTGCAGCTGGAATATTCGACTTTTGTGGCTACAAATAAAGTAATTATTTTATTAATTTATTAAATGAACATTATAGTTTACATTTTCAAATAACTTTAATGCCAAAATCCCTACTACAATATACTGAGTTCATGTTTAGAATACTATGTAATTTTCTTGAAGAATTTAATTACATTTCATGACATTCTCAGACCCAATTATATCAAATCAGGAACTTCACCATGCCAAATACATCAAATAAATTCCAGGATTTAGAAGATGCACAGATGTTGATTATCTATAATTACTTATAATCCAAAATCCCACTGTTTACCTACTGAGTAGGCTTGACAATTGACCAAACCTATTTTGAATTTGACCGTCAATTATTTATACAAATATCTCTTCAATTTAAGTCTTCAGAATGAAGACTTCCTGACAATTTCTTGGAATCAAATTATCAGTGAAACAAACAAAACAGCTAACTCTATCGGTGTCTAAATTTGCTCTGTTAATGGCATTCACCCTTATTTAATACAAAGATGAACTACACTGGTTTTAGTTGAGGTTAATTGAAATAGAACGTCATTGAACTAGAATGATTTTCACCTCAGATATGGCACTGATCACAAAAAAGTTTCCCCAATCACTAAATGTTCATGTACATAAATGTGTTCATCTTAACAATGATTTACTTTAACCTTTATTTAGTATTTACCCAAGCCTTCTACAGTGTATTATTACACGTCATAGTCATTTAAGGAAGGCATCTAGCAAAGGTACATGAGTAATTACTGTTATATGTCATTGTATTTTCATGTATGAATAAACTAATATTTCTCTTCATTTGTTTACGTTTGATCATGATGGACATTATTACAAAAATTATTATTATAAATCATGTTAATGTCAAGCAAGTTTAATTTGTCAACTTACCCACAGATCAAACCGCTTGTCCTGGGAAGCATCTGGAATGTTCACCGTCTGCAATGGGAATCACCAGACATTTCAGACCCATAGCATCATGGAAGCGAACTATTTCCGCAACAGGACCACGGCTAATTCGCTCAGCCTCCTTGTCACGCAAAAACAGTTGCATCGATCGACGGTGCTCTCCACAGACAAAGTAAATAGAGCATTTAAATGAATACTGCACTCCATTACCGGCGAACCAGATTACCAGGCACAGATAATCAATATCATTTTTTGTGTGCAAAGAGAAGGCCCATGCCCCTGTTGCTGTGTGTTGTGAGTACTGTCTTTATATCTACAATTAATTTATTGTTGGCAATTTTTCAGTCCGTCCCCTGGTGTCCTGTGAGATCCCTGGCTAGGACGGATTCGTCATTACTTATTCCAGTCTAGACTTTCAAGTTACTGCTATTCTCTAAGTACCATTGAACATTGCATGGGTAGAATTGCAAGCGAAAAGAAGTATCATTTTGCATTCTGGAGACGTACAAGCGATCTCTTTATCCTTCGGTATTGACATGCAGATATACACGACCACGTTTCACCATTTCAGATTATTAATATTTCTCAACAGTTCTATGCAACAGCATGTCAAACCAGACGTATCATTTAGTTTCTTCCCATATCACAAACAGGCAGTTTGATTATCGTCAGAAATCTCCTTTAATGTCAAATGTATCTTGTGTCCGTGTTTTTCTGGATTGTGGTTTTCCGTAGACTGTTTGTGGTATTTCTTGAAACACAGATAATGATGGCATAGGATCCTAGGGGGACAATTAAATATTCCATGAGCCCAGTGCCTCGCAATGTGACATCTACGAATGATTTCCTAGGAAACTGTGTCTGACAGGAGATGTTTGGGGTGGATAATTCAATGATGCTGAGTCAACAAAAGTGATAAAATGCCAAAAATAACTCTTACAAAGTGCATTTGTGGCATACAGATAAATGTCACAAGAGAAGACTCCACTACTATAAAAAAATATTTTGACCAACTCTGAATAAACAGAAAATAATACAGGTCAATCATGACATGTATATTTGATCTGACCACTGTTACCATCCAATCTGAAATGAACAAGTGTTTTGGATAATTAAATTTGGAAAGCCTGTTTGAAGGGATGAAACCACAAATAAATACTTTGCAATTGATGATACAACTGTACAATACAGATGTATCATTGATCGCAAAGTATATACAATATGTCAGAACTGTACAAGTCATTTTAAAATGATGTACCAAATGTTTAATTAGAAGCATTTGTGAAATATGAATTAAAAGGTGTTCTAATGACAGCTATCTAACATAAAATAATGGCCTTGCATTGTAAAAAAATAATTGTTAACAAATTATCACATCAACCAATCACAACTCACCTGCCCTGTTGCTGCGACGTAGCCTGGTATCCCAACATTAACAAGGAATTGAGAATCACCCGTTCTGTAAAATAAAAAACGACATATTTTTATACAAATATCACAAAAATTAAATAATCAATTTGTACAAATGAGCAATCATGTCTTCGTGGACACTAAATGGGCTAAACTGTTGTGTGAAATGTGTATGGAATTGATGAAGGACCTAAAAGTTAAAATAATAATATAAACATCATTATAATTTTATCTTTGATGATAGAAATGTTATCACAGTATTGGGTATTTTTCAGATGGCTTTTAGTGGCATAGTAAAATTTTATATAATTTTTCCTGACTATTCTTTAGCCATGATTAGCGCAAGAATTCTCATATCTGACTGTTCAATGATTTGCAATATGCTAACAAACTTTACATCTAATCAGAGCACAGTGTACATGATTATATAAAATAATGATTAATTACACTCCCCCCATTATAATAATTGCAGGACATGATTATAGTTACAATTAAACCCCTCATGCGACTTGAGATACAAAATGTGATTACCACTGGTTCTTGTGATCGACTATAATCAGTGGTGATTACAATCATTATCAAAGTCAAACCTGGTAATGATCGACTTGAAATAAGAATCGTGTTATCTTACACCTGTAATCAAGTATAATAAATTCTGATTACGGCTATTATCAAAGCCCCCTGGTGAGAAATGTGGGTCCATGGGTGTAGACTACTTAGGTACTTCGCCTAGCATGAAATCTTATGTCTCAACTTAGAGTAGCATAAAATCCTCAGTCCATACATGGCTCAGCTTATAATTGTATGTCTATATTTGGCTTAGCTTATAATTGCATGTCTATATTTGGTTTAGTCTGAAATGATATGTCTGTATTTGGGTTAACTTATGATCTTATTTTTATACTTGTTATGGCTTAACTGATATAGACGTGTATCCGTAATTGGCCTACTTTACCAATCTTAATCTATACACTAGCTTAAACGCTTATGTCTGTACTTGTATGTTTGTGTTTGGGCTAGCTTAATATCTTGTGTTTGTATTGGATTAGATGGTAAGCCTACATCTGCTCTTGCCCTAGCTATAAATCGAATGTTTGTTCCTGATCTACTTTTTTGTCTGTACCTGGGCTACTTTAAATCTTACATATGTACTTGGTCTAATTTACATAATATGTCTGTACCTGGTCTAGTTTTAAATCTTACATTTGTTCTTGGCCCAGCTTAAACACTTATATGAGTTCTCATTCTAGGCATACATCAATCATTACCTTACATAAATCTAATGTAGAAGTCAAATAAATCTCTTGTCTGCTTTGACATCAAGTGACAAACTAATTACAATGACTGATCAAAGACACATGCAAATCATTGGCAAGAGATACCATCTGATTTCTCCGAACACGTTATATATATACAGTGTACACTGACCCATCATTATGTGATATAGCTGACCCTTTCTGCGCGGCCCCGCGACCTTTGAATCACAATTAATTCGACATCAAAGTCAGTATCGGTTACGAAAAGAACACGCTGTCAATCGACTGATTTAAAGACCGACATCAGAAGATGCATCTCCACTGCAGGAGGTGGTAATTATTCTGCTTCACTCTTGATTCATTACGTCACGCTTGATCCCGAACGAAACAATAAACTATTCAACTTCATTGTCAGACAGCTATACTGAGACATATTGTGGGCAGCCATTTTGGAACATGCGTTCTCGTAGCAACCAAAACAGTGACATACACTAGATCAATATGTGCCTGGATGTCTTACACCAATTAAAAGGTCACGACCCTCAAATCTAATGAGCAGACAGAGTCTTATCAGAGCATGAAACCCCGACCCTGCTCTTTAAGACTTTCTCTGCAAACGCAATCACTCGATGCAACATATACACACAGCAGATATTCAGTAGACACAATTAGGAAGTGCCTTCTAAGTTCTTGTTCCCTGCCGGCATAAACTAATTCATATATAGCTCACTAATAGCCACATAGCCATGGATGCATCAAATATAGGCCCACCAATCTGCTAAACGACACAATTGTGGCATTCTGACCATTTCCACGCACTAGTTGCCAATGCTTGACAATAGTCTACCAACATTTAAGTGTGGCTAACTCTGTATTGGAAGCATAAGAATACACCAAACACATCTATATATATATATATAAATATATATATATACATAGATGTGTTTGGTGTATTCTTATGTTTCCAATACTATTCCATGCTCTCTCTCTCTATATATATATATATAATGCTGGATGCTGGCACAAAAAAGTGCCACTCAATGTATCTCGATTCTTATCGGAAATGTATCGAATGAAAAACACAGAGCCGGAAAATACCATAGTGCCGAAAACCCCAGGACAATAAACAAATTGCTGTTTTGGGGCATGGAGACCAGTATAAGCTACTTTTTAACAAGTTTTTTTGTCAGGTCACTGACATTAATGACACATGTCACATGGCACCGGCAGATGTGTCAGAGCAGAAGAGGTGATAACTGGTCTGGTTTGGTCTTTCTTTATTGTTGCGCTTACTTAATCTATGACCCGTGGTAATCGACGATGTAAACCATCAAGAGTGTTTGCTTTGGCTCCAGTCCATTTAGGTGCAAGACAGACTTTCAAAAGCATAGACCTGGAAATCAAGTTCTTTTCTTCTGCCGTAAATAACAGATTTCTCTAGAGCCGCCTGATAAAATCATGTACAGCTATTTTTTCTGGATTTTTCACCATTAGACTAATTTCTTGTCATAATTGACAAGTCAATCTAAATCTTCACTCATAGTCGGTTCCACGTGGCCACTGATTTGATTTTGATGCATCTGTGAGCACAACAACCTGATGTCAGCACTGGGACTTGATCTGGTTAAACTGTGTTATTCCCAGCCCCGACACCCCAGAATGCTTGATGTTGGCACACTGCCAACTGGACATGATACCAATTTAACTAGATGCCCATTGGCGGGTGCTAAACAAAATGCTATAGCATCATGATGCTATCTGCAAAATCTGGTTGGCTAATGACTTCCCTACGGTGTCGTCTGCCGATTCTTTCTTTCGGTGTGAAATCAAGATTGTTTCATCAATCATACCCCTAAAATCATTGACCAGCGTGGGCGCCAAGCTACTGAAAGGCTGCATCGTCTGATTTCAAAGAGGAACTGTCATTTCACCCTTTCTAAGTGCGATCTGACAATATGGGTTAGACAACCTGTCAGGGGGAACTGAGTTTGCAAAAAGCTTTCTGCAGATTATCATTACATTCACCTGCACTTTGCAGGTGGTCGGGTGGGGACAGGGGTGGCCACTGGACAAGCGTAATTAAGTGCAAACTTGCAAACAGTACGGTGAGCTCTTTTTGTTACAGTGTCTCAGTCGAGATTCGGCGTTTGTTGCTGATTCCGAAACAACCATTGAGAAATGTCACAGCGACCAATCGATCGATCGAGTAAACACAATTAACTGTACACGTAGACTATTATATGACAGCTGAGGGACGAATTCCCACCCAGGGTTAACGAGCTAGTAGTTTGCAAATTAAGGGAACATGCACTGGGGGTTTTGTGGGGCAGAGATAAGCGTGTCAACCACAGTGCTCGGGTGGCAAACATAACCCCAAACATGTGACCTAGTGGTTGGCCGTGATTAGGGGGGTCCTAGATACAATTGACGGTGATGCCGGCCCACCCACTATTCTCTGTACCCTCGGTACAACCGGTGGCTGTTCCAGACCGGTAGCAGGTCGAATATGTCAACTGCTCAGCAGGATCCAAAGAATGGCCCGAAAATTGCCCATAATATTGCTCCGGGTGAATAAAAAGCAGCAACTAAACTGCCGCTTTAATTTGCAACAAACAATTACAGTACAATCGCATGATACACCTGGATTTATCAGTGTTTACCTGCGCACAAGCGAGATACCATCAGAAGGCGTGAAGTAAACAAACACCCACCTGTCTTTGAGGGGCTGGTCACTGTTGTCAAGGTCATTGATGTGAAGGGCAAATGTTTGCGAGAATGTGTCCTAAAAAATGCACAAAAAACATGTTTGGTGCTGAGGCTACATAAACAATGTCGTGTGATTGCATTATGGTGATAATGTGAGGTAAATGTAGGTCAAATTATGTGTTTTGTATATACATGAACATGCACACATTGACACACACACATGCATACATATACACACTCTCACTCCCACACTTTTATATACAAGATTATCTACATGCATATGTATATATATATATATATACATCTATACCAATTAAGATATTAACAAACATGCACTTTCCAGGAAATATCTGCCAGTTTCGACACTGCTGCTCACAAAAACAAATATGGTCTGTCCTCACTGCTTACAAAATAAATACAATCTGTTCCCACCACTTACAGAATAAATTCGGTCTGTCCCCACCACTTATAAAATAAACATGGTCTGTCCCCACCACTCATAAAACAAATAAGGTCTGTCCCCACCATCCGTCACACCACACCCATACGTCAACGTGGCGATGAACCCTGGGCACACAATGGAGAACTATCCCACATAACACGACCCTCGTCCGTCGCCATCACTACGACGATCAATATCACTGGCACTTCATCGCAGCACAATGATGATCACTTACGTGCGACACTTCATCAAGCAGGAGAACGTGGCACTGTTCGCAGTGCAGCGTGGACTGTGTGTGCGTCAGGATCTTGTGGATCAGATGGGGCATGTTGCTCTGCTCCTCGAAGATCACCTGAGCCAGATCCAGAAGAAGCTGGATGCAGAAAGATGCTGTCAGCACATGGAAACGGATCCAACCCCAAACAATTCGCCCCTGACTTACATTCTCACAAGTGAAGCACAAGGTGGTGTGTGCACAAATATGGCAACATACCAAAAAGGCAGAATCAGCTTTGTCAGTTTGCTCGTTTGTTTAGCAGGATTGTCACCCAGAAGCAACTGGACAAGAATGTCATTGGCCTAGACAGAAAACAATCTACTCCCTGAGATATCTGACAATTTTTGTCTTGAAATCTTCAATCTGGTAGCATTTACACAATAGGTACCACCTGGGAGGTAATTTGTTCATCCTCCACAAGAAGGAATGCTTTATTATTTCCAATCTATCGAGTTCCTTGACTAAAGCCACATAGTGCCCTCTGGTTCTACTGCATTACTTAAGTTTGAAACAATATTATAACTATATGCATCTTCACAACAATTCAATGCTTTAAAAATCTGTGACATCGAAGGGAGCCTTTTAGTGAGACTGATAAAGTTGTTTCTCTGATATATATGTGTATAGCATCTGCTCCTAACCCTCTGGGTGTAAGGTAAACAAAGTTGACATGAGGCTAACACAGGGTGTTAAATGACAGCACATATCCACGCCACACTTTGAGCGATGACAACCAGGGCATTAATTTAGAAACATTTCCTGACTGGACAAAAAATCCAGACTTGTCCATTATTATATATCACAAGAGATAAACGACAAAATACCAAGTTCCAGGCAGGCTGCAATGGCCAATGGCATCAAAGGCTGTCTTATGAATTGAAAGATGTCAGACAGGTGACACGATCGTTTAAAAAGATGCAGATTAAACAAGATTACCCCCAAAGTTATATAAGGCACATGGACCAGGAACCACTGGCTACATCTATGTGTGTCTGCTCCAACCAGATAGCTGTCACTGTCGGTTCCATTTTCAAACACACTCCTTACTAACATTTGCTCAGAAAATCTGTTTCAATCAATTATCGGCTTCTGATAGAACCGAGTACTTTCTTATGCCCAAACCGCACCGTCCTAGCTTTCAGTGAGCATTTAGTAATACCCTGAAGGGTTTAATTTTTAAGACATCGTATCGATATCAGAAATATGTCTATAAATAAATAAGAGGGAAGAACAGAGACTGAGAAGGGGGATGGACGAAGAAACATGAGGTCACCTGATTCCTTCTCAACTCCAGCTGTGCACGTTCCTGCTGCTCGGCGTTGCACAACGCGATGCCACAAAAAGCGACGTACGAAGTAAACACCTGCAAAATGTGACAACATGTGAACAGAAATGACGGACTTAACTCGCGCGCTCGTTTACAAAGCCTTCGCTGAACCACGTACCATGAGGAGATGCCACCAAGGACAAGGCAATTTTCATAAATCAGTTCTGTTTGGGTTTTTCCAATTAGCTGTCGAAACGGCTACAAAGAATTCGTTCCGATGCACTGTTGAAAGCAGGCGGCATGTCGACTGTTACTTATCTCACTTCAGTACATCTCTGTGGACTCTTTAACACGTCAAACAAAGGGAAAATTTTCTGACTCAGCGTCGATGAAGATTGATATCTTTCCTTCACTTGTACCTGCATCACAGCCCTAAATATGCCAGACTGCAAATTTTCATATTTATGCGTCATTTATTTGGAAATTGCCCAAGATGTTTTTAAGCAGGTAAAATAATGGTTTTGTTAGTTCTCCGAACATGTGCATGTCAACAAAAGCGTTTCTGCAGATTTCTTCAAAGAGTTCTTTATTTTCTTTCCCCAAGATTGATTGAATACACTTTTGGTGATAACAATCTGGCAGTTTTTTTACCATGTCGATGGTAATCGCACGTCTTGGCCACACGATGAAAGAAACTACGATAAAACTACATTCTGTATTTGTGAAAAACTTCCCCGACTCACACTGATAACCAATTAATAATTCACCAGAGCACACTTTCTGAACACAGAACAATTTAACAGCAACACGCACATGAAAACATTAAAGGGAATCGTGTGTATGATATCGACGAAATATCAAAAGGTATCGATATGTGCCCTATTTGAAATGTGGCGCGGAACACGGTTAGATGTGTCAGATGGCGAGATTGAGATGACCGCTCACCCTTTCGTCGTGGTCATCAAACGACTGACTCAGACCCGACATCTTGTTGACCGCCTGGGCAACGCCAATTACATCGCCGTCCATATTTCTGATCGGTACGCTCAACATGCTTTGCGTCTTGAAGCTCACCTTGCGATCCACCTCATTGCAGAAGCGCGGGTCCTACAACAAGCAATCACAAACATGTTTACTACCGTAATGGACACTTGCGTGGAATATCAATTTAGTAGCTGAGAATATGCGTGCACATTATGTTGTGACTGAAGGGTGTATATTAGGTGCATGGCTGTTATTTGGATGCTGTTCTTAATTAGAGACGGGTGGCTATTTATTCTTTCAACGTATTATTCTAAGCAGTTTGTGAATCTGTATTTAATGCATTCTGAAAGTCAGATTTATGATGACATTTATTCTTTAAATATGCTGCAACACATTTGTTAATTTCTGTTTTTTTAAATAAAAACTTGACTTATACAAGACGTTCTTCGTCATACAACAGCTAAAGTATCTACACCATGTCTCAATGCACAAGAGGTACTAATATCACCAAAATATGCATATGCTGCAAGCTAGCCACTAGAAATAATCATCACTACAAAGCATCTAATATCCTAAAAGGTAGCCATATTCTTGTACAAAGAAAACCACAAGGGAGTAAATTTTTATGGAAACTTTGTCATGGATTTACATATCTGGTTTCCAATATAATCTGATGTTATAGTTATATTTGATTATGTTAAATGTGTAATCTCAATATTTTTTAGCATAATAATAATCATAAATACCACACAATCCAGCTGGATATGGCTTCCTCCTTCTATCTGAAATCTATGGCAGTTACTTCATGCTGTTCCTCATCACAAACTAAATAACTACTGTTACGTTAACATTTATTCACTTGTAGTGCAAACTATTTATACTTTTTATTAAGTTAACTGCTAAATATATTACAGAAAATATTGGCAATTAACTGCAGGTTGGAGGGATTTCATCAGCTCGAGTCTGCGAGTTGTTTACGGGCCAAGATGGCTTCTTGCCATGGGCTCCAATTAGTTGTCTCTGTTGATAGGCAACAGTGCAGAAATTTGGTTAATCATGCCACGGCAAGACGTATTTGCTTTGACGACAGACACAGAGTATCTAAGGTTATCGCAGTGTCCAATACCATACTCATGCAAGACACTAATTGGTGCAATGGATTATTGGATGATTGGTTATGCAACAGATTATACTGGATAGTCAGATTGGTCATATGCAATTATGGAGTCGTTCGCGTAGATCGTAAGAAAATATTAGGAAACCAACAGTATAACAGACACAAGATACTGACTGCACCTGTATTGTTGAATGCACGTTTAGAGAACACTCTTTGTGTTAAGTATGGTTAATTACATGTACATCCATAAAAAACCTAGTGCTTTTCTTGTTAGAAATGAGGTATTTTAATTTGTGTACATAGGAATGATAATAACTTAATTTATCACGTCACACCTACTTAGATCACATTAAAAGCCAATTAATAGACAATGTACGATAAAATGCACCTGAATACATCCTTACGAAACCCCATACCTTTGAAGAGGACCACTTAGGTGCATTTTATCTTTCATTGTCTATTAATTGGCTTGTAATGTGATCTAAGTAGGTGTGACGTGATAAATACATAATATATATATATATATATATATCTGACCAAAGCAACACTGATTATTAATAGTGTAAATTTATATTATCATTCAGATATGCACCATATTTTTACCAACTGCGAGATGTATTCCATTTTCAGTTTTCATTTTTGGTAAAATAAACCACACTGGTCAAAATTTGTGAGAAAGCAGGTATATTTAATTATACATAGAGTTTTTCATTATTACCATGGTGCAATATGGTAGACTAATGTATATAATATAATGTATATAATGTTTCATTCATGGTTATATATAGCCGTTAGTTAAATAACAGTAACCATGCCAACTAAACATAATTATCAGCACTATTCATTGAAATAAGAACTTTGTTATCTTACACCTGTAATCAAGGTAGATTCAATAATGAATTCTGATTACGGCTATTTAATATTTGCAGTTCCTGTGATTTTTCTGAAAGTCTAATTTTTTAAAAGGTTTTATAATTCCCTTCCTATACTGGTCTCCTCCTTGGCTATGTCCCTGATATACCAACGAAGATTGATTTCCTTCTTATAGATCATCTCTGTGACGTTTAGGTCATCACATCTTCCTGGAGGTCATCTAACCTGTCCAGGTAATTGAAACATATTTCGTCTTGCACTGGACCTGAGATCCTGTCTCAACCATAAACAGAAATGCAATAATTGTCAGAGCCAGGTGTTAGAAAGGTCAGACTGACCTGTACGGTGACCAGTCTACTACATTCCACAGAAGTCAGCCGGGAATGAAAACAGGAAGTAGAAAGCTGGCTCCACAGCCATCGTTACCTGGGTGATCTGCAGATGGTCCAAAGATATTTTCGAGAAAACAGTTTATTTTTACTGCTATATGCCAATTTATGTTAAGGGGTGTATTTCCTGTAACAGTTTACCACCTTGTTATATTGTAAACAATGAAAACAAAATATTTTATAAAAATTAGTCAAACATTCAATGTTTTCACAGTACGGAATCACTGATGTCTAAAGATCAGTCAGATAAAAAATTCAATATTGTTATTAGCAACAAACTCTCCATGATTACTACAACATTATATAAGTTATTATTTTTCTGTATTTATGTACAGTAATAACCTGACGGGTCAGGTTAATCATGCATGCAACGTTAGGTTAACATCTAATTATTTTGTTCTGATATAAGTGATGTAATTAGTATAATAATTACTGTATGGCTACCTTGATCTTCGAGAAAGACCAAGTCTATGATGGGAAGAGAATGGGAAGACAGGTCCCAAAAGGGCAGGTGTAAACAGCCAAGAGTGGAAGACCATTGCAGAGGACCAGGATAGATGGAGAAGGACCACAGAGAGCATGGAATGGACCAAGTGATGTGGAAATTCATGGTTACCCGCATGGGATCAAGGGAACGAATCTTTGCAGACATGACTTTCAACTGTCATTAAGTAACAAGTCCTGTTATGGCGCGCAGACATGACTTTCAACTGTCATTAAGTAACAAGTCTGTTATGGCGTGACATCACTAACTCCTCATCACTTGTCACGCTATCTGTCAATATAAACGGAGTTCACAGAACACGTGTTTATCTTCCTCAGTTGTGCCAATTGAGGACTTCCTCTGGTTGGAACCTTATAATCTGTTTAGGATGTGCCGACATACAAAACACACCCTGTCAAAAGAATTAAGTTGTTATCACTCGGCTTCCAAGAATCTTTTGAAACAGCACAAAACGACACATCTGTATCCATTTAGTACATTTTGTTCATCAAAAATTTCTAACTTTAACGTAAGGTCATTTAAGTACAAACTACACCAAAACAAGGTATCCTTTTACATAACGCAAAGTAGTATTTCTTAGAGGTGTCATCCTTTATCCTAACTCACAAAATTTTAATTCTTGAACAAATCAGATGAGTATGTATTAATCACTATCAGAAATATCACTGTACAGTGAATATCCAGAAACCATCCTGCTACTTTCAAATTCATCAACTCAAAAGGAATCGCAATGACCAATGTCAAGGTTATTTTTACCTGGGTTTCGATTCCAATTAAATGTCAAGTATCATTTTTGTCTCACTGCGTAATCCATCAGACTTGATTCAAGAGAGCAGCGATTCAAGGCAAATGCAATGGGCAAGCCCCAAAACCACATTTGTATCCTAGGAATGTCCACAACATCTGCTCAAATACCACCTTTCTCGAGAATTTACTAGGAATTCTCCTTCCACCTGTAAGGAATCGGGATTTCACGCGTCTTGGAAAGTGGCATTTTCTGGCATAAGTAACATGCATAATTATGTGAAGTCGACACCTTGGTATGAAGTAAGGTCTCCGGTTTCACATGCCGCTGCATTGTAACTCTAACCAGCTGTTAGAACCACCCAATATCTAAACACACCTAGGACAACATTGACATCAACACGCGATATCCAAACACAACTATAATGTTAACATCGACACCTGATATCAAAACACACCTAGATTCCTGACATCAATATAAGATTTCCAAACACATAGAAAATGCTGACATCAACACAAGGTAGCAAAATGCATGTACGGCACAAACTTGAACACATCATTTCTAGACACAAAATATACAAACATAACTAAGAAGTTTATATCGATACAAAATATCCAAATGCACGTGGAGCGCAAACCTCAACACATAATTTCTAACCACACAACACAAACACATCTAAAATGCTGATATAAATACGAGATATCCAAATGCACAGAGAATGCTGACATGAACACGATATCTGACTGCACTCTTTCCCATTAACTCCCTTCTATACCACATGCCCCTGGGTTTGTTTATTCAACCCTACTCTTGGCGGATCATTTTCCCTGATTCCCTGCACTGGCCAGAGTTCACCACTAACAAACGTACCTTAAGCTTACAACCAGAATTGAATAGAAACCCTGCAAATTTTAATTAAGGAAAATTATATGCCGCGTGTTTACTCTGGCAGTGAGCGTGTTGATAAAAGACCTGCCGCTGCCTATGCACACATAAATGGATGCAGGATGCACCAGTGACTGGCAAATTTACTACTATAAACAACGGTATAAACAAAGTGAGCAGACTTGTTAAATGGCGACGTGTGAGCTGAACCCAGCAGAGACTGTTTTATAACGGCAAGATGCAAACTTGACTGCAGTCAGACAGTTACTATTGATTAGCATTAGATATATGTAAAATACAGAGAATATACGACTCGGCAAATGCTTCGTTCTTCAGGATGATGTATATTACATGCTGCCATTATGTATACTGCATACACATGCGTGCATGCACGGATACACGCACGCACACACACATATACACACAAATTATGCACACACACAGTTATAATGTAGTAAGACACAGAACCATCAGACACATTTCAGCGTGGGAATACATGTAGGTCTATTACTAACGTATGAATTATAACAAACTTAGAGCAAAGGAGAGGCTTCAAACAGGCATACATAATATTAATTCTGTTCATCACAAAACAATTTTTGGTACGGAAAGTCTTACGTTATTATTTTGCTGTGAATGCAGAAAAAATGCATTATTGTGGGGCACAGTAGCATGAAACTAACTCAATCGAGAGAACGATGGTATGTAATTCTCTTGTTTCCGTTCTAAGCCTGCGTAATTCTTTTCACACATCCCTGCTCCAGCATTAATGGGTACTTGACTACAGACAATGAGAAACTTAAGTATGCGGACAGCTTTTGTGCACTGATTGCTACATGGATGAATGCTTCCCTGAGAGGTTGAACTGGCAATGGCATGGACAGATGTTGCTAGATGACAACAGACCTTTGTAGTCTTACTGTTACACACCGAGAGCTTTATTATCTCGCTGAATCATTGCGTCACCCTAGTGTGGCATGCATTTTTTGGAGACACTAAACGTTGCATTGTGCATGTTTTTGGAGACCACCTGGTGGTAAAGACCTGATCGCAGGCATTGTCATGTCGGAGACATCACGTCGTAGCTTGTCATTTGAGAAGTGACAGAGTGACACTGTAGCCACATCGGTTCTCACCAATATAATGGTGTCATGCTGCGCGGTTTGATTGTACTATCAAACAGGGTGAGTACTTATGCGTTGATTACCCCAGCGAAGCAGCACCTCTCGAGTCAACACACAATTGCGTATCCAGGTACATAACTCTAGTTTTGGTGCCTAGTCAGCGAGATTCACGGCGTGACACACTGAAGCTATTGGAGTGGAAGACTTTAAAAGTCACTGGTGGACAACAGGATAGAACACCGGGCCATCAATCAGCGAGACGGTTGTTTGTTTCCACCTGCCACCGCTTTAAAGGGAGGCAATTTTTGCAATTTTATTCACTTCACTTTTGCTTCTTTGGAAAGAGACACCCAGAGTCAGTTTTGTTTTCATCTGCTACTGATGCCACTAGTGAAGTACAATATTCCATGCAGTGAAAAACTACTGTTGTGGACTTTTTAGATGCTTTAGATAGGGTAAAACTTTGAAAAAACCATTACTATGTTAGCCCAAGATGTAGCAGTTTTGAAATAAATCTTGTATATATGGTCCACTGTGTGCGATCTTGAAGTATTGATGTATGATGCTACAGAAAATTGTTTTCATTGGCAGAGGGCAGGGGGAGCAAATCCCAGTTCTAGTGAGTGTGAAGACAGGAAATACTTAACAGGGAATTGTGGGTAATTAGCGAGATGAAGCAGCAAGATGAAGCAGGCACCAGCCCAAGGCAGTCAACGAGACGGTGAAGAATCAGTCAAACTGCACATTTTTCCCACATGCAAAAACACCAACACCTTTACTATGCAGCTACTATATTGCTGCTCACCGCTTCCAGTTACCAGAAATAAACAAACAACTGAAATAGTGCATTTTTGAAAAACCCACATTTTGATATATAGCTGCACGAACAAGTGACTGACATTTAGAAATTTTGCTTTTTTGGGGAAAAATACTGCAATAGAAATGTTCAACTATGATGGCTTTCTTGCTTACGAAAACAGAACCTACTCCATGTTGTGACTGTCTCACATAGTTGTAATGTAAAGCTACTACAAATTGACAGATCTGTATAGAATTATCTACTTGTGAATACACACTCGAACAAGCATCAAAGAGTTGCGACACTTGTTTCCAATGGCAGTAAAAGCATTGAAATGTATCTCATTTCCTGCAGGCAATACAGAGCTTCACCAAAGGTCGAGGATCATACATTTCCTGCAGGCAATACGGAGCTTCACCAAAGGTCGAGGATCATACATTTCCTGCAGGCAATACAGAGCTTCACCAAAGGTCGAGGATCATACATTTCCTGCAGGCAATACAGAGTTTCACCAAAGGTCGAGGATCATACATTTCCTGCAGGCAATACAGAGCTTCACCAAAGGTCGAGGATCATACATTTCCTGCAGGCAATACAGAGCTTCACCAAAGGTCGAGGATCATACATTTCCTGCAGGCAATACAGAGCTTCACCAAAGGTCGAGGATCATACATTTCCTGCAGGCAATACAGAGCTTCACCAAAGGTCGAGGATCATACATTTCCTGCAGGCAATACAGAGTTTCACCAAAGGTCGAGGATCATACATTTCCTGCAGGCAATACAGAGCTTCTCCAAAGGTCGAGGATCATACATAATTCAACTTTACAATTTCTGGAGCCGCATCGATAATCAGGATACGCATGCATGTTTTACATTTCCACACATCTGCTGCGGAATCAATGCCAACAACACAGAAAGAAAGACGCCAAATGGAAAGCCGTACGGGTGTACCAAGTTCGAGATGAGGGGGCAAACTTTGCCCTTCCGGTCGGACACAACAACAGTTGAGACCTGATGAAAGCAGGGATCATAAAGCCTTGTGGCGAGGCTTCACTAGTTCGTGTTTAGGGAGAGTTGGAATGTGGGCCCTGCCTACCGCGCTGTTCAACAAAAATATACAGAGTGGTACATGTGGTGAATACAGAGTGGCATAGGTGGTGCAGGTGATGAATACAGAGTGGCATAGGTGGTGCAGGTGGTTAATACAGAGTGGCATAGGTGGTGCAGGTGGTGAATACAGAATGGCGTAGGTGGTGCAGGTGGTGAATACAGAGTGGCATAGGTGGTGCAGGTGGTGAATACAGAGTGGCATAGGTGGTGCAGGTGGTGAATACAGAGTGGCATAAGTGGTGCAGGTGGTGAATAGAGTGGCATAGGTGGTGAAGGTGGTGAATACAGAGTGGCATAGGTGGTGCAGGTGATGAATACAGAGTGACATAGGTGGTGCAGGTGGTGAATAGAGTGGCATAGGTGGTGCAGGTAGTGAATACAGAGTGGCACAGGTGGTGAATACAGTGTGGCATAGGTGGTGCAGGTACTTAATTTAATCCATCCATCCATTCATCCGTCCGTCCGTCCGTCCGTCCATCCATCCACCTACCATTTATAATACGTGATAATTGATAGAAAATGGTGATTGATCTAGAGACCATCAATCCCTCCATCTAGCTATCCATCTATCCATACATTCAGTAACAACCTTCCATGCAGCGATACAGCGCTGTTGGTAAATTGGATTTGCAACTGAAAGCTGAGCTAATTACTGAGGGAAGAAAGAACAGAAAATTCCCTGGTTTGTGTGAACAGGAAATGGGGCGGAAACCGGAGATATGCCCACAGACCAGGGTGCCTTGGCATGGCTAGCGGGTCATGTAGCCGACCTCAGGATCACACGCAGGCAAACCGAGATATATATTTCACAGGGACACAGTCACTGTTTGCCGGATGCAGATTGACTTTCCACTGGGGTCCTATATCACCTGTCACTTGTCACAGAGACTACTGTTCTGCCCTACCTCAGGTTTCCCATATCGTTTATGCGTGCAGGTTTTGAATGTGCCAGATAGCCGCAGGTAATCAGATTGTGTTTTTTTCAAAGTGGTGTTGATTGGGTCAGCCTTATGTTAAGAGAGGGAGGAATTCGAAGAATAGTTGTTTTGAAAATTTGATAAGTTTGCGCTGGTCACGCAAAGTTGATCACTGATACAATTGTATCACGTTCCCACAGATTGGCACCGCTAAAATCAATCGTATTAGCGCTCTGATAGTAGGGTGTAGAATCTCCTCAGTTTGAGAATGATCGATAATTTGAGATGACCCCTGGTGTCAACTCAAGGCAAATGCCTACAGAATTTGATGTTATCCCCATGTACAGCATTTGCCTTGAAAAGCATATCAGCAAAAACATTGATTCTTACATGACATTTATCAGAAAAACTGTTTTTGTATGACCTAAAAAGATAGAAAAGTATACATTGTAGGCCAACAAGAAGAAAAAAAAGTGCCACGTGATGTCACAAGTAAGAGTTGTTGTACTGCATGGCATGCTGGGAAAGTTCTGTACAACAAACCACATTTGTGGTTTTTAACTACATATTGCAGCTCATTTCAATTAAGGGTATTTAAATTATATGAAAATAAAAGGTGACACTAGTCACAACTGGTTGCTCAAAAATGTGCAACGTTGCAAAAAGAGTAGTTTGCATGACTGCACTGATTGAAAGGAATTGTGGGTAAAAGATGAATAATTGTGATGATAATGGTGTTTATATCCAACACTCTTTCTCAGCTATAATTTATATGATTTGCAAATCTAGTCTGAACATTTTGAAAGATATACAAATGACTTAGGCAACTGAAAGGCTACAATTTGGTACAGTACAAAATATCATACACAATCTTATTTATTAGTCAGATTAGATGGATCAATCAAAATGAATTTAAATCAATGACTCACAATGAGGTTTTCATCTTGATTAAAGATCAGACCATCAATTAGGTACAATGACAATAACAAGGTTTAGGAACCATAACCCTTCAAGTCATCACAATTAAATATTCAGTGATTCACCCCCATTCAACAATTGTAGGCCTATCACACAGCGCAGTACCAGAGAAAACACTCTCACTTTGTTTGTAACAGGACTGACAGACACCAAGGCCTACTTGACATAGAGCCCACGGATTTCAACCTATATATCGGACAGGGGAATATAATCAGTCAGCGTAAAAGGGGGTCACCAGTTCTCAATTACTATACACAAAGTGTGTTTTGAATACTTACCCGGCAATCGCTAAACAAACTCTGAAATTGGAAGAATAATAAGCTAATGTAAATGAATCACTTGAAAAGTGTAGATTGTTGACCTCTAATATTGAGCGGAATAATACGCTGCGATAATATTGACATCTAATGCAATTATCTTTCAAAGACCTAGACCCAGTTGTGGTTTAGTTGTATAAACATCGTTAAAATCAAATAAACGTGTTTCCAATATCCACTGGCTAACACCAGAATGGTGACTATTGAATATCTAATTAAATACCTGGCTTGAAGCCAAGGTAATTTTTCTTTAATGGAAAAGTGTCTGCACAGTGTTTCCTTTGGGCCAACAAAGCTTGACAACCCTGTATTATAGAATTCTTTAGTGGGACCCAGGTACAGTTGTCAGATTCAGAAATGGTGCAGTTCAGTTTAGTGCGTTGTGTGAATAAACCAACTTTTCACTGCAAGATGATTCCGACAGTGCGCACTACAGTGCTGGATGGTGCGCACTACAGCTAGGCTGCACTAAATCTGTGCGAATGCAGCCATAAATGACCAATGAATCAGCCTCTTCTGTAACTGTCCAAAGCTATGAAAAAAAGTATAAGTGTTTGCAGATGAACAAAAAACTTGAAACTTTGCAGGAGTTCAACTAAATGCCATTAGTGTCAGCAGATGTGGAAAATATGTAAAGCTTGAGCAGATTCAGGCATAGAAAGATGCACTACCCACTAGCAGATGCACTACCCACTAGCAGATGCATAAACGACAGTAAAACATAGCAGATAACTTGCCCATTTGATGTGCATTGTTTAGTTGCTGTAACATCAATCATCTAAACCATGCTGTTTTTGTCCCATCTACAAAGCACAGTTTCTCGTCCTAACACAACCGCAAAAATGATAGCTCTAGAAAAAACATCACGTCAACGTCTCGGCAGATTTTCTATGACAACAAATCCAATTAACACGAAATATCCAATTTCATTTTCATAGTAGCTTTGCACATATGAATGGCTGGTGGATCGTGGAGAGAAGACTGCTGACAGCACTGATAGGTGACTGAGGTAACACGGGTGGACACAGGTGCCAGTCTAAAGATGCCCGAGATGATCCATCATAACGTCCGTAGAAGACGCTTGCAGGTAGACATCAATGGCTCTAGTGGGGCACTGACAAACTACATCATCATCCTGTCAGGCAGAATGTATGTGCCTCGGGGCAAAGTGGCTTTACCTGTTGCCGTTAGTGCATTTCAGAATCTTCCTCTATGAAGTTACTTGCGTACGGATGTATAGGGATCATTGTTACAAGTTGCGAGTGTATATTGACCTTCCTGAATCACTTTCAAAGGCATTGTTGGTTTCTCTCACACTGCCATATAAATTTACGCCTACGCTAGGCTTACGGTTGAAAAGGATAATCACATTCCCTGTAACTAATTAAGGACAGGAGTTTTGTCATCACTTATGCAGACATGTTTCTCATGAATATATTAGCAAAATTATGCAAAAACTGAGGATCAGCTGTCAGATGGGGGTCATAAAAATGTCAACGCTGGTGAATCACTTGCCAAAGGGTGTTTAAAGAACATTCATCTAATTATACATCAATGCGTCATGTTTCTCTTCACAAACATTCATCTTGTTCGGTGTAACATCGGACGTTTTTCTTGGTTTTTTTCAAACAAATTCAAGGTTACTTGTTGTCACGCATGCAATATGGACATCACTCAAGGTGATAGGGACTGTGACATGAGAACAGTGATTTACGAGAGAACTACTATAATGGCCCACATCCTAGTCGTGTCAATGACTTGTGTTGTGTATGTCAGGATATTGCTCAGCTGTGTGGTTAACATGTCTAATCAATCTTTGATTTAAATTTCGGTGTTGCCATTTTGTATTGTGCTGCCACCTAGCAAATCACCAGGGTATCACATCTGTGGTTTACCCCTGTGTTCAGTAAGCCAGCGTGGGGTATATTCTCTTATTCCATTGTGACTGGAAGACATAAATAATGCTGCGGTTCCTGAAAGGATCTTAAGAAGTGCAGAAAGTTGAAAAACACACAAGCAATTTCCAACTAACGAAAACGTGATAATGACTTCTACTGAACCACCAAATACATTATTCACAGAATTTATGTATTTTAGACGTGCAAAAACACACTAGGCTGACAACCTAACAATGGTGGATACTAGCAACAAGGAAGAAAATAAATCTCGCTGATGCCATGGACCAAACGGAAAGCAATTGGCGGATGTCGCAAATGAAAGAGGGAAAACCACCGGAGTAGCAGTAATGAGCGACAGAAAATAGGCCTGTGTTTACGAGATAAGCGACGGATGATCAGAAATGGACCTGCCTGTATGCCATGGGTCTGCTCATCATTTCTAGCTAGATAACTCCATCGGCATAGAAGCTTTTAGGATATCATTCGACCACTTATCTGCAGCCACACAGAGTAATCGACAAACCAGGCTGACGTTTTGTGTATCAAGGGGAGACTCTTTCGCAATCTCGCTCCACAAACACGTAATGAATCCAAGACAATGCACATACAAATAAATTCAACCATTGTATTAATATCGACATGTAGGATATCCATATCGCATCCCAATTAAAACCTGACACAGCATTCAATAGTTCCGTGACATTTCTAGCCGTATACATTATCGCATCTGTCACAGTTGCAGTATTACTGTTACAAGATCACATTTCAACATGCCAACATTAAGGTCCCAGTCAAGGTATTCTTTCAATTTTTTCCATAAGATTCATTGCTAAAGGACTTTGCACTGAGGAGGTTAACATGTCATATCAAGTACACATTCCTGGTAATTAATTAAGAAGTATTTCATGTGGAGAGAGAACACTGCATGCTATTATTTTCATCAATGTCATAATTTTATATAATCATTGATATCATCACCATAACGTTATTATCATTAACATTAAAATGTTGCCTTGATCGTCATCTTTGTCGCCATTATCATGGCATATTAGTGTTGCAGCTTTGATAGTAATTGATGCTGTATCTCACAAACAGACGTTAAACAACATCTTGGCAGAGGAACAGCTACCCTCCCAAACAAATGATGCGATATGATTCATTCCTCCTCCCTGAACTGTCCCCCTCCCTTCCATCTCCCTCCCCTCCTCCTCCCTCCCATCTCCCACCACTCCTTCCTCTCCCTTCCATCTCCCTCCCCTCCCCTCCTTTCTCTCCACTCCCCCTCCCTTCCATCTCCCTCCCTTCACCCTCCCTTCCATTTCCCTCCCCTCTTTCCTCTCCCCTTCCCCTCCCTTCCATCTCCCTCACTTCACCCTCCCTTCTATTTCCTCTCCCCTCCCCTCCCCTCTTTCCTCTCCCCTCCCCTCCCCTCCCTTCCATCTCCCTCCACTCTTTCCTCTCCCCCTCCCTTCCATCTACCTCCCCTCCTTCCTTCCACCTCCCTTCCACTCCCCTCCTCCTCCCTTCCATCTCCCTCCCCTCCTCCCTCTCCCTTCCATTTCCCTCCCCTCTTTCATCTCCCCTCCCTCTCCTCCCCCTCCCTTCCCCTCCCTTCCATCTCCCACCCCTCCTTCCTCTGCCCTCCCTTCCATATCCCTCCTTCCTCTCCTCTCCCTTCCATCTCCCTCATACCCTTCCTCTCCCCTCCCCTCCTTCCTCTCCCCTCCCCCTCCCTTCCATCTTCCTCTCCCCTCCCCCTCCCATCCTTCCTTTCTCCTCCCCCTTCCTTTCATCTCCCTCCCCTCCCCCTCCCTTCCATCTCCCTCCTTCCTCTCCCCTCCCCCTCCCTCCTTCCTCTCCCCTTCCCTTCCTCTCCTCTCCTCTCCCCCTCCCCTCCGCATCCCTTTCCCCACCCTCTAACCCTCCCTCCCCCCACTCTACCCTCCATCCCCCCTCCATCCTCCCCCTCCCTTCCATCTCCCTCCTTCCTCTCCTCTCCCCCTCCCTTCCTCATCCCTTTCCCCACCCTCTAACCCTCCCTCCCCCACTCTCCCCTCCATCCCCCCTCCATCCCCCCTCCATCCCCTCTCCCTTCCCTCTCAACCACTTGGCCGATCTCTGCTGAAAAACACAAGAGAGAAATCACCGCCCAAGTCACACACCCGCTGCTAAATCTGGCCACAGTAAGTGAGAGTAACGGCACAATGCACACTCCGGTCGTTCTCATGTGACGCACACTTTGACTGCTGGATGACCGTCTCAGTCAAATCTCCGGCGATCAAAGCCACTTGCCTAGTTGGACAGAGCGTTGTCACATAACCCATTAATGGTAAACGCACACAGACGGAATTCCTAATGTAAGGACTCCCTGTCGTGGGTTTGACCAAGCAATTGTCGTAGCGTTCATCCCGCTGGCGCTACGACAACGCGGGGTACCGACTGTAAATAATAATAGATACCGACTAATAAATAAACCTTGATTCATAACCTACTCTTTATTATAGTCCATACATAGTGTAAACCCTGACCATGCCAGTCCAGCCCAGCTGCGACACTGAGGCAGCTCAGCCTCACCTCCCAGCCCAAGCTGGAGGGAAACCCTCCTGGCTGCACACCCTGCACTCTGTGTGCGCCTGTCAACTCCCTTATTTTCCCTCGACAATTCTCTATATCTAAACTAGCCTGACTACCGACTTTAAATCAACCAATAGGAGGCTTCTTCTTTCCCGCCAAGTACACCCAAAGACAAAGCCAACTACTAGACTACAGATAATTAATAACGTGGTTTAACATGTGGTTTCTCTAAGACTCCAACATTCCTTTAGAGACATGTAATTATTATTCTTATCTTGTTTATCATAGAGGGCTAGCACTACTGTGGGTGGGCAGCCCTATGGTGGGTGGGCAGCCCTGCCCACTGCATGTTATGTCATTTAAGTCATCACTCACTCCTCTAGCATCTAATCACTAATGTTCATTCATAACCTCATGTAACCTAATCCGTATAATGAGCCCTACCACACAATCGCAGCCTGACTGTCTGGCAAAAGTAGTATTGGCTACTTGCTTCGGAGGCTGAGCAGTAGATTTGGCTGGAGTATACATGTATGACACCTGCCCAAGGTTACCTGAGATTAGTGGAAAATTATACCGTTGATGGTTTTCTGATCCGATGATTAGCCGGAAAGGTGACACCTGAACGTTAATTACTTATCGAATATTTCAGAAATCAATAGCGCAACATGAACGCCCAATTACTGTTGCTGGTGTCAGTAGGCATAGGTTTCATGAACCAGAATAGTAGGTGTAAAGATTATAAGATACATCACCTTGTGAATTTAATTTGTACAAAACAGGTTAAGTAATATCTCTATATAATACACCAAAACATGTACACAAGTTACTTGTTTCTGTTTGCATATTTTATAGTCTTAAATGTAAACTTCTTGATACTGTATTTGGTCTCTAAAGTAGGTGTAAATGTAAAAACACACATTAAAAACTTGATATTTTCAAAATAGGTCTCGAAACTGTTACAAAACAAATCCCGAACACAGTTCCCAGAATGAGTTTGGGCAGGCTCCAAAACACACTGTTATATAAGGTAGAACTAATAACTCAGTTTAAGAAATACAGCACAACAAATGGTATATATTTAAAGCACAATTAGGTTATTATTATAGGGAACACCTGTGTTATATATCAATATAATTATTATTAACCATACTTGAAATTCCTTGTCGCATTACAACTGAACATACTGCATTACTGTTATTATTCCTTCTATAATCAAGCCTACAAACAAAGACACCAGTAATGATAGTTTTCTGCTGACTTCCCAGCATGCATCTGTCAAGGTGGATCTTACCAATCAAGGTCGGTCTTTGTTAAAGCATTACTGCGATAAGACAGAGAAGACCACTCGAGTGTTTGTGTGAAACGCAGAGTCACTGAGTGAATACACAAAACAGTGAACCCCCTACCGATCATAAACAACTTTTACACAATTTCACAATTTGTATGCCGTGTAAGGCATTAGTCTTTTGGCTGCTCTAAATACAATGGTTTAATCAGTTAACTAATTGTCTCTGTTTGTAATCAGACATGCCCTTTTTCTTCAAGGCCTCGTTGTCATGTCTTCTGGCCTACCTCAATCTCTAAGTCCTCCCTAAGTCACTTCATCCTTACAACTTCCTTAAGTCCTCACAACCCGATCTTTATCCTTACAACTTCCTTAAGTCCTCACAACCCTAACTTGATCAAAATAATTTTGTTAAGTCCTTGCAACCCCATTTTCATCCTTACAACTTCCTTAAATCCTCACAACCATATCTTTATCATTATCACTACCTTAAGTCCCCAAAACCCCATTTTCATCCTTACAACTTCCTTAAGTCCAAACAACCAAACCTTGATCCTTACAATTTCCTTAAGTCCACCCAACCTCATCTTCATCCTTACAACCTCCTTAAGTCCTAACAACCACACCTTCATCCTTACAACTCCCTTAAGTCCTCACAACTCCACCTTCATCCTTACAACTTGCTTAAGTCCTCACAATTCCACCTTCATTCTTACAACCTCTTTAAGTCTTCACAACCACATTTTCAGGCATGACAGTATCTCCACTCTCCAGATCCTAAGTGACATTGGCACTTTCAATTTCTTTAAGTATTCAATACCCTAATCTTCAGGCTTGATACTTTCTTTACGTCTCAATGACATCATCTTTAAGTCTAATCTTAGAATTTCATTCTGTAAAAAAACTCAGCCATCTTTCCTTCGGTTCTCATGTTGCACAGCATTATGGGATGAAGTAAACCATTACCCACTTGAGCTGAAGCAACCAAACTGAAGCAGAGATTTTATGCATGAACAACGGATCAAGTACGATCGTTACATTAAAACGACCTTCCAAAATAGAGCATTATCCACCTAATGGCCACGGCATTGTCAGCCCCTCGACAGTCCTTCTGTTTGACTTTTGTGTGGGTCTAAGTGTTTTTTCTCTACTTTCCAACATCTTTTACCCAGATTTCGCTTGTCAACTGACACCCTGGGTGTCACGCCCATGATAAGAGCAGATCCCTGGGGGGGGGGGGGGGGAAAGGGGCACTTACTGTGAGCTTTCTTCACCCTCGACTGCACCCTGTGTGTGCCACTGTTACTCCCACACCCCAATGACAACACTGCGTCATCGTTACTGTAAAATATTTCTGATGCTATCCGTCAATGACATTGCGCCGTTGTGCAGCGTTGATGCGATAAGATCACGTATCTGAAATCTCACATATTTACGTGTCTTACCCACATCAAAGTGTTTATTGCTTACTTCGTACATACTCGCTTTCAGTGGGTGGTGAGACACCCCAATTACGCGCGAGAGCCCGTCAGGTAATACCAGATTCAGTGGTTCACCCATATAATGCTCATTCACCCCACACCAAACCTACCTCTTAACCGACGGTGGTTTTTTGCCTGTTAGTCAATGACACTGTGGAGTCCGACTTGATTAGGTTTAGATGCAATATCAGCTGCACATCGGACAAATTATCACCTTGACATTCTGCCTTCTCTGTTGACTTACACTGCGGGTAAAACATGGTTGTGGGCCTGACAAGAAAACGTTGTGTGTCGCCGATGAAAGGATCTGTGTTCGATATACAGCTTTGTCGTTGTGTGATTGGCTTTCTTTATAATGGCTGCAGGCACATCTTGGACAAGACAATAACATTTCTTTGTGTATTTATCAGTTTAGCAAACTATTTTCTCCTACTCTGTATTAATCAGTATTTCACATATGTTAGATAAACAAATTATTGCATTACTATTACAAAAACAAGTTTCTGTATAGAGGGAGGTTACTTGAATTTTCCTTGGCATGTGTAAAGGTAAGTTCTTATATAGCACAGTATCCAGTCCTCAGGACTGCTCAAAGCGCTTTACATTTTACTCCCAGGCAGATCTGTTCAATCAAACACAATCTCGACTTCTCTGGGAAGCATTCAGCCATGCTGCAATTAACGCACGAAGACTATTCGTACACAAATATCCACCACTGTCTACAGCCAGGTACTTATTCATACAGCTGAGTGAACTGACATCGCGTTTTGGGCAATGCGTAGTTTGGCCACCTAATCTACTCAAGGGATGTTTCTGATTCAATTATACTCAACTTGTCCATCTATGATTATCAGCAGATGAAAGATTAACGCAATTAGCAGAGCAAAGGCAGATATACATAATGCCAGAAGCCGAACCAGTCAATAATAATCATAATAACCATGTCCAAAGTGGCGGAAAGTGCACCAAACAAAGGTTACAGAGTGGTCAGAATTGACTGATATCTAAGTACGAGGAATGGTCCATTTGCCAATATTTTGCAGACTCCAGTGCGTGCATGCATAAGTGCATTTACAGTCTACACACACATCTCAGTATGCAGGAATTCGACACTAACAAACTCCACGTTGATGTTTCCCATCATAAAGACAATCACTAATTAACAAATAAATATATGCAAATCCAACCCCACTATCACTACCATCCATCTGGGCAACTGCAATCGGATGCCGTGTTCAGGTCAGGTATAATCAGCTGATGTTACTCCAGTTTAAAGTTTAACCGCAGATCAACAAATCACCAGGCGCCTCTCTTCCCTGATAAATCCCTGCCGAGTCCGCAATCCTGCGCCCACTGATCGCCGACACATTCGATAATAACCAGGCCAGGAAGCACTTCAACTCTCGAAGCTCCCTGGCATTTGTGTAGATTTCAAGCAACTCCGGCTGCTGATAAGCTCCCTGGCAAAGACAGAGTGCCGACAGTGACTGGTTTCTGGTACTTCCTTCAACTCCTGCATACCTCTGTTTTGCCTTATCCTGTCTTGACAGAGCCTGCATGCTAACTAATAACAACCATGCCTGGCAGGTCTGACTGAGTAGACCAATGTTTGCACTTGCCAACTCTGCACCTTCAAACAACGAGTTAAGCCACAGCACAATTAGGTCCGCATGCTGTTTTGTCCGTGGCCTGAAGCAAATTACTGCCTGGCATCTAGCAAAAGGTATACATCAACAAACGGACGGGGGGGGGGGGGGGGGGGGGGGGTATGTGTATCCAGGCGTGAACAGTTTGATGGAGAAGATAACATGTCTTATTACTTATATTTGTAAATATGAAAAATTACTTGTATACAGGGATTTGTTATTAATGAGTAATTACTATGTTTTTGTCTGTAACTAATTTGTTACTTTACTTTTAGCAGAAACAAATCCTCTCACAAGTATGATACACTCACAATATCTCAGATTGTCAAGTATTGTTTAAACACAGAAGAATTACAGTTTTGTATTAAAGGCACATAACTCTAAGGTTGAAGAATAGGCAGAAAGGTGGTTTAGATAAAAAAATATGTTATATTCCACAAGAAACCATTTCAGAGAGGCTGATAGCAATAAGTATTAATGTAACTGTGTTAATCATCTTGCAAATATGAAACAGTTTGGGGTTTTAAATTCTGGAAGTGTTAAAAAATTATTAGGATGTTTCTTTATTCTCAACCACAGTGCCGTTATTCCTACAGTAAACAATTAGAGGTTGTACATTATTTCCGGATTAATTACGGAGTTGTCTGATCTTTGCCGCTGGGTTGCGATACCATGGCCTCAAAATGCCAACACAAAGCGTGTGCTGTAATTACCTGGCACCAGTTTCCACACTTCAAATAAATTCTGCTTCCCCATTTTTCTCTCGCTCTCTCCTTCTCTTCCTCTCTCCTCTCTCCCTCCCCTCTCTCTCTCTCCTTCCCTCCCTCCCTCCCCCATCTCTCTCACTCTCCCTCCCTCCCTCCCTCCCTCCCTCCCTCCCTCCCTCCCTCCCTCCCTCCCTCCCTCCCTCCCTCCCTCCCTCTCAACCTTTCTCTCTCTCTTTCTCTCTCTCCCTCTCTCCCTCCCTCCCTCTCTCTCCCTCTCCTTCTCTCACAACCTCACTTGCGCTTCACCATCCTTCTTCCCTTCCTCTCTGAGCCTCTCTCCTCTCACTCTTTCTCCACCTTCAAACCTCCTTTCTCCTTGCATCCCTCCTTTCCTCCACCACTCATTCCCTCTCTCTGCTCTCCCACTCTTTGCTCTCCCTCCCTCCTCCTGTCCCTTCCCCCCCCCCCTCTCTCTCTCTCTAAGAATTAACTCACATTCCTGGCCATAGTCCGCAGCTGCCAAGACAACTGCATGAGCAAACTGCATGCTCTATGTCCTGGGAATTTAATTAGCACCATAGTGTGAGATTAATTAAGAACACATTGATACCTTCATGGTCAGTAGCAACCTGATGCTCTCAATCCATAGCAGTCAGAAACCTGCAGTTCTATAGTGGTCATTTGAAAGGAAATCTTGGACAATTGAGGTCTGGTAAACATTGAGGATCCTGCACTTTTCGCTATGCTAAAATGCCTTCTACGTTCTTTAAGGTTCTTCTTTCAGTGTCACACAAAACACACATACACTTATATTACCACTGTTATTTTATGGTTGATCTACTGTACTTTTTATTCCACTTGTAGTAAGACGTGAACAATGCGCCCCGTCGACACCACATGAAAGCCGACGGGTATCACCGAATGCAATGCACGTATAATATCAGCGTCTGTCACTCACACCCCAAGGGGGTAAAACCAACATTCTAATACCATGCACAGACGGATGAAATAACAAATTATTTCTCCCCTCGTGGGTGGACTAACTAACCCTAACCCCATCCTCCATGACTGGCTGACCACAAGTAGCCCTGACAATAACCTCACCCTGTTATCCTGTTGAGGTCAGTGTCACAATGGGCCCCACTTTGCAGCCCTCACCACATCGCTTTCAGACATCTCTGACGCGTCACCAAGCTGTTGACACTGCCCCTACCTACCCAGCCTGACATGCCCCATGGCCATAAAAACCTGCCGCCTATAATGGTGATTATCACGTCATCGCTGGACAAAACCACAGATCGTATGATACAGCCCTGATATGTGACCAGGAACGTGCACTACGCACGAAACCAATACTCTTGTGCACCATCTGGGGCCAGTTTCTTTTGTGCGACTCGAATGGCAGCGATTTCGATATTGGCCCGACAAATTCCCATAGAATATGTGCCGCCGTTTCGATCAGATTCACGTTGTTTGGCTTGTCAAAGATTCTCGGTGCTATAGATCTGATGACATGACGGGAATGGGGTTATAAGCGAGAGACATAATTGGACATGACAGGGGGCCCATCTGGGTATAAACGGCATGGGAGGGCGGATGGCCCGTGCATGTATTCATGCCCGTGCATGGCTTTTGGGCCCGGCCCGAAGTACATAAGCAATTAGGCAGGTTATTGCAAAGCTGGAAATACAACATTGGGTAAATGCGGTCAAATATGATACGTGTTTATGGAGGCCGCGTGGTCGGTGCTTGTGGTATGAATGTATGAGTTATGTTTATATGGAACGATTTTCTGAAAAATGCTTTGCAAGCGAAACTAATTGGAATATGTGTCTTGCATCATGACAGGTTACAAGTTTTAAATATCACAAATAAAAGATGTTAATAAAGTCAAATGGATATCTGTTGATATAATGAACCATACAAATTTTTGTTCACACCATATTGCTCCCAACCCCCTCCCCCCGATAGCTCCACAAAATCCACCATAGAGCCCCTACACAACCCATATAGCCCCCATACAGCCCACCACACAACCTACCCCCAGGTAGTTCCTAAATGGCCACCACCCAACCCCCACCTATACCCACCCAACCTTCCACAAATGACATACACCCATAGATATGCATACACCCCCAATGCCACCCCACCCCTCCTTCAGCCCTACCAACCACCTAGCAAAAACCCCAGCCTTGACCTATGTACAGTATACAGCTGAGCTTCCGCGCTCCTAAATCACATCGGCCCAGAAGTCTCACTGTTTTGACAGGTGGGTGAAATACCAGCAAGACAAGGATGAATCATTAATCTCACTGGCAGTCTTTGAAGGCATGAGACTAATGGCCTCAACTGCCACAGTTGTCATTGGCACCTGGGCCAGCAGGAACTTATCCGCCTAGAAACGACTCATTTCTAGGAAATGTCACTTATGATATGCAGAACATTAATAATTATACTATTAATCATATCAGGTCGCAGACTTCCGGCAAATATCACAACTATCCCTGAGCGTGAGCCATAAAATAACATATTTCAGTAGAAGTTTACAAAGTAAATATGTCAATTTCAAAGAAACAAGCAAACCCATTAAATATGCAAATTATATTAAATATGCAAATTATATTAAATATGCAAATTATGTAAAACTTATGTTCCTATATATCAGGTACAGTAGTAAACTTTAGAAACACCCTGTTAGTTGTACATTACATAAAATATATAAAAATATAAAATTACCAACAAGTATTTAATGGTATAATATAGTAGAATTAAAAGCATAATACATGTATTTGACATAAAAGTGTTTCAATTACATTATACAAACAAAAATAAATATTCATATGACATATGAGGAAGTGGCACAGATGCTAAACAAGTTATTTTATGGGTGGACTGGATAATTAGTGCCAGGAAATGTATACCATGATAAGTGGTTTCAACAAGAATGGCTGAATCCACCGTGGTAAAAGGAAGGTACCCATAGCTGCTAATTTAAATAGGGGTGATATTAAAAAGTCGTCTTCCTCATTTTATGCGAGAAGAAATAAAGCCCCATTAAAGGAGACTCTGTAACCTGACATGGACTCGCAGAGCAGTGGCATGCATCCCTAGTTAAGCCGCTAATATCTTATCACCGAACTTGCTCACTGTAACCATTGTCTGAAGATTACAACCTGAGAACATGACAACATAATTGCCGTTCGTTCGGATAGACACGGCTGAAACGTCGCCTTATTGCTGCGGAGTATTGAGAATATTTGAGATGCTCCAATGATGATTTAATTAAGCATGAACGAAATGAGAGTGTAGGGGTGCAAGGCTTGTATCCCCACCCACTTCTGAGAATCCTACGCACCAAGGCATGCTTGATGACACACCTGGGCTACAACCAGGCAACATTCCTCAGGGGTATCACAATGTCCTACAATTTGCAGTGATCGATACACCTGCACTAGGTAATAGTATGCAAGGTCACATAGCGAGAGGCACGATAGAGCTGAATGCATCGCCATGCTTTCAATATTATATGCATATATTATGTTACAGGTAGGATATTTCAGATTGACAAGAAATTTAAAAAATCTTATTATTGCGATACTCTGTGTTAAATTGATGCTGCTATTTTTGCATATATATGTATATATAACATATATATATATATATATACGAATGGTTTCGTGACAAGCCAAAACTAGTTAAAAGCCAATTCGGGTGACATTTAAAAATCAAAAATGCTAAAAATCAAAAAATTTAATACACAAAAAATTTTAATTTATGCTTTGAGAACAAAGCAAAGTGTGTTTTTGTTAAAAACAAGAAACATATATATATATATATATATATATATATATATCAGGTTTTGCCTTGAAACCTTTTGAACGTATATTTGCATACTGTAATATGCCAACGAGATATTTCTTTCACCTGTATTTCCACAACATGTTTGTCGCTAAGAATAACTTGGAACTCAAAATAAGTTTTTGTTCAGCAGCATTTTAAATGATTATTTCACAATGGCTGCAAACTTGAAAGGGGCAGTAAGAATGGTGGTGACAAGGATGAATATATGTTAAATCATTGCAAATTTGTTATCATAGTCCCTGAGAATGTGCTGCCTTTCATTGACAACATTAAATGATGTATGTTTCTTGATAATAAGATTATCCTATTCAGCCTCCAGGAAAAAGTTGTTATGATTGATGTATGTGTGTGTGTGTGTGTGTGTGTGTGTGTGTGTGTGTGTGTGTGTGTGTGTGTGTGTGTGTGTGTGTGTGTGTGTGTGTGTGTGTGTGTATGTGTATGTGTAAAAACATTGTGTATGTGTATGTGTGTATGTATTTATGTATGTGTGTATGTGTGTATGTGTGTGTGTATGTGTGTGTGTCTGTGTGTGTGTCTGTGTGTATGTGTGTGTGTGTGTGTGTGTGTGTGTATGTGTGTGTGCGCGCGTGCGCGTGTGCGTGCATGCTTGTATGGATGTATATATGTATGTATGTATGCATCCATGCATGCATGGATATATGTATGTATGTGTGTATGTATGTATGTATGTGTGTATGTATGTGTGTGTGTGTGTGTATGTATGTATGTATGTATGTATGTATGTGTGTATATATGAATGTATGTATGTATATATGTATGTATGTAAGTATGTATGTATGCATGTATGTATGTATGTATGTATGTATGTATGTATGTATGTATATGTGTATGTATGTATGCATGTATGTGTGTCTGTGTGTGTGTGTGTGTGTGTGTGTGTGTGTGTGTGTGTGTGTGTGTGTGTGTGTGTGTGTGTGTGTGTGTGTGTGTGTGTGTGTGTGTGTGTGTGTGTGTGTGTGTGTATGTATGTATGTATGTGTGAATGTGTGTATGTATAGCTCTACATAAGACATTCAGTTATTATTATTATTAAATTATTGCTGTGTATGTGTACAGATATGGATATACAAAGTCATACAATATGGATACAGGCTTATGTATATGTATATATATATATTAAATGTATGTATTATCTACATGTGTACACAGACACCCTATATAATACATGGTATAGAAGTATAACACATACACAAGCATGTGTGCACCTTTACAAGCTATCAACATTCATCTGAATCATGAACACTGGATCTGTAGAAAATCACGGTAATTTGTGTTATGACAACCGAACCACTGTAATTAATTCTGACCTGACCTGTTTACCGAACTAACCACCAGTTTACCTAGCACTATCCCCAAGCAGTCTAGTCTGGCATAACACGGTAAACAGTTCACTTTACACCTTGAAACACAATGCTTCCTGCCCTGCACATGATATTCCATCCAACAGCTTCTTCGAAAGATAAAAATGCAATTGATCAAATCTGTCACCACAGAACGCTGTATTGTTGGTATGACAATTCAACACTGAAGGTTCTGGCTTGTCAATTTCGGGTGATTTGATGCGGACTTTTGAACAGGAGTCGTGATATCTAACATTGGTCGAATAAGAGTGTTGACCCCACCGGGTTAACTACAGGGTGCAGTATGGCCAGAAGTGATAAAACATGAAGCCTGCGGTGATATGAATTTGCGATAACTCGGCACCCTACCTTAGAACTGGTTCTGCTGGAATGTACTAGTAGGAGGTAAAGTAGACAAACTATGAAATCTCTGCCTTAACCACCATCAAGAAACACATAATTTTACGTTTATTTTTTACAGATTTGTTCATCAATTTAAAATTACACATATAACTTTATAAAACGATGCCAATGAATACTTTTTGTGCAGTAGTTACTGCATGGCTGAAACTTCACTGAGAAACTGAACACATGATTGAGTGAATAAGCCTGCCTGATGTTGAAATGATGAGCTCATAGATTTGTTATACAGGAAATATGGGCATTAATATATTATAAACGTGTATTATTACAAAACTATTGTTTTTTTAACTACAGCTGAGTAATATTTTGAAATTGCTTACATCTTTAGTATTTAACCATTAATTACTCCACCATTTTCAGAGAGGAAGTTGTCAGTGATTAATATGAGAAATGATTTTCCAGAGTTGTTAAAATAATTATATATAACAACCTATGTTCCTCATCTGCATGCTGTACCAAGCATGGCATGAAACGACCTCTTGATGATATATCGATATATCGTTATTTACTCCTAAAGGCATCACAGAAGTTGCCAAATATCTGATGGCTTGTATTGTTAACGTGGTACAAAAATAACCGGTTATTTTTAATTGTATTCGCGCATACATCTGAATGCCTTACTGACCAAATGACCTGAAGAAACTTGCACTAGTTTGACCTGTCGTTTACTACCTCATTCTGACCTGCCATGTTAACTTGAACTAGACTCCAGATTCTATGGGGTTCTGGTTAACTAATCTGTTGTTGATCTTGGGTCTTTGTGACCAGATATTTACAATAAATTAATGAGAAACAAACGCCTTATACACCTAAACATTAATACAAACTAAACATTTGCAACTAGAATCAAGATTTCTGTGTCAATTTTAACTCAGAATGTGATCTCAAAGCGGAAGATTATAATAAAATGTCCGATATTCTCGAGGCTAACATCTTGTTAACGGTACAGAGGCGACAAAGGCTGAGTTGTGACATCAGTTCTGAATCTGAATTCTGATGCACCAGGTCTGAGTTTTGCTCGATATGTACACAACAATGCCGATTCATTTATTGATTTCTTATATTCCCTTTGATTCTAAAGCTGCGATACGTTATAAATGAATGATGTTACCTACAATGCCAAGGTAACAATGCCAAGGTAACAATTTTATAAGTTACAGCGACAAAGCTAATTCAGCAGTTATTTACATTAATTTACATAATTGAAAGTGGCGTAATCAGCTGAGGATATATCATTACAAATACTAACAAACAGTCGGCCGAAATATATTTTATTGAGCGACATAATTAACTAGATCTCATTAATCAACTGAATAGCATTCTTAGGTTTTCAGAAATTAACAATATTAATTTAGCAACTATCTATTTTTGTACAATCTCTGATCATGATTAATTATTGATGTTGCCTTTCCCTCTGTTACTGCATGTTCTATTGTGCTCTGCCTCGGTCCCAACAGACACTCACTACATGTGACATAGATATGGATTTCAATTCTACAAGTACGGTAAATGTTTTTCGCTCATTTTCGCACCACGTTACCTAAAAACACAAACATGAAAGGTGCTTCATCACCAATAGGTGTGTAAAATAAAATATCTAGATACGTCCTAGAAAATTGGCTAAATGATAACAATTATTAATTTCAATTCAGCAAATATGGTAAATGTTTTTTGCCCGTTTTTGTACCGGGTTACCTAAAAGTACAAAAAAGACATTTCATCACCATTAGGTGTGTAAAAATGAAAGCTATTTCCTCAAAAATTTGCTAAATTATAAAAATAACACGGGTGCGATTTTACTTATTCGGTTACATGTCGGGTAAGAGCGGGCGGCAGTGTACGGATGCACCCGTGACGGACATGAACCATCTCACCTATCCCTCCTCACTTCCTGCTTGTTCACAAAGGTCAACACTTGTTCACAGAAGTCAACCGGGAGCACTTCCGTAATGTCAACACAGCGGGAGCAATGTAAACTGGGAACAGGGGAAGCCGGGGTTCTGCCATCCATGAATGGAGCTGTATACACCACAGTCATGCGGAAGTGAATGCCAATTCTGGGCCAAGAGAACAGCCAGAGGCTCCGTTGGCATGTCCTAGCTGCACTGACAGCACTGAAACTCAATATGTTTTCGTCTGCACACCCACTGCTGCTTTGCCACGCGCCAGACCGGGCGGGGGATAACATCAAATTTGGCAAAATTCACACCGCAGGTGACATCAAGAAGGTATGTGGGTCACACGCCTGGTTCAACATGGTAAGTCGAATTCGCACCAAGATCGTAGGTAACTGTCTGAAACTGTGAAGCTCGCCACATGTCTTGCTGTGGCTGCAATTATTTGTTTTTTTGGTGCAGTAAAGATGCTAAATGTATTTGTGAATAAAAAACATGGGCCAAGAGGCTCTGATGTCCTCTGGAGTTTAGGGGCCCTGGCGGGTAGAATGATTCAATCAAATACAGATTTCTTGTGTATTGTGGCACTACCACATGAAAAGTCTATGTAAAATCTGAGAAAAAGTTACTGAAATATTTACACTATAACCAGTTACAAGAATTTAAACAGGACACCTGTTAAGAATTAGTTATGGAGAAAAGTCCATTTTAAAGTCAAGAGTCATTATTCGTGTGAAAAAAAATTCAACAAGGTATAACGAAAATGTTAATTGTTATTTGTGTGATGTAGCAGTGGCGTAGGCAAGATTTTGTATTGGAGGGGGCCATCTGGCATTCTAGCAAGCAATGAGTAGCGATATATGACACACGCACGCACGTATGTATGTACATATATGTGTGTGTTTGTGTGTGTGCGTGCGGGCGTGCGTGTGAAATTCGACTAGATAAATTGCTTTGGCCGTTTTGGCAGGTTGCAACTTGATCTTAGTCTAGTAACTAATCATATTGCCGGGCAACTATCATTTTGCATCCTTGTGTTGATATATTAATAGGCATTAGCCATCAAGCACATTGTGAATGATGACATATTCGTTGCCCTGTCACCTCTTGGACTGCAACCTGCTGGATGCTTATCGCCTACGGCAGAAGCAGCGGGATTCCTCTACTATTGGTAACTCAATCCCATTTGAATGATGACAAATGTCTTTGCCAAAGACTTGGAAGTCCTACACAGGCACCCCATAACCTCTGTACCTTGATACTCTATGAATCAGGCAACCAGTTATATGTCTTCAGTCTCCTACCCTCCTAATTTTCGGGGATTGGGGGGGCCATGGCCCCCTTGGCCCCCCCTCTGGCTACGCCACTGTGACGTAGTCACTTTACTATGCAGTAACGCTGTATCATACAATAACAATGAAGGCAATACTCAACACAGTGGTACTAGTTCACAGGGCTACTTTATTTCGGCAACTGCCTGTTTACTACAGTACATCAGCCCTTAATTAAGCCAGAATCCAGTGCCCCTCAATGACACATCATTAATGTGGCCAATGCCATGGCATGCAGCCTGTGTAGGGTCTACTAGGGTAGCATTCTCTTTTAAGGACATTCACGGTCTTTTAGCAACCAGTTCAATGTGTGACACACTACACTATATAACATCTAATTTTGGGGGACCCTGAGGTGCCCTTAGAATGATTCAATCAAATACAGATTTGTTTGTGTATATTGGCACTACCACATAAAATGTCTGCAAAATCAGAGATCAAGTTAATGAAGAGTTTTTGAAAAAATAGGCAAAATGTGAAAAAATACCAGTTTGGTGAGTCCTGGAGGGTAGAATGAATCAATCAAATACATATTTCTCGTGCATAGTGGCAGTACTCTAAGATATGTCTATGCAAAATTGGAGAAAAAGTTGCTGAACGGTTTCTGAGATATGGCAGCTAACGGCGCACGCAGAGTGATGGCATAAGTTGGTTGAACCTTCGGCCCAAAGGACTAATAATTGTTTGGTGTAATTTAATAGAGCATTGTTGAAATATAATAGATTATTGTTGCAATTTAATAAATTGTGGTTGTGATGTAATTAATCATACGCAAGGTTGTATATAGTTTAGTTATTATCATGTTATAATAGATTTGCTAGGATGCAACAAAGTATTTGTTGCTAAACTATTTTGTGTAATCTAAGAGTTTATTTGTTTTAAATGCAGACAGAGTACTGCAGAGAACAGTAACATTATTAAATCTGCAAAATTTATTATATCTTTCTACAGAAAACAGTATATACTGAAAGACACACCAAGTACTGAGATATTGCAAAGTGCATCTATAGGATGAACATATATCACAAAGATGGCAATTTGACCTTCACATCTGCTAGCGAGATCACATCACTTACCATGTAAGCATCAGGAACATTGACGGATTCACCAGTCTTCGCCACATAGCCTACGACACCCAGGCCCCAAGGCATGCGGATCTCGTGTTGGGCTCCACTGCAGTCCTCCAGTGATGACTGACCACTGACATCAAACAGTTTACTGATGAGGCAACATCCTGGAGAGCCGGCCTGGCCCCGCAGTAAGAACAGTGAACATCTCGCCGCATGCAGCAGGACACTTACATTCTGCAGGATCTTGTAACACAGAATTGTGACATCAAGACCTCTGCATATGTCCGTCACGAGCTCATACATGAGTTCTCTCTCGTCAAGAGTGTGCTGTTCGTCGTGGCCCTTCCTGAGAGCTTCACAAGGTGCTGTTGTTGATTGGGCAAGGTCAGATTTAAGAAATGTACATTTGATGGTCGATGTATCCGCTGATACGAATGCACTGCAGCTGTCAAGACATGATGCAGGGACTTTCGGAACTTCTGTACATCCACATGTCGATCCGGTAGTCATCGATGGTGGATTTTGGCGGTGCTGCATCAGATTCTGTGAAGGCAAAGGTTGCTGATCGTTGATACACGGTGTGTGTCTAATCAGTCCTACCTGTTTGGCTTTTTTCGTAATGTAGGCTTGTACGAAGTCAGGATGGCTGTCCAGCCACTGTTCCATGTAGCCGTAAGCCTCCTTTCCGTCTAACATCACGTCTAAGTCAATGTCGAGTGAAGCGCTCACGGCCATCTTAAGAGGCTCTCCGCTGCCGCAATTCTGCCATCTCAGACCGGCCGAGGACACGTCACTTTGGAACGACCCAAAGAACTCTGTTTCCACTACTCGATCCAGCTTGACGGTCGAACGCGGATGACAAGATGTCTCGTAAAAACCCCACGGGTTATTGTCACATTCAGCTGTGCGTCGGCGTATTTTATGATGTGCCTAGAACAGCAGTCAGTGCGAGAGTTAAGTCACTGTGACTCGAGCACGATCCGACATACTAGGATTAGGAATCAGTTGATTGGCGAAACTTCCAATAGTCCACCTGCACATCTTAATTAATTGTGTGCTATTCATGCCCACGCGTTGTGTACCGGAACCGTCAGATTTATAGGCGGCAAACAGACACACGGATGAGCGTGTTTTACACGTACGAAGCACCTGCAATCTACGCGTAAGTCTGCTAGCTTTGCAGTCCAGACGTCACATAAATGGGCGCACGTGTATGTGTAAACAATACAGATGTTTTCGTCCAAGTGATACGACCAGCGTGGACGTAGTGGACAAGTCCGAATGCCCGTTTTTACCGACTTCAGTCTCAGAATTGGCTGATCGGTGTGGCACGGACTCTCCGAGTACGGTTCAACTTGGCGACTCACGTCGTCACCTGGGCGGCGAATATAACACCACTGCAGCGGTAGATCTAAGCGCCTAAATCCCCATGTTTGTCGACTCACCGTCTTCGGAATACAACTCGTCTTTGCCGCTCGCCGAATGGCCTTCTGACGTTTCCCGTATTTACAATCGCTCGCAAAACACGCTTGTGCCCGACGTCATGCCAGCGCGCCGCTCTCATTGGCCAATGCGGCCAATAGCCGGCAGCTAGACACGCCCACCGCGGCTCGAATGTTTGTCGAGGTTAATGTGGTTCGGCAGCCAAAACAGAGAATTCGACACGGTTATCGCTGACGAGTGCATGCGTAGGCGCGTGTCATAGCGGCCACCTATATTGCGTATCCTTCCTCGGTTTACAGGGCAGGTTACGCGGGCGTGCTTCGGAGATGTCGTGCAGTATAGTGCAGCGTTTATATTTTGTCCGTGCGTGCATCAAAGCTTGGATTTGGAGATGGCAGAATTAATTATCAGTATCGCGCTCCTGTAGCGCTGTGAGTTTGAGCACCGTTTCTGTTTTTATTTCGGACACTCGGCGTCGATGAGCCGCATGACTGCGTTTGCTAATCCGCTCCACGCCTACAATTGTGATAGCACATATATAGAGTATATATTATAGAGTACAGCAGTGCTAGGGCCATACCGTAACGCACATTTCGACATAGGCAGAGACGGCGTTGCCTTACATAAGATTAAGCTGTAGCTTCACCCTCCAATTACACTTCCCTTGAAACTCACAAAAACCTCCAACTGCACACTCCCTCCCAAATGCACCTCCACTCCGAGGCACATCAAATACCTAACTCCAACTGCACCCCCTCGAAGCACATAAAAACCTCCAACTGGACCTCAGTATATTGCCAAAATATGCCCAGCCCCCCTACCTAAAATAGTGTGAGGTTGAGCCCCCGTTGGTTTCGACGCTTAAATATGTAATGTAAAAGTTTATATACAATTTTACTCGATAGATCTACAGACCTACCATTTTACTGATCAATGTTTCCATCAAACTGAAATATGTTGCACCTATATCTTCGTTTCGATAAAAGCATATACTAGTGTACATGATACAAATAGGGCGCCTGTACTATGACAATGTCAGTGGAAACACGTTTGTAGCTCTCCTCCATCTTTGAAGCCCGGGGGGGGGGGCAGGCCTTGATACTGGTCCTCGATCGATTTTACGTTCGCCTTTGAGGACATACGCCCCCGCCATGCAACCCCGATACGACCGTTGGGATAAGCCTTCATCCGTCCTCGCAACGTATAAAATAGATTTATAAATAAAACAACGTTCAGTGAAATGATAGCACGTCGTTTTATTAAAGAAGTAAACCACCCTGTATCCCGAACCAGGCCAATGGGCTGTGGAGCGATATGTGCGTAGGCAGTACGCACCCCACCCTCCGCTGAAGTAAGAGTTCCGCTTGAGGGAAATTATTTCCGCGCGAGGTCTCAAAGTGATGCAGTCGGAGGTTTTAGGGAGCCTAAATGGGAGGATGTGCAGGAGGTATCAAAGGGGTATCACACCCAGGTTTTATGGGGGAACCTGCAATCGCTGGTTGAAAAACGTACCCCCCACACACCAATCAACCACGCAATACGCACCTGCAACTGGGCAAGAGATACCAAGGCCTCAAATCGCGGGAGAGTTTTGCACAGGCACGTTCGTAGATCATCTCCAACGAACACACAATCGGGCGCAACATTTGAATCCCTATGCAAAACAACGCCGAGAATCCTTTTTTCACAAAGATAGATAGATCATAATCATCATCATCATTGTGCAGCCGTAGTGTCCCGTGGTTGGACGAAGGCCTCAGCTTGTCGTTTCCAATTCTGCCAGTCTTGCACTATCCTCTGCCAAATGGTGCCCTTCCAGTAATCGTCTAGTTTGTCTCTCCACCGTCTCGCCGGTCTTCCACTAGATCATTTCCCTTCGTAAGGTCTCCATGTTGTGACGGTTATCTCGTAGTCTGCTGATGTGCCCTGCCCAGGTCCACTTCAGTCTTCTGATTTATTCTATCACGTCTATGACCTTTGTCTTCTCTCTTACCCAGATGTTTCCTTTCTCTCCCAATGTGTTATGTTTAACATACTTCTTTCCATCTTTGTTTGTGCGGCTGCTAGTTTGTTCTTTGTCTGAATGGTGAGTGCCCATGTTTCCGCGCCTTATGTAATCGCTGGAAGTACGCATGAGTTGTATACTTGTTTCTTCAAGCAGTCTCCAAAGTTACCCTTGAAGATGTCGCGGTGTTTGGCGAATACTGTCCAGCCGGCAATGATTTTTCTTTGAATCTCCTTGTCTCTGATACTGTATCGCTGTCCCCGATAGACGTAGCTTTAACCGTTCTCTATCTGCGTGAAATATATTGGTATGCCATTATCTCGCATCACTTTTGTCTTCGAAATGTTCATCTTCAGACTTTGTTTTTTACTTTCATCAGCTAACTCCTGCAGCATTTCTTGTAGTTCTTGCGGTGTGGTAGCGCATATGAGTATGTCGTCGGCGAAGCGAAGGTGACTGAGATATTATCCGTCTATCCTCAAGCCTCTGGCTTCCCAGGTCAGTCTTCGGAATATGCTTTCGAGTGTTGCCGTAAACAGCTTGGGCGATATGGTACTGTCGTACTCCTCTCTTGATGTTGATTTTGTTGCTCTTTTTGTGTAGGTAGAATGTCATCGAGCTGTTGGTGTAGATGTCTTTCAGGAGTTCGATGTACACGTCTTCTATCCCCTGTTATCTCTCTTGAAACAGGGAATAGATAGATGGAAACATAAAATGCCTCCACCAGCACATCAACCAGAGCCGGATACGAGGGACTCGTCTAAGACCACAATTTCGCCATGACGAGTCCGTCGTCCGCCATCTTGGCCAGGGGAAGCGCTTCAATTTCGAAACTGGCCTATAAACATCGGGGTGACAAGCATGCTTAGAATTCCACCAGACAGGAAACAAATTGCATATCGTTAGTTCTTCCGGTTTCTTCGTTATCAAGCGATGCGCTGCCCGGAAAATCAAACATGTCGAAGTTTCTGTCCTTGTCATTATTGTTCTTCTACAGATCCATCTTCATGTAGACATCGTTGCTGCTGTTCATCGTGCAGGTGGTATTGGTAGGCAGAAGCACGTCTTTCTTACTCAGTTCACAGACCCGTCGCGTGGTTGATTGGGGGTGCGATTTTCAACCGGCGACTGCAGGCTCCCACAAAACGACCAATCCCATCAAGTCACACATCCAATTATACACCTCATATTAGAGGCTCCACAAAAACCTCCAACTACACACACCTTGAAACATCCAACTGCACCCCTTGAGGCTCTCAAAAACCCAATAGCACTCCCTTGAAACCCCCAACTGTACCCTTCCCATTTAGGCTCCCAGAAACATCCAACCGCACCTCATTGAGACTTCGAGCGGAACATTTTCACCTCAAGCGGAACTCTTTCCTTAGCACCCCAGCCTAATTGGTCTGGTTCGGGATACATATTTGTTTACCTCTTTAATAAAACTTATGTTTTATAATTTCACTGAATGTTGTTTTGTCTATAAATTTATATTGTATGCTGTGATGAGGGGTGTACGCCTACGCCGACGATCGTCAGCGGAGTGGCGAGGTTTGCGGGGAGTCAAAGACTGGGAACGGGTGCTGTCACTGGACTAAATTAAATTCGTTCGAGATGTGACCTGACTCACCCATTTGACCCCACATCGCGGACTGCCCGGACTGTATACTGATCGAACAGGTCTGAAGTCGTTACAGTCGTGCACTAGGATTTACATAGTTCATTAATCATACACACTATGCATTATAGTTGTATCAGATGAAGAAGTTTATTGTTCACGTGTGTACACGCATGTTTTCCTCCTTATACCCTGGTGTACGGAGTTGGGGTGGCGGTCAGGTACAGTATTGTTGTACCAGTTGTTCTGTTCTTTTTCTCCATTATTCCCTATCAGCGGCCTTCCTCCTATCCTCCTCCTATCTTCCCGTATCCCTCTTCGCGCGATGCTTCTACGTCATCTGGAGTCTTCCCCTTTTCTATTTCTTTGATGTTTCCCGTCTCTGCTCTTCGCTTGTTTAATTGCCTGCACCCATGGTTACCAAGTGGACTGCCCGCCTCATCCGGCTTCTCACCAATCTTCCCGTTAGGTTGCATTGCATCTCAACTTCTTTCCTCGGGTCATTCATCATTTTTGTCTTTGTTCTTATGATTATCTGAACCACGTCATTCTCACAAACTTGCAACGTCTGTTTGGTGTTGTTTTGTCAGCCCCAAAGTTTCTTGACCACATACGCATGCCGTTGTAACACACGTTCGCGTGGATTTTCTTGTTCGGCATTTTTTGAAATGTTTCTTTCCATTAGATACATTTCGAAAAAAGCTGAATGGGAAACATTTATATGACGTCTGTAAACCTGCTACGTGTGGACGAACGCTCATTCATGCGTCTAGGACTGTAGGGCCTACTGACATTGCCACCGGCAGTTACAATTACACAGCCTATCCTCGAGAAACACATAGCTACACTGTTTGTGGAATCTTGTAATCGAGCTTGCGTGTGTGTGCGGTGCTTAGACTGCTTGAATCCCGAGCGCAACGATCCCTAAAAGTTTGGCGCTCGGGGTTCAATATAATATGCATATAAAGATTCTCACCTTTTATGGGGTAAATCAGTTGTTCGGAACGTAAAACGTAATTTAATACGTTAAACGTAATCTAACAATCGCAGGAACCACGCGCGCGTTGCAGATACTTCGGGAAAACGGCTCCTGCGTTATAAACAACATGAAGTTCACGCTGGCACAACAATGCTTTGTCTACCCTCGTGCCAATAGCATAGCAATTTGAATATTATTTGACAATTTTACACTAGCACGACTGGGACCTATCGATGGACGTGAACTTCATATTCTCTCCGATCTTCGTCGTCTTGAACAAACAACGAGTACCTGCGAGCACGTTATGATGTTTATGTAACGATGCTGAGTGTTTTCTAACATATGGAAATTGGTAAATATTACTGTCACGACTCTCATCTGCCAAGGCATCCCGTTGGGTGACGGACATTTTTGCTAGTATTAGCCAATTTACGTAACTGACGAAAAACAGAATGTTAAATATTGTATGTGTACAAACTGTTGTGACATTTCTTTACGGCGACCCCGTCGCCTTCTGCATTCAGCTCTCTACAGTAGGGTTGCCTTCGGCTGTGCTCCACAGATCATTGAGCACCCATGTTCCAGCCAGCTATATCTCCCTATCTGTGTAGCCAGCGATGTCCTGCTAGTTTTGTTTCGCAACTCTTCGTTGGTGGTCTGGGTTGGCCAATATACCACAAGAATTTTCTGGAGATACCTGATCTGAAAGGAATCAAGCTTGTGCCTGAGTGGAGATGTTTAAACATTGTCATTCGCGTTCGAATTCTTTGGGTCGTTCCAAAGAGGCGTGCCCTCGGCCGGTCTGAGATGGCAGAATTGCGGCAGCGGAGAGCCGTGAGCGCTTCACTCGACAGTGACTTAGACGTGATGTTAGACGGAAAGGAGGCTTACGGCTACATGGAACAATCCTGACTTCGTGTAGGCCTTCAACACGAAGAAAGCCAGAGAGGTAGGACTGATCAGACACACCCCGGGTATCAACGATCAACAATCTGATGGCTGCAGTTCATTCTTATAATAAAAATAATATAACGTATATATAACTGCCCCCTGGCCCCTGTTCTGCGCCTATGCTACCCAGTCGACAGCCCTCGCAGATAACTCGTCTTTGTCGATCGTGTGTCGCCATCTACCGGGCAACTAAACACTACCAACATAAAACAACAAACTGCTCGTAGTGGAAAACAAAAGCCGAGCAACAACTGATCAAACGTGTAGTTAATATTGAATTTGTAAATGTTGTCCGTCATAAGAGTATTTGATTTTTTAACGTATGAATTTTACCAAGGATATGAATTTAATAATTTGAAGCTATCGAGGGCAGACCAGCTTACACATTTATTGACTCGCCGAAGGAAGATGTGGAACTGTACCAGGGGGAAAAGAATTGCCAAGGTAGGGAAGGGGCAAAGACGACTGGAGAACGTTGGTTGTAGCCAACAGAGTTCGACACCAGTGGCTGAGTGAGTGATTGAGTGATTGAGTGAGTGAGTGAGTGAGTGAGTGAGTGAGTGAGTGAGTGAGTGAGTGAGTGAGTGAGTGAGTGAGTGAGTGAGTGAGTGAGTGAGTGAGTGAGTGAGTGAGTGAGTGAGTGAGTGAGTGAGTGAGTGAGTGCATGCATGAGTGAGTGAGCAACGCTTCCAGCACTTGATTATATTGACACGATGTGTGTGTGTGTGTGTGTGTGTGTGCGTGTGCGTGCGTGCGTGCGTGCGTGCGTGCGTGCGTGCATGTTTATATATATATATATATGTATATACAGTGGTCAATTTTTTCACAGAATACATGCCGACGAGTTTATATAATATTCATGGGGTAACTTCGTGCACTTCTCTGTAAGAAGTGCCACACTGCCTGCTGCCCGTTTCTTGGAATTTTGGCAAAACAGAGCATTCGTAATCAGCAGTTACTGGATATTGTGGCGTTCAACGCTGGTTTAAGATGCTAAACAGTTTAACTTTGGGGACTGCAGCTGTCCCCTGTGCTTCAACCTCAGCCACGACTTGAACTTACACGATGGATCAACAAGTCGTGTCATAGTACACCGAGACCACTCATCTAGCCCCGGAGATATGGTTGAAAAGTTGAAACTGTGTGTTTCAGATTAAACGTTAAAGACCATAGGCGCCTCGGGCTTAGCGTCCATGTCATGGGAGAGGTGATTGGTAAGTGTATAGTGTTTACAGTAGGCCCTACTTTACCTGTGTAATGATGTATTGTGACGGGAGATTTGAAGCTCGGTCAGACTGGCATGGGTTAATTGCAATTGTTAATTCGTTAATTCAGTTAAGAAAATAATACTTTTTTATATTTTTTATAAACTTTTTAAAAACACGTTAATTTTATATAATTAATAAACTTTCTAAAAACACAAATTTATTTAATTAACTTTTTTCAAAGAACACATTTACATTGAATTTAATTGAACAAATTTCACTTACTTTTGTTTTATTAAGTATTGTTTTATGCATACATATAGCAATGGTCACTGGCCTGCTGTCTATAGTTCGAATTAGCTTTGGTGATCGCAGAGCACACAAGACAGCAATTGACCCAACCAATGTCAAAGAACATTACTAGTCAGGTCCAGGCAATTGTTTGAACACTCTCAATGTCCATTCAGTGTCAGTCAGTGATTTAGCTGAATGAAGTGTGAGTGTGGCAGTATGACTGAGATTAGGTACTGGTAAGTAAGTACTGATTGGCCTTGCTCTTATGACTTTTAACATCCGTCTAGTGGCATGCAGTGCAAAGGGTATCTGGACATAATCCCAAATGACAAAGTCCCAAGTGATATTGTGAAAATGTGAAGCAATCCACCAATACAGTATTTAACTTAAACATTTAAAGGGAAAACAAAAGTTGTTTGGAGGCCTTATGTATTTAAAAGAGTTAATAAAAGCTAACTTCTAGCAACTTCAATGAAGAATATTACGCCAGCAGTTACAAGAATAACCTTGTAGAAGACACGGACAGTGTCATTGTGATAGAAAGCCTGACGTCACCAATGCCAACTCTTTCCAAGTTGCAAGTCGCCAAACTAAGAATATTGCGTCGCTGAATTTGCTTTGGCGCTGTAACTACTACTCGAATGTTACCACCTTATGGTGCACTGAGTGGCATTATTAATTTTAGTTGTTACAAGTGTAACTCGATCTGAATCGAAGTGAATACGAGACACCCAACATACGAGCTGCCATTCAATGCGTCACCGCAACGTCAATGCCGCTTATTGGTGAAGCATCCGTGGCGTGTCTCGATATGTCAGCCGCCGGGAACTATAAGATTTTACTGCATTCTCCCACTTTGAAAACAAATTCTTGGTAAACCACAGGCGTGATACTGTTGATTGTAGTTGCAAGTGGTTGTATTACCTCTTTTAGGTGTATAAGCCAACACCATTCCCTTTTACTTCCCTTTAAATTATCAACAATACATGTAGGCCCCCTATGCTATCACAGTTGAGAGACATTTGTACAATGCAATTACATTAGTTTACTTGCCATGTTGCAGATGGCGACGCTAGTTAGCCACTTTAACAGATAGTGGCTTCTTTTTATGTTCTATTATAATTAATTGTTAATTTATTTGTAGTTAATTGTTAAAAAAATCACGTTTCAGTTTGTGCTTCAAACAAAACTACTTCCCCCAAGCGGACCTATTTTGCCTCAGCGAGGGGGTTGCGTACACACCCATGACAGCCCATCCAAAGGGCCTGTACAACAGTGCTGCGTTACATTCACAACTTATATTACGGCCAGCGTTCCGCAAACCGTTTTTAGGTGTGGACCAAATGTCGTCCGGATATCTCTCTGCGGGCCAACACTTTTAATTAGGTAAGAAATACATTCCGTAGGTGCTCGTAAAGAGCACGAGTTTTGTTCTAACCCGAACCATGCACGTACATGCAGCTAAACAACAAATAAATCACACGATTTAAACGACGTGTAAAACAACGTGGAACCAGATTGGTGACACTCTTTTTCTTGTGCTGTCTGAAGAGAACAGAGAGATCAGATCGCATGTCACAAAACAACCTTCAAACGATGTCGAGTATGTTCTTGGTGTGATTCGTCGCTCAATCAACTGCTGCCGAAAGTTATCAACCATTTCTGTCTCAAGCAAATCTGAAAATCAACACGTTTACCGTTCATAAAAGTACACTGTTGTTTAGCATAACCTTCTTCTTCCAAACCCTTATAAACACAATGTTGCAGTCGTAGAGATTCTCCTGCAAAGCATGCAGCTTTGTCGTCTCCAACTGACATCGACAACGTCAGGCTGCGCGGTAAACAACTTTGCAAAGAAGCAACGAAGTGGGCAGATCAACCAATGAAGGCAGTCTGTAGGCTGTCTAGAACACCGACAAACACTGGGCATCGTCTTCGCTGCAAAATTATCTGGTGAACCTATAAACATTGAAAATTAATGTACAAAGTTGTCATTCTCGGTATGAATTTTGAAGGACGACAGTTTTATGTCGAAATGTAATCAACGTTTGTCTTCTTTGAAAATGCATACTCACTCAACGTGTTCAAATGTCCGAAAATGAGTGTCAGAACACAAAGATGTACTCGAAACTCATTGTCTTCCAGCTAGGCCATCCTCGCGCGCCAGTACCACTTGGCAGATCGTCTTGCCAAAACTGTGAAGATCAGCTCAGCCAATAATATCGCTTTCCGCAAAATTCCACTGGTCTTCTGGGTAGCCTCGATTACCCAGGCGCCGTGAGGTGGCAGCACATTTTCACTCCTCACTACGGCCTGAATATTAAGGCCCTGCCAAAGTTACTGGTAGGTGGCTTTACTCCGGATTCGAGTAGAGACGACGATGATTGGCTCTCAAGCCAACTACGATATAACAAATTAAATAAGGATACACGTTTATCAGATAATACTGTACCATAACAATTATTTAACATTAAACTTATATTGAAACCTGTCACACACAAAATAAACCGACATTAAACTTGTTTCGTAGTTTACTGCCTTTCAATCACATGCATATTCACTAGGTGGAAGCTCTTGTGGCTGTCAACGATTCCATATTGACGTTCTTTGCTCTAGTGCTCGAGCAGAAACAAAAAACTAAGTGTGAATAAGCATTATATAAATATTAAAAAAGAAAAAAAATAACTAAACAGTTTAGTGCAATCGATGTCGCGGGCAACGGTCGGACTGCTATGGTAATATATGTAGTCACCAAAGTACAACCGAAACGTTCTGTTCTTGGTGGCTAAGTCGGTAGCGTGTCGAGCAACTAATTTAGGGTCCTCGGTTCGAATCCCGTAAATAATAATAATAATAAATCACTTCTAACGCGCCGAAATCATCACACAGCCCGAGCTCAGTGGCGCACCAAAACCAAAGGATTAAGCATTCTCGTACACATGTGCTAGGCGAAAGTTGTCAACAAATGGATGGATGTGCTAAGAAGCTAGGGAGGATAGACGATATTGAAAAGCTAGGTTTTGAGGTGACGACGAAATGTAACAATATCTTCTGCTGATTTAACATTAACGGGAAGCGAATTCCATATAGTTGGCGCGGCAACTGAAAAAGCTCGAGTTCCAGCCATTGTCTTAACTCTAGGAACAGATAGCAACTTCGAACTAGACGACCGAAGTTGTCTGGCTTGTCTAGCTGGTGTGAGCATTGAGTGTAAATAACTAGGTTGTTTGGATGAAAGGGCTTGGTAGGTGATAGTGCACATCTTAAACATAATGCGATATCGCACGGGGAGCCAATGCAGTGATTTTAGAAGTGACACTGAGCGGGAGAATCGAGGAGATTGTGTGACTACACTTGCTAAACAATTTTGGACACGTTGTAGTTTTGCAATATCCTTAATAGCAATATGATGAAGGAGGGAATTGCAATAATATAATCTGCTGCTAACAAGAGCTGTTGCGATAGTCTTAGTGACAGAAAGTGACGTATGTCGGCGGATGCGGCTAAGATCACGGATATGATAAAAACAGCAACGGCACGTTTGGGATATGTGTTGTCTGAAATTGAAGTCGCAATCAAATGTCACTCCTAGATTCCGTAATGATGCTGCTGGTATGATATTTTAACTCAGGATGCACGTTGGAAAAAAGTCATTAAGTTTACCTCGCTGCATTGGAGTACCAATGATGAGGAATTCAGTTTTGTCTGCATTTAACTTTCATTTGCTATCGGTCATCCATAAGAAAACACCTTGGAGACAATCGTTGAGTCGATTTAGGGAGTGACTTGTATCGGGCGTGGCCAAGGAAATGTAGATATGTGTGTCATTTGCATAAAGGTGATGATCCAAATTATGACTTTGGATTACAGAGCTGAGTGGCGTAGTGTAGAGAGTGAAAAGCAAACGTCCAAGAACGGAACCCTGGGTAATGCCACATGAAGTGGGAAGTGAGGTTGAAAAGTAATTATCTATCTTTATAGATTGATGTCTATTGGTTAGATAACCAAAGAAAACCAGGTCAGAGCTGTGCCATATCTGACATACCACATTGATAAACGTTTGACAAGAGTGTTGTACTCGAAACTTTTGTTTGTGTTCATCTAGTTTAACATTCATTTTATTTTGTATAGTATTATTTCGAGCACTATATCGTAATTTCATTTCGTTATAAAAAACATACATAATATATAAACATTTTGGGGAAAGACGTGCTAACCGGCAGTGGACAGTCAAAACGCGATTCTGAGCCAGAGCTAAAACAAGTTTATCCGATTCATTGTCTGTACAAGTTCAGACAAGCGATGTTGTAGTCGCAACTAGCACGCTGTCTCTTTGTCTCCCTGCCCCTATCTGTCTCTATATGCCTGTTTCTCCCCGTCTCCCTTTCTCCAACTCTCTCCCCGAATTTCTCTCTCCCTCCTCCATCCTATGTGTTTGTCTATTAGAATGTCAGTCTATAAATCTGTTAGACAGTACGTCAGTCCGCCTGTCTGTCTGCTTGCCTGCCTGCCAGCCTGCCAGCCTGCCAGCCTGCCAGCCTGCCTGCCTGCCTGCCTGCCTGCCTGCCTGCCTGCCTGCCTGCCTGCCTGCCTGCCTGCCTGCCTGCCCGCCTGCCCGCCTACCTGCTGACTGTATGTTTGCCTTCCTATATATGCCTCTACCTCTACCTCTGTCACAGCCACTGCCTCTGCTTCTGTCTATGTCTCTGTTCCTGGTTCTGTCTCTGTCTCCCCCCTCTCGCTCTCTCTGCCTCTGCCACTGTGTCTATGTCTGTGTCTGCTGTCTGTATGTATGTATCTCATTCTCTCTCTCTCTCTCTCTCTCTCTCTCTCTCTCTCTCTCTCTCTCTCTCTCTCTCTCTCTCTCTCTCTCTCTCTCTCTCTCTCTCTCTCTCTCTCTCTCTCTCTCTCTCTCTCTCTCTCTCTCTCTCTCTCTCTCTCTCTCTCTCTCTCTCTCTCTCTCTCTCTCTCTCTCTCTCTCTCTCTCTCTCTCTCTCTCTCTCTCTCTCTCTCTCTCTCCTCCCTCTCCCTCTCCCCCCCCCCTCTCTCTCTCTCTCTCTCTCTCTCTCTCTCTCAGTTTGTCTGTCTGTCTGTCTCTTCTCCCCGCTCTCCCTGCGTTACTATTTGATACTATTGTTATTGCACAAACACCTACTTACGGGCTGCATTAAATGCTGTATGAGATTATTGCCAAACATAGAACCTATCTGTTAATACTAGTAAAACAAAGGTTCTTATGTTATCTCGTGGAAAGGTCAGATCACACTCATACTTTTTGTTTGGACAAAACAAGTTAGACATAACTGATAGCTACATCTATTTGGGAACCAGTCTAAACTATAATGGACTGTTTAACAAAGCCATAACAAAACAAGTTAACCAAGCTAGGCGTGCAATGTTCAACCTCACAAGTAAAGCAAGGAAGCTAGATTTACCGATAGATATACAGTGTGAATTGTTTGACCAACTTGTAATGCCAATTCTGCTATATGGTTGTGAAATATGGGGTTTTCAAAATGTAGAGCAGATTGAGAGGTACGATAGAAAATTCTTGAAAAGTCTACTAAAACTTAACAGGAACACCGTATACCACAAACTGTATGGTATATAGACAAAGTTGGCAATAAAGTGTGACAACAATTATAGAAGAGTGAAGGCAAACAAAGCAGGATATCTAGTATTATGTTTAGGCTGATAAAAAACCTACACGACACAGATAATTGTAAATCAAAATGGATTTTAAGAACCAAGAGTGTCATTGATGGAAGTGGACTATCTAACATGTGACATGAACATGGGAATATAAAATGGTTGAAGCATACCCTAGAACTTTAAATGAAAAACATCAACAGACAAACATAGCACAATGAAATCCATATAAATAGACTGTGTTCAAATTACATAATATTTAAGAATGAATATTTAATCTACTTGAGCCCATCTGACAAAATCAATTTATGGAAATTTCGTTGTGGAAATCATAAATTACCTATTTTTGTTGGTCAGTATCTCCCTGAAAATGCTCAGAGGCGCTGTAATTTATGTCATGGTACATTACATCAGAGACAATGCCATTGGTTAAACTACCGGTCAACATTCTAGGCAACACGTGTGAACCCAACAATGGTACCTTCTTAATCGCATGCCAAGAGGGTTTAATTCCACCCGACAGTTGTTGTATACGTGTGACTGAGAAGCGTAAAACGACCAATAGGAATACAGTGGTTGAAATATAGGTGACTCGACGGGTTTCAGTACAACACTGACTTAACTGGTGGATGGTTGCATGCATGCATGTATGTATGTAACAAACAATATTCGCTTGAAGCTCGATATGGTATCTCGTGTAACAGGTGATTCCAACTATGCAACACACTATAGGACATGAAAACAAATGCCGGAAAAGACAGCGTGAAGGGGTAGGCATTGCAAGATGACTGCAAAAGCGCCACCCGAAGGAAGGTAGGGATTTGGGATGTTTATAACAGCAAGTAGTTGTAGTCTGTTCTATATATTACCTTTGGGTACAACAAGAACATTCGTTATTTTTGACTAGTCTATTCAGATAGGCACATATATAGACAAACACGTACATACGCACTGGTGTGATGTGTTTATAGGACGGACGTGCAAGTACACACACACTTGTGCTTGGGCAATTATAGTTAGATTATTTGGTAGTGATCAAAGTACTAGAAACAGATGTATTGCCACTTAATGCACACAAATCAAATGCACTAGTTGAAACATTTATTAATGCTACGCACCACGGCGGAGTAAACATAAATTTAACAAGATTTAACAAGATTGCCATCCAGAAAATTACTCTGGATGGCAGGTGGACAAGGAAGCCTTTTGGCTTATCGAGAGTCCAATACTTTTTATCTACATGTATCCCGCCTTTTTAAGGTGTGTGTCGATTTTATTTTAAAACATATTCACGCTACTAGCACCAACACAATCAGGAGATAATCTGTTCCATTCATTTACAGTCCTTTGTGAGAATGAGAACTTTCTTATATCTAATCTACACTGCTCCTTTACTAATGTAGCTTCATGTCCTCTGGTCCTTCTATCTTTCTTAACTGAGAAAAAAATGTTTCTATCAATATTTTCATAACCATTCAATATTTTAAACACTTCTATGTGATCTCCTCTCAATCTCCTGGTCTCTAGTGTTGTTAAACCACATTCTTTTAGGCGTATTTCGTAACTAAGATCCCTCAGATTTGGTATCATTTTAGTCGCTCTCCTCTGTACTCTTTCTAGCATATCTATGTCCTTCTTGCGATATGGCCTCCATGCTTGTATACAATATTCTAAATGAGGCCTCACTATTGTTTTGTACAGCGGTACTATTAATTCCTTTTTCTTATACGCTATATTTCGCCTAATTAATCCAAGGATTTGATTTCCCTTTGACGCTGCAATTCCGCACTGCTCTGAAACCTTCATATCAGCACTAATGGTTAACCCTAAGTCCTGTTCTTTTACAGTAGTACTTAGAACAGTACCCCCCATTTTATATTTTACCTCTTCATTCCCATGACCTGTGTGGAGGCATTTACATTTCCCAAAATTGAACAGCATTTGCCACTTTTCAGACCATTTGATCAACCTATCAAGATCATCTTGTAAATGCTGTCTGTCTCCATCACTTTTAATCCTTCTAAACACTTTTGTATCATCCGCAAATTTTAACACCTTGCTTGTTATATCATCGTCCAAATCGTTGATATATATTAAGAATAATATAGGTCCTAGTACTGATCCCTGTGGTACCCCACTCAATACCGATTTCCAGTTTGAAGCCTCCCCATCAACTACTACACGTTGTCTTCTGTCATTCAGCCATTTTTCTATCCAGTTTATTATACCATTTCCTATGCCATGGGCCTTTAGCTTAAGGAGTAATCTTTGATGTGGTACTTTGTCGAAAGCTTTTTGAAAATCTAAATAGATGATATCTACTGGTGATCCCTCATCTACCCACCTAGTGATGTCTTCCAAAAAACATAACATATTTGTTAAGCATGACCTCGCTTTTAGAAACCCATGTTGAGATGGGTTTATCAAGTTATGTTTAACAAGAAAATCCACCATGTGATCTTTAATTAGTCTTTCTAATAATTTGCAAATCACTGATGTTGAACTCACTGGTCTATAGTTCTCTGACTTGTTTCTCGAACCTTTTTTAAATAACGGTATAATGTTTGCCTCTTTCCATTCTAAAGGAACCACTCCCTCTTCTAATAACAAATTTAAAACTGTTGCAAGCGGTGCGCTAATTTGTTCTACAATTTCCAATAGTAGTTTGGGCGGAATCCCGTCCACTCCAGGTGATTTATTATCCTTCATAGCCCTTATTTTCTTAGCTACCATTTCCGAGGTTACAACTAACTGTCCTAAATAGTCTGAATCTGCCCCCTTGAACTTAGCCTCTGGTACTGGCAGTGAACTAATATCTTCCCTGGTACCATCAAAGTAAAATCAGAAAGCAATAGTAAAAAGCAGTACAGGAAAAAAATCCACGAAGGAAGATATAAGGACATGAGGACATAGTTAGCAAAGATGGACTGGAATAACACACTGAATAATAAGAGAGCAACAGAATGAAGTTAAAGAGTGAAATTGAGTGCATAGTCGATAAATTTGTTCCCTTGAAAAAACAAGGGGAACGGTCCAAAAAGAAACACTTATCGAAAGAAGCCATTAGAAAAATTAAGTACAAACAAATGATGTGGAAGTCATGTAGACATACTGGAAATTATGAAGACTACAACATTTGTAAAGAAGCACTTAACCAAGCTACAGCTGAAATTAGAAATTCAAAGAGAAACTATGAACAAAAATTAGCCTGTAATATAAAACATGACAGCAAGAATTTGTATGCGTATGTCCGAAGCAAACAGAAAGTTCAGGATAAGGTCGGTCCTCTAGAAGATGGTGCTGCAAACATAATATCAGACGGATTCTTAATGGCAGAAGACCTGAATGAGTATTTTAGTTCGGTGTTTACCAGGTAAGATATTAGTTCACTGCCAGTACCAGAGGCTAAGTTCAAGGGAGATGATTCAGACTATTTAAAACAGTAAATTGTAACCCCGGAAATGGTAGCTAAGAAAATAAGGGCTATGAAGGATAATAAATCACCTGGAGTGGATGGGATTCCGCCCAAACTACTATTGGAAATTGTAGAACAAATTAGCGTACCGCTTGCAACAGTTTTCAATTTGTCATTAGAAGAAGGAGTGGTTCCTTTAGAATGGAAAGAAGCAAACATTATACCGCTATTTAAAAAAGTTCAAGAAACAAGTCAAAGAACAATAGACCAGTGAGTTTAACATCAGCGATTTGTAAATTATTAGAAATGCTAATTAAAGATCACATGGTGGAGTTTCTTGCTAAACAAAACTTGATAAACCCATCTCAACATGGGTTTCTAAAAGCGAGGTCATGCTAAACAAATATGTTATGGTTTTTTTAAGATATCACTAAGTGGGTAGACGAGGAATTATCAGTAGATATCATCTTCGTAGAATTTCAGAAAGCTTTCAACAAAGTGCCACATCAAAGATTATTGCTTAAACTAAAGGCCCATGGCATAGGAAATGGTTTAATTAACTGGATAGAAAAATGGTTAATTGACAGGAGACAACGGGTTGATGGGGAGGCTTCAAACTGGAAATCAGTTTTGAGTGGGGTACCACAGCGATCAGTAGTGGGACCTATAGTATTCTTAATGTATATCAACGATTTGGACGATGATATAAAAAGTAAGGTGTTGAAATTTGTGGATGATACAAAAGTGTTTAGAAGGATTAAACGTGATGGAGAAAGACACAATTTACAAGATGATCTTTACAATTTACAGGTTGATCAAATGGTCTGAAAAGTGGCAAATGATGTTCTATTTCGGGAAATGTAAATGCCTCCACACAGGACATGGGAACGAAGATGTAAAATATACATGTACAATGGAGGTACTGTGCTAAGTACTACTGTAAAAGAAAAGGACAGGGTTAACCATTAGTGCTGATATGAAGGTTTCAGAGCAGTGTGAAATTGTAGCTTCAAAGGGAAATCAAATCCTTGGATTAATCAGGCGAAATATAGCGTATAAGGAAAGAGAACTAATAATACCGCTGTACAAAACAAGTTAAGCCTCATTTACAATATTGTATACAAGCGTGGAAGCCATATCGCAAGAAGGACATCGATATTTTAGAAAGACTAGAGAGAAGAGCAACTAAAATGATACAAAAACTGAGGATCTTAGTTATGAAATACGCCTAAAAGAATGTGGTTTAACAACACTAGAGACCAGGAGATTGAGAGGAGTTCCGATAGAAGTGTTTAAAATATTTTGTTCTCAGTTAAGAAAGATAGAAGGACTAGAGGACATGAAGTTACATTAGCAAAGGAGCAGTGTAGATTAGATATAAAAAAAGTTCTAATTTTCTCAAAGGACTCTAAATGAATGGAACATATTATATGCCGATTGTGTGGGTGCTAGAAGCGTGAATGTTTAAAAATAAAATCGACACATACCTCAGAAGGGCGGGATACGTATAGATAAAAAGGGTTGGACTCTTGATAAGCCAAAGGGCTTCTTTGTCCACCTGTCATCTAGAGTTAATTCTCTGGGTGGCAAACTTGTTAAATATTGTTAAACGAGGCGCATTGCCAATGTTGTGGCAGTTAAATAAAATGTGTTTATTTGACTCCTTCGGCTTAGTCTCTGTGTATGTTCTAAATAGCACACACACACACGCACGCACGCACGCGCACACACACACACACACACACACACACACACACATATATATAATATATATAGCCATGCGCATCAATTTCCCACTACAACGGACTTTCATTTAGTTTTTTTTATCGGAGTCGAACGCAGAACCGCTCACTGAGAGGCTTTGTTAATGGTGTCTTGCTAGACGTCGACGCGATGTTTGCAGTTGTCGCCAATTTGGCGTTCGCATTCCGCGCATGCGTTCGTGTTCGCGCTTAATTGTGTTTGTGGAAAGGAATAAAAAGACCTATTGTTTGAATTCATATTATATTGCATCCTGCTATATATTTCCATCATGTCCACGAAGCAAAAAAATTCAATTAATTTGAAATTCCACATTTTATGCTTTGCATCCGGACATTTTCGAATATGCATATTTTCGGGATGCCGAGATATGACGTCACATATGACATACACTCGCATCAGGCCGACCCTTTCCATGCATTCAGAGCATGTTTACAAGAATAGCTTTTGGGTCGAAACGAGCGTCAGAATGAGTTATTGTGGGATATCCCGATGTAATACAAACACTAGTCATTATAGAGGAACAAGAAGTTATCTTACGGTTCCACATGAATCGAATTTTATTCAAAACAACGAATGCGAATGGGCCTACAAGACGACCAGGTTTCGCTGAGCTTCGGCTCGTTTTCAGAATAATTATATCGATTGCAACCAACGAGAGATAATCTACACCATGCAATAAACATACATAGCAAACAGATATTGTATCCAGCTACAGAAAGTAACGTGTATAATCTCATAATATCACTAGAAAATCGATCTATGAAGGAGGATTTGTACAATTTATCACAACTTAAATCAGTCAAAGAATTTCCGTCGATGTCAGTAGTTCAATTGGTAGACGCGTTGGTTGTAATTTATTTTACAATCGGGCGACGATGATTCAAGCCTGACACAAAACTATTGATTTTCTTGACACTTTTTTGTTTGTTTTTCACGAAGTAATATAAACCAAACCATTTTTATACTATGACGCACTGTTTGTAAAAAAAAAAAAAATTGTCATAATTTATTCGCCACAAAAATTAAAATATGATAATTATACATAACGATGTTTCTAAATTTTATTTATTCAGACAGATCACAATTAGTTTTCACATATATAATTACAATATGTTACCGTACAATTAATATATAATTGATAAGTTATATATCCATTACATTATATTTGTTTAAGTATAATGTAATAATAATATATACAGTGTCCTGTTAGTTGGTGTATGCGTCTTCTAGAATGGATAGTGTATCAGAATATTGCCGTTTACATCATTCGATGATCAACCGCTTTCACACTATATCTCACAAATGTACCCTCTCCCCATATACAGGCGCGCGCACACGCACACGCACGCACGAAATTTCCACTTCGAAATACGATAAAGAAATACGCATATGTCGTTATCTGTCGCTGCAATCTCCAAGCAGAGGTTCTCTTCCGGTCGCCATTGTATGATTGCTGCTTTTAAATGAAACGCACCATTTATCAGATTGAACGAAACATGGCCGTCGTTTATTATCTGACCCGACCAGCACCGGAGAAATCCGAAGTCAACGGGATCCGTCCGTAATACATAGGCTACGTATGGATATAACATGCAGGGAGCGGCTATATTACATCCCTCTCTACCTTGATTACTTAGTCACATTTGTTAATTAAAATAAAGAAACATTGAACTGCAATAAAGTTTGTGACACGGATTCCTAATAAGTGTTCGTTGTGAAAACAGATGAACGCACAAACATGCCATGTTATTTAACTGAACACTTAACTAGATAACGGATATGAAGGGCAGCGATCCGCCTACACCCTTATATCGTGTAACTAACTATATCTAGAACGGGCAGCAATCCGCCTACACCCAATTTCTAGATTTGCTCGATTAAGCGCTATCGCTTCTTTCGAGCTCGTTGTGGACGGACAGCTTGCAGAGCAGGTGGCTTAAGCACCTCTTCGTCACCGTGACGGGTCTCAGACGACTCATCATCTGTTGGCGGGTCGTTGTCCGCAGCCTTGTCCTCGGGGTGGTGTCGTGCGATTTCATCGGGCGACAAGCCTCGCACGCGACGGAACTTAGACACATTTCGCATCACCGTGGACCCATCACCAAGCACGACGGTGACCATTGGTCCTTTCATTGCACTGACGATGAGCGGTGTCGGTGCGAACGGTGTAGAGAGTTTGTTCACTCTAGGCTGCTGTACAAGCACAACCTCTCCCATTTGTAGGTTCACATGTGAAGCGTGTGCACGCTCGTCTGAGTACTCTTTCATTCTCGCTTTTGCACGAGCGTCTTGTCTGCGAACGACTTCATCTTCTGGGTGCACGCTCTGAAGCGTTGGCAGCTCAGGTAGCTTAGTTCTCGGCTCTCGACCAAACAGTAGTCGGTGAGGTGTGAACAGCGTAGAACTATGCGGAGTAGATCGATAGTTTCGAAGAAACTGCTGCAGTTCGCGATGCCAGTTGCGATGTTGAATGATGGCTGAACGTACTGCCTTCATCATCGGCTTGTTGAAGTTCTCCACTTGTGCATTCGCTATCGGCCATAGCGGTGTGATTTTGCGGTGACGGACGCCACACGACTGCAAAAACTGTGACCACACATTACTCTGGAATGGTGGGCCATTGTCCGACTTTATCGTTTCTGGATATCCGAACATGGCAAAAATGGACTCCATGATCGGTATAACTGTCTCTGCACTAGTGCTTCTGGTCACGTGCACGACTGGATATCTTGATTATTCATCTGTGACGCAGAGTAAATATTCGCCTGTCGGCACTGGGCCGCAGAAATCAATGCTCAAATTGATCCACCGGCCTCGCGGTAGAGTAGTCATGTTTAATGGCTCCACATGGCGGCGGTTGGAGTTTGCAACACACGGAATGCAACCCATGACGACTGCTTCCGTTTCTTTGTCTATGCCTGGAAACCACACTTTGCTTCTGATCAGAGCTTTCGTTTTGCAGATGCCCTGATGACCCTCATGTGCCAACTGTATGACACGACTGCGAAGTGCTGTCGGGATGACAATGCGAGAATCTCGTAGCAGAAAGTCTCCATTTTCTCCCACTGTCAGTTCATCCCTCACTTTCCGGAATGCAGCAATGTCAGCTGACTCGTTATTAGCTGTTTGTCGGTCGGACACAAAGTTGACTCCAACTCTCAGGGCCCCAAGCTGCTCAGCAGGAGCCCTGCCCAGAAGTGAAGGCGAATCTCCATGAACGAGAAGAAATTCTGCGATTGTCGACTTGTCACTAATTTGCACGTCACACGTGACGAGCTTACGCGCCACGATTGGCGGCGATCCATACGGATGTGTGGTTCGTTTGCATGCTTCAAACTGCTCGCCTCGCTCTCCCAGCTGCGCGGCTACAGTAGAGTTGATTATGTTGCATGATGCACCCGAGTCAATGATCCTGTCAACCGGTCCATCTGCAATGATTGCTGTGATCATGCCAGAATGAGGCGTCAAAGTAAATGCGTACTCATGTTCGCTGTTGTCGCTATGGGCAGCTGATTCTGCCATGTATCGTATTGGATTGACTGGCTGTGCACGTTTCTTTTGCCACGTCTGTGAGCTGCGCTGTGACTGCTGCCTTTGTTTGCTTCGGCACATGACAGCGAAATGTCCACGCACTCCACATTTGTGACACTCTTTATCACGTGTGCACTTGCATTCGTCACTTGTATGGCCCTGTAAGCCACAGCGAGTACACCGATCGTGACGTTGCTGAGTGTTAGATTGTCCGTTGACCGGTTTACCAGTGTGCGTTTCGAATGGTATGCGTGCTGACCTGTTGAATGCAGCATACACTGTGTTGTTTGCTGTGCCACGAGCCATGTCTTTAGCCTGGCGTTCTGACGATTCTCTCGTTTGCGCTATCTCGATCGCTCTGTTTAGCGTGAGATTCTTTCCTGCGGCCAGGAATTTGGTACGCAACGAATCAGAGCGACATCGATCGATTACTTGATCTCTGATGTACTCATCGACATTGTTCCCGTAATCGCATGATGATGCCAGCTGTCGTAATCGTGTTACGAACTGCCCGACGGTTTCGCCTTCATGCTGTTCAGCGCGATGAAACATGTGCCTGTTGTACGGGACGTTTGATTTAGGCGTGAAATAGTCCGTCAGTAGTTCTTTTGTCTTTTGAAACGACGACGACGTACCTGTTTCTGTTTCGTGGAATGTATAATAAATGTCCTGTACGCCTTCGCCCGCGGTGTGTAACAGCAAATCACGTTTTTGCTTGTCATCGGTGCATCCTGACGCACTGGCCATCCTTTGTTACCGCGGGAACCCTGGCGATACAATGTGACTTAATAAAGCGTGCGCGTAGTTTCGTCATTTTTACGACGTCATGAAAAGATGGCGGCGAAAGTTGTGGTGTTGGCATTCTACGATATGATTTGATTTATTTACTTATTTCCAGTGTGGTCCATATTACAGATGTAGTGAGGCAAGAGGTCAACTTATACAATATATATTATATACACAGGATCTGGAAGACTAGAACCAACATTTATAATACTGTTTTAAAAATACTGAAATGATAATACAGTTTCAGAATATGATTCAACAATATTCCACCTTAGTAATATAAAAAGTTACCTCGCTCTTCAGCAAGAATCCGGTTCTTTAGATACAGTTTCACATTTAAAAAATCATGTTTACTTGTTAGACATTTAACAGAAATAGGCAGCTCATTCCAGATCTTTACACCATTAAAATCGTAGCAACGATTGCTCTTGGCTACACCATGTACCATAGGCAAAACAAAGTTGTGTTCAGAATGACGTGTACAGTGACTATGCTGAGTGCTTACTCGAGTGAAATTGTTACACACATATTCAGGTGCAGTACCATTGTATGCATTATACATATGATTCAACATTAATTGATTGACACGATCAGAAGTATTTAAAATACATACTTTGTCAAGTTCATATTGTCCAGTATGTGTTCGGGAACCGATATTTAGAACAAAACATACCATTTGGTTTTAGGTTATTTGTAGCTTTTGTGTGAGTTTCTTACTTATGCCCAAATACCAGACTGACGCTGCATAATCGAAATGGCATTGTGTCAAAGCAGATGTAAGTAGTTTACGTGATTTTTCATTTAGTACATTAACATGCCTATGCATAAATTTCAGCCTTGATGTACCCTTATTCAGTATTTAGTTCACAATAGATTCATAAGAAAGTGTATGGTCCAACTTCACACCTAGGTACTTAAAGGATTAGTTCGGGGCTTTTTCTTAAAATTATAGATCATTTTATAGTAGACTAGGTGTGGCGATAGCGATACCAGTCATTCGGTCGTCGCTTCCACAATGAGTCTACATAAACGTAAGCATCGTTTTCAAAGCTGACCATCCATGCGTTGAAGATAATGGAAATATGAAATAATACGCAGTATTTTTCAGACTTATCGGCAAGTTGCAAGCTCTCGATCGAGTCGAATCTCAAGTCATTTAGCTGTCGAGTCCGAGTCGAGTCTCGAGTCATCTCTGAGAATTTCGAGTCCAGTCACGAGTTGCCAATGCATGAAAATCTCGAGTCGCGACTCGAGTCAACGACGGATGCCATGATTGTCTGTTTCGCGGTATATTTTCTGGCGAGAACGTAGCGTCTTTTCCGGTCACAAGTCTTCTATATTTATCTCGGTGGTACAAAAAAGAACATACAGAAAGAGGAACCACTTCGCTGTTTTAGTGAAACCGCGGCATGCAGCAGCGGCCTCCGGCGGCACATGAGCTAGGAGAACTACGAAGCACCGCGACCGGAGGTTTTTTCGTTTTCCAAAATATGCTGAAAGGTACGTATAATTGAGCATGGTTGTGTTACAATTCACTGTTGACTTTCATGACATATTATAACCAATGAAATCAACAGAAAAATTCACTCGCTCAACGCGCCCATCCTACTGAAAGGGACGGTAATCCATTACAACTACGATTTGGACGATTTGCAACTTGCATCCATGGATGTAAATACTTTTTGTTCCAATATACACATATATTATTTAGAACTCTTGTGGCAAGCTAAAGTGTAAGAGACGTTTCTGTTCAGTTCTACACTCAAATTGTAGCTTTCAAACGGACAAGAATACTTTACGAGTTTGGTATATAAATTAATCCAATCATTTCTTTCTTTCGACATATAGGTGAATATTAAATTATTCTCGACTATGGTCCCTTTATTGTCTGTACAGGGACTCGATTCTTGACTAATTCGATTACTGCCTGGTTTATAGGTGTATGCGTAGCTTTAGGATGGGTGCGTTGAGCGAGTGAATTCTTCTGTTTATTTCATCAGTTATAAAATATAATGAATGTCAACAGTGAATTATGATACAACCATGCTCAATTATATGTACATTTCGGCATCTCTTGGAAAGCGAAAATACTTTTTATGGACATTTATTTCTATACTCACTGCCTATAGTTTGCTTAAATGAACTAAAAACAAGGCAGCAGCTAAATTTCATTCCCATGTGTACACAAAGTATATCGTTGTATGTAATGTTTGGCAATGTGAAAAAAATACAGAAAAATCCATTGACGATTTTAAACTCATCTGCATCGCGATTCCCGTGGAAAGATCACGTGGTTTGGTGACGTCAGAGGCGCGAATATCGCGCAACGTGACACAGCACTTTCAATACATTCACAACATGTTTACAACGGTAGACGTTAAGTCGAAGCGAGCGTCAGAATGAATTATTATGGGGCATTCCGATGTAATACGCCATACAAATACTAGTGATAATAGAGGAACAATAATTTATTTTACATTTCCACACAAATCCAACTTTGTTGAAAACAATTTAACGAGAGAACCTCCAGTCAACCTAACAACGTCAACAAGAACCTTGGCCGTTTCAGCTTATTTGGAGAAATTTTGTTTCGATTGCGACCCAGGACAACTAATCTACATCAGTAAACATACACACGCACGGACACACGAATTTTTTTTTTTTACGTTACTCCCTGTGGCCGAGTAGATGAGCGCGTTTGTTCAGCGTTCATTTGGTTTTACTACCGACCCGGGTTCAAGCCTAACACCAAACTTTTTAAAAAGTGTATTTTTATTTTTGCAAAGTAATATAAACCCAGCCATATTTACAATATGATGCACTGTTTATTATTAAATATATCGAATGTTTTGTAGTAATTATTTATTCGCGACAAAAATGAAAATAATATTATACTAAGCTTACAGGAATATCCCATTTCCGCTGATCTTGTAAGTTTTTTATTTTCATTTATCCAGACAAATCACAGTTTGTCTTCACATATATAATTATGATATACCATTGTACAGTATATAGCAACGGGGTTAATCTTCAAATTAATCAGTGCAATAAACCTACATTACGAATCAAAAATAGCGTTAAAAAAAACACTAGATACTGTATTGAATTTCTCAAGAGAACGTTGTCTTGTGGTCTGTTAATACATAAAAATGTGTGTTCATTGCACTAATTAAAATTGAAGATTACTCATTTTACTATATACTATACAGTAGTTTTTCATAATTATATATATGTAAAGACAAACTGTGGTTTGTCTGGATAAATGTAAATAAAGACATACAAGATCAGCGGAAATTGTACATTCCCGGCAATATATTATTTTCATTTTTGTTGCGACTAAATAATCACTATAAAACATTCGATATTTAACAAGATATGTGTATCCAGCCCTTTTGAGGTATGTGTCGATTTTATTTTTAAACATATTCACGCTACTAGCACCCACACAATCAGCAGATAATCTGTTCCATTCATTTACAGTCCTTTGTGAAAATGAGAACTTTCTTATATCTAATCTACACTGCTTCTTTGCTAATGTTACTTCATGTCCACTAGTCCTTCTATCTTTCTTAACTGAGAAAAAAATATTTCTATCAATATTTTCATAACCATTCATTATTTTAAACACTTCTATCTGATCTCCTCTCAATCTCCTGGTCTCTAATGTTATTAAACCACATTCTTTTAGGCGAATTTCATAATTAAGATCCCTTAGTTTTGGTATCATTTTAGTCGCTCTCCTCTGTACTCATTCTAGCATATCTATGTCCTTCTTGCGATATGGCCTCCGCGCTTGCATACAATATTCTAACCGAGGTCTCACTATTGTTTTGTACTGCGGTATTATTAGTTATTTTTCCTTATACGCTATATTTCGCCTAATTAATCCACGGATTTGATTTCCCTTATGCTTATGTTTGGACTTCAATAAACTAACCCAACTGTTAAAGTTTCCTGTAACTAAGTTACACCAAACAGCTTCTTTGCAATCTGCTTCTCTTTCTAATTGTATTTCATAAGCCTGGATAGATTCTTTAATATATAAAATAACTCCACCTCCCTTTCGTCCTATTCTATCTTTCCTAAACATTACATATCCTGTCAGTCCCAATTCGGCATTTGATATATCGGTGGTGGTCCAGGATTCGGTTATACCTATTATTTGAGGGTCAATATCGTCTACCATAACGTTTAGTTCATTTCTTTTGTTTACTATACTCCTTGCATTTAAACAAACACATTTATATCCAGCTTCAGAAGAGTTTTCCAGACTGTTCTTTACTGATTTATTTATGCTGCCTTTATCTATGCCTCCAGTTTCAGGCTTCTCTGTGAGTCCCCCCTGCGAATCTATTTTAAATATATGCAACCTGTCCCACTGTCAACAGATCGCAGCAGGTTCTCTGAGAAAACTGTTGCCCCCTTTCCACTAAAATGGAGGCCATCTTTCATGTACATATCTTCCCTCCCAACAAAGTATCCACATAAATCTATGAATCCCACCCCCTCTTCTTCACACATCTGCTCAACTAGTGCGCTGATCGCCATCCTCTTGCAGTTTCTATATGTTGGCCCCCTTCCTCCCATTACTGGCAAAATTCCCGAGAGAGTATATTTAATGATTGTTGTATATTGATGTAACGGGTACTAGTTGTAAGTGTCCGTCCGTGTTTTGTACCGTTTCTGCAATACATACCTGAGGCACTCTGGGATACCGCCAACCTCATGTGTAGTTGATTACTATTCGTAATCTATCTCCTTAAACATGCAAACTCCACAATACACAACAGTGGCGACGAGAAAACGAACTTAAGCATGTCGGGGAAGAGCGCCCGCTTCGAGCCGTATGTGGAAGAGAAGGAGAGGTTCGAAAACTATGTTGAACGGTTCGAGTTCTTCGTGATCAGTAACGGCGTATCCGGAGATGTCAAAAAGAGCATTTTCCTGTCAAACGTTGGCGCTGAATGCTACGCGAAGTTGAAGCCGCAACTGAAGCCGGAGACACCGGCAAATGCGGACTACGATGAGGTAATTCGTGCGGCGACCACGGTTTACAAACAGCAACTAACAATCATAGGCTTGAGAAACAAATTCATGAACAGACGGCGTAGGCCTTCAGAAACAGTGGCGCAGTTTGCGCTGGCGTTGCGTGAGTTATCCGGTGAATGTGAGTACCCAAGTGATTATCAAGATGAGGCTCCGAGAGACATGTTCGTAAAGGGTTTGAACTTGACGGCGGTACAAGTGAAGTTAATGCTCAGAGACAATTCGCTAACGTTCAACGAGGCTTATCAGACGGCGATCGCCGAGGAAATGGCCGTGAAGATCTCAGCGGAGTTCAATGAAACGCCCGAAGATACTCCATCGGCAACGGCAGCCGTGCATCACGTGACTAGTCGGGGATCACCAAGACAGAAGCAGACAATGGTGCCGGCCGACCGAGAGTGCTTCCGATGCGGCAGACACCACTCTGCTGCTAAATGCAAATGCACTGATCAAAAATGTTACTTGTATGGTAAAATTGGTCATGTAGCAAAAATGTGCAAGTCAGAAGGCCGAAGGGAGATCAGTGTACGCAGAGAGGTTTCTAATGTTGATGATGATGTTGATGAGGCTACTGATGTTTATGGCAGTCAAAGTGACCTAGGTCTACATGGAGTGTACACAGCTAGCGAGGTTAAGAGAGGCATATATGTGAACATGGAGTTAAATGGACACGATGTGTCAATGCTTGTAGATACTGGGGCGGCGGTGTCTATTGTACCGGAGAATGTGTACAAAAATGTCTTGCGTAGCTTTCCACTAGAACAAACCGGTCTGACGCTAAGGTCATACACTGGAGAACTAATCCCATTGGCAGGTAAAGTGTGTGTGCCTGTCAGATATCGTGGTAACAAGCATTCATTGCAGGTGTTTGTGGCGAAAGGGTCAGCATTGATGGGGCGGGATTGGTTAAAGCAGATACCACTTAACTGAGGTGCAATTTTCAGTGTCAATCCCCAGATCGCTACAGAAGTAGACCAGTTGTTGATGGATATCGAGGACTGTGTCCGAAACTGTCGGGAATGCAGCCAGGTAGCGAGCACGCCGAATGTATCACCACTGGTGCCATGGCCGGGGGCTACGGGACCGTGGGAACGTATCCATGTGGATTTTGCAGAAAAAGACGGACAGAACTTCCTTGTCGTGGTGGATAGTCATTCAAAGTGGCTGGAAGTGGTCTCAATGTCTCGCACTACTGCAAGCAAGACGATAGTGCAACTGAGAAGAATGTTCGCACCATTTGGCTTACCACGCGAGGTGGTATCTGACAACGGACCTCAGTTCGCTTGCGAGGAATTTGGTCGTTTCTTGAGGTTGAATGGCGTCAAGCACATACGGTGTCCAGCTTACCACCCGGCGACGAACGGCCTCGCGGAGAGAAATGTCCAGACGTTCAAGAAGATGCTTGCAAAATCCAACAGCCAGCTTCCATTGCAACACCGTCTGTCGGACATACTTTTTCAGTACCAAAACACACCGCATTCGCTTACGGATAAAACGCCATCGGAGTTGTTCCTGAACCGAGCGCCACGCACCAGACTTGCGAAGACGAAACCCAGTCTCGAAGCAAAAGTGCAAGATCGGCAATTAAACAGGAACAACAGCATGATGGAGCTTATTCACGCATTCGCAAGTTCGACGTCTACCAGAGAGTGAGAGTCAGAAACATGAGAGGAGGAATGGAGAAGTGGAGGTTGGGAACGGTGGTCAGAGTTTTAGGGCCAGTGACATAATTGGTCAGACTGCCAGGAAACAGGAGGCGGTCCGTTCATGTGGACCACGTGGTCGCGAATGATGACCACCCAGCTACACCAGAAAGTTGGAGCGATGTCGCGACTGCACCTCCCATTGTCGTGACATCCGAGCCAGAATCTGTAGTGGTCGATCCGGTTGATCCAGTCGATCCAGTAGGTCATGGAGGGCAAACAGAACAAGCACCTAAGGCACCTAACGGGTTAGGGTCACCAACACCGATTGTCCTTCAGTCGCCAGCTGCTGTTAGGCGTTCATCACGAGCTATCAAACCTGTTGTTAAGTTGAATTTGTAATTATTCACCCAATTACTCTTAATATAAGCTTGCTGTATTAGTCGCAGATGGTTCATTAGAATAGTTCTATTTTAAGGTGGAAAAATGTTGTATATTAATGTAACGGGTACTAGTTGTAAGTGTCCGTCCGTGTTTTGTACCGTTTCTGCAATACATACCAGAGGCACTCTGGGATACCGCTAACCTCATGTGTAGTTGATTACTATTCGTAATCTGTATCCTTAAACTTGCAAACTCCACAATACACAACAATGATAAACAGTGCTCAGGTTGTAAAATAGCTTGATCTATATTACTTTGCAAAAATTAAAATACACTTTTTTAAATGTTTTTAAAAGTTAGGCTTGAGCCCGTTATAACGATAACTGCTTTTATAAGTCGATGTATTTAACAATACTTTATTGCCGACTTAATTTCGTTTACACCAGGTCAACGCGCATCATGGCGCCAACACACAACAACACGACGTTGGCTTTTTGTGTAGCTACTGGCATGCTAAGATCCACCTCATTCGCCAGGTGGCGTTTCAGTTTATCACGTCAATTGTAATATCGTCATATCCCCCTCTTTTTACACTCAAATGTTCCACTTTTCACTTCATTTCAAAGTCTTTGAACTTTGTTGGAAGTTTCACTGGACGCCTTGGCCACTGCATGCTAAGATCCACCTCATACGCCAGGTGGCGTACGTTTCAGTTTATCACGTTAATTGTGATATCGTCACACCCGTGTCAGTAGTAAAACCAAATTTGCGCTGACCCAACGCACTTAACCACTCGGCCACAGAGACTGACGGGAAAAGGATTAACCGGTTATGCTAAATTTTACTGCTCTTCCTCCATGTGCTCCCGCGCACGCACATACGCGCGCGCCAAAGCGCGCGCGCGCACACACACACTCACCCCCCACACACACAAACGAACATGTGGGGGAATTTTGTCTGACTGGGGGACAATGCCCACTTTGTATTTTTAAAACGCCAGAATTGCAGCCATACATGATGTACACAGTGCACACACAGCGCGCACGCACGCACTCACACGCGCGCGTGCGTCTCTCGTTACCTGTTCCTGCACTGTGATGAGAACTCGATCGGGCGACACAACGTGACGTAATGGAACGCGCGCGTAATTTCAGCATTTCTAACGTCATAATGGACAGATGGCGCAACCATAATCGAAACGAAAGGTGTGACGTTGGTATTCTATGACATGACTCACTCAGTCGTCGCTTCCACTATTCTTTTCTCTTTCAGCATCCTTTTCAAAGGTGACCTTTAAGTGCGTTGAAGAGACTGGAAATAGAAACTAGTAATGTTTACGGCAAACGTCTAGCCTCCATGCCACATAAACACCGAGAACAGTTACATATGTTTCGGTTTCACTTAATTAATAATCGGACAGGGAGGTTCACCAGCTTTTGCACAAGTTTGCTTGTAAAAGCGTGCCACGCGCAATGCCTGAATTAACGAACACTTTCTTCACTTCAAACAGTCTGACCAGTCGATAGTATATTTGGTTTTATGGTATTTGTTTTGGTCTGGGATAGCACATCTCCAACAAACATTCATCACATTTGAGCGAGAGACTCAGGTGCAATCGAGTATGACTTCGCAAGAAAGGGTTGGTAGTGTTTGATATATATATATCGCTCTCTCTCTCCTCTCTCCTCTCTCTCTCTCTCTCTCTCTCTCTCTCTCTCTCTCTCTCTCTCTCTCTCTCTCTCTCTCTCTCTCTCTCTCTCTCTCTCTCCCCCAGCTCCCTCCCCCAGCTCCCTCCCCCAGCTCCCTCCCCCAGCTCCCTCCCCCTCCCTCCCCCCTCCCTCCCTCCCTCCCTCCGTCCCTCCGTCCCTCCCTCCCTCCCTCCCTCCCTCCCTCCCTCCCTCTCTCTCTCTCTCTCTCTCTCTCTCTCTCTCTCTCTCTCTCTCTCTCATATATTGCGCTGTCGAGGGTTATAATGTTGGAGATGTTTCATGATGTCGAAGGGAGTGCTGTTTGGTGAAGGTTTTTCCCACTCCCGATATGCTTAGAGTTGAAGAATTTTCGATTTAAAACCAAGCACAATTCATTGCTTCCAGGCGAAACTAGTCCCCCAAGAGGAACTTTTCTCGATGGATGTAGATTCCTTCGCCGCCACCACGTCCCACAATGTACGGGTTTACTGCGTGCTAAGTTGAATTCAAGTGTAAAAATGTTAACGTGTAATCGATGCTAGATATGTTCCCATCATTTACCGTCCAGTGCGACCGGATTGTATATTTGTAAACCGCAGACTCTTCCTTCGCACTTGCTAAATACAATGTTAGCTAATGTCAATATACTGTTCTTAGATCACACGATCATTGTGTTTATTGTATTGATTCAACGTATAAAACATGGGAAGGGACAGAGCTTCTACTAGCAACGCGAGAATTTGACGGTACGCAATGTAAATGGGCAAATATGTGTATGTAGCTTCATTCCAAACATGTTATCATAAGCAAAGTCATTATATGTGACAGTGGTTCTCAAACTTTTGTGAGCCATTACGCCTTTTTGACATAATTTATCCTAAACGACCCCCTCCCCGCCAACCTTACTCATGCCAAATGAACTACTGGGTACTATAAATGCGATAATCGTAGTATTTGTAATCTATTTTATAGCAGGTGGACACAAAAATATGTTTTTATAATACATGTTGTTCCGTTTAATGGGTGATGCTGCATACCAGTGGCAAGCCTCTTTATTATGGGTTTTGTATAATACAGCGAGGGCACATCGAAGGTTATGCTCCACCTACGTCTTGTTTCAAAATGTCGTCTTGCTGTGTAGAAGATTGGGTAGCACAGCCCCACAGTTTGTGCGAATGATAGAAAGTCTGTGAAGGCCAGATCACACAAGTTAAGGTAGACAGCTTCAATCGTTGTCTAGAAGACTATGAGAATTGTGCTGTCGATTCAATTTCACTATGGCGCCTAAATTTTCTGTAATCACAGAAGCTCTGTCGGAGCAGCATCGTTGTTACCAGATGTAGGTGTCAGTGGAACAATGAACGGGTCAGTTAGTAGCCTATATGTCTGACTCGATATTTCACGGAAGTATCTTTCGAACTCCTGTTCCAATTAAGGCTTCCGGGTGCTCGAAGTTTGTATTTGTCCATCGCATGCATCCGCAACTTCTGAGTTATGATATATTGTTTACAACCCGACAAATGTACCCAAAGAAATGTTGCGCCTCCAATTTTGCGATTGTTGTTTTTCTGAGAGTTAAGCTGCTGAACATATCAACGAGGTGGGCTAGCTGTTATTCTAAATCATCTTATGGCCATGTTGAGAGCAGTTACATTTTGTTTATGTTGCCTGCAAAAGCTAGAGTTATTCTTTGAATGCGGCAATGCTGTCAATACCATTGGACAGCCAGGGACTTGCATGCAGAATAGAAAAAAATACTGAACAGAGTTCATGTCCAGACAGAGGTTCTTAAAAAGGCAAAGTGACTGATTTCCTTACTTCCATCATTCAGCTTCAATAATACAGATGGTTTCTTCATCACATATTTGCTTTTGGTTGTTAGCTCGATGTCATGGAAATATGATTCTTCATTTAAAGCACCACTTTGAATATGTCTAACGAACATTGGCAGTTAATAGCAAGACTGAATCTCGATAGTTTCACATAGTTGCATGCTGAACAAGTAAGTTTTTTTATAATTCATGTATCATCTTTTTCATCAAAGAAGGTTTGTCCATTCTGTGGTGGACAGTAGCTTTCAAAATAGAAATTTAACAGCTTTTTTAGCACTTTTCTCCCCCAAACATGACTGATCATCGTCTAGGAAAAATGTACAATCAGCTGTCCACAATAATGTGAGGTTTCTTTTCCTTTACTATTTCTATTATGGATTTTGAGATTAATAATAATAATAATAAGATAATTTCTATTGCGCCTTAATCCTTGGAAACCAAGTTCAGAGGCGCATAAAAACAAAAGGATGGATCAATCTCAAAATCCATAAGCATCATATTCCAGTTGTTAACAGATGGGTCAAGGTGCTAGGGAGCTATGATGGATAAGCAAGGTTGAAAAGATACGTTTTTTAATGTCGACGGAATTTTTTAACATGTTCAACTGATCTAACACTAAGAGGGAGCATATTCCAAAGAGTTGGTGCAGCAACAGAAAAAGCACTAGTTTCAATGTTAGTGTTGACTCTAGGAACAAAAAGTAGTTCAGAACTAGATGGTCGAAGCTGGATGCGTTTTCCTACAGGAGTAAACAATGAATGCAAATAAGATAGTTGCTTACTGGATACTGTCTGGTATGTAATGATACAGATCTTAAATAGTATATGATATCGTACAGGAAACCAATGCAGACTTCAAAAGTGATTGACCAAACCTGTTGTCTTGAGCTTGGTTTCCAAGAATTTAATAGAAGTTTTCTTATTATTATTACAAGATAGTTTCCTTTCGCAACATGTGCTACAACCAACCAGGGGTGAGAATGTGTTAGATATAGTTTTGTTCTCACAAAATGAATTAGTTAACAATGTCAAGATATGTGAGCCACTGGGAGTAGTGATCACAACCAGATATATTTTACCATCAAAGTAAAATCAGAAAGGAATAGTAAAAAGCAGTACAGGAGAAATGTCCACAAAGGAACATATAAGGACACGAGGAAATATTTAGCAAAGATAGACTGGAATAATACACTGAAGAATAAGACAACAACAGAATGCTGGAATATCTTAAAGACTGAAATTGAGTGCATCGTCGATAAATTTGTTCCCTTGAAAAAAACAAGGGAAGCGGTCCAAAAAGAAACACTTATCGAAAGAAGCCATTTCAAAAATTAAGTACAATTAAACAAATGATGTGGAAGTCATATAGACCTACTGGAAATGATGAAGACTACAACATTTACAAAGAAGCACTTAACCAAGCTACAGTTGAAATTATCAATTCAAAGTGAAGTTATGAACACAAATTAGCATGTAATAGAAAACATGACAGCAAGAGTGTTTATGCATATGTTCGAAGCAAACAGAATGTTCAGGATAAGGTCAGTCCTCTAGAAGATAGTGCTGGAAATATAATATCAGACGGATTCTTAATGGCAGAAGACCTGAATGAGTATTTTAATTCGGTGTTTACCAAGGAAGATATTAGTTCACTGCCAGTACCAGAGGCTAAATTCAAGGGGGCAGAATCAGACTATTTATGACAGTTAATTGTAATCCGGGAAATGGTAGCTAAGAAAATAAGGGCTATGAAGGATAATAAATCACCTGGAGTGGATGGGATTCCACCCAAACTATACTATTGGAAATTGTAGAACAAATTAGCATATTGCTTGCAACAGTTTTCAATTTTTTATTAGAAGAGGGAGTGGTTCCTTTAGAATGGAAAGAAGCAAACATTATACATAACTTGATAAACCCATCTCAACATGGGTTTCTAAAAGCGAGGTCATGCTTAACACATGTGTTATGTTTCTTGGACGATATCACTAAGTGGGTAGACGAGGGATCATCAGTAGATATCATGTACTTAGATTTTCAAAAAGCTTTCGACAAAGTGCCACATCAAAGATTACCACTTAAAGTAAAGGCTCGAAAGATAGGACTAGAGTACATGAAGTCACATTAGCAAAGGAGCAGTGTAGATTAGATATAAGAAAGTTCTCATTTTCACAAAGGACCGTAAATGAATAGAACATAATCATATACTGATTGTGTGGGTGCTAGTAGCGTGAATGTGTTTAAAAATAAAATCGACACATACCTCAGAAGGGCGGGATACAATTAGATAAAAAGGTTGGACTCTCAATAAGCCAAAGCCAAAGGGCGTCCTTGTACACCTGCCATCTAGAGTTACTTCTCTGAGTGGCATTTTGTAAAATCTTGTTGTTTTACTCTATGCTTCGCGGTTGCTTATTGCAGTACGAAGGCAGGCCTACTCGTCATGTGTGACAACTCTGCAGATGTCGAAGTAGTAATTCTACTGCGCATGCGTATTGCTATGTAAAACAAATGGCGAATTCCAGAACGGAGAGCTGCTAAGATTTTTAGAAAGAGATTTCACGTATTCATTTTATAGCTTTTGACAATAGTTTACATAGAATTACACAACCATGTCATTTAGGGATTTGAGAAGTAAGTGTGTTTCATAGTCATACTTATCTTTTTTAAACAACAAATAGTAGGAATCGGAAAGCGGCGATCTACCGGGGCAGTAGTACTAGTACTAGTAGTAGTGAGTAGACGTCGATAAACGAAGCCGAGGGATCGGGGTTGAAATTGCATATACTACTAGGGGACCAATCTTGTGTCCAGTCACTTTTGGCGATGTTTTAGTTTTACTTTGTGACCTAACCATGAAAACGACCACTTAAAGCCCCCAAACTTCTCCACACATCTTACATACATATACGCTATGTTACAAAAACAATCCTCTTACATTCCCATAACGATCAAAATTCACAAAACAAACTCAAGTAAAACTCTACATTACCAGCAGCGACTACCAGTAGCTCCGCTGTTACCGTAAAATCGATATTGTGTCAAGGCATTACAAACACGTGCACACAAAGTCATGTGTAAAGTTTTTATTTTCACACGGGGACTCGATGCACACAGTAACGATTTGCGCGATGGGTAAGATATGTGAGGAGATGTTTTGCGACTGTAATTACCCGTTTTCGTGGTTAGGTCAGAATGTAAAAGATCGCCTCGCTTTTTGCCATTATAACAAAAACGTTATCAAATTCTTTTGTAAGATATAGTTACTGGGTCGTGGTTCGACCCACACCACAATCCGTCACTTTGAATCTCGCAAGATCTGGTCACTAACTCTGTGTATGACCAATGAGAATTGAGTGTAACTTCCCTATGCAATTACATCACGTGCATCAACATGTCTTTTTCATTGGTTATAACCTCTAGCATGGTAAATGTTCTTACCAGACTTTTCACGCGGCACTGTGTTTTCATACGGAAACTACGTATTTCACTAAAACCAACTTTTCTAACTATTAATTTGCATAACATGAAACAAATAAGTGATACAGAGTTACAATGTTGATATTTTTCGCAAAGGTTTCTTCAGTTGTTATGAAAACAGCATGTTTATATTATTGACACGATCGGCGACAAGACCATGTTATATGTGCTAAATTTCTAACACCTATTCTGTCCAATTTTTGTAGACAACACCCAGAGACAGCAGTGTCAGCTCCCACTCTCAGGACTCAGCCTGCCTTTGGTGCTTCATGACCAGGGCTGGTGCCCATATCCATGACCAGCACCACCCCACGCCCTATCCATTTCATGTGCCCCACACAAATCCATCTATTCAGCAGTGCTCAAACTATCTTCCCTTGCTAATCTACCTATTCCGGTGCGTACGTACTCCCTGAAACCAACAATGGTCTTCAATATGTTGAAGATGGTTGATAATCCGGAAGAAAAACAACAAACTGTTGGAAGAGTTGTTTTGAGTAAAGTACTTACAAAAATATCGGTCTTCCAGAATACATCTCCCAGATTTCCGCTGAAAATCTTCAACAGTGCCCCCAGTCAACAACCATTGTAACGTGGCTACAAGCCTCCATTACATTTACCATTTTGAATTAACTACTAGTACATTACATTTCACAAAATATGCATGGATAAAAAAGAATGTCCAGAAACCATGATGTTTGTTTTATCCATTTGTAGACTTCACTGAGATGATGCGGGCACTGGGCTACACAAGGCTCATTTCAATGGAGAACTTCAGGAGACCCAACTTCCCACTCGTGGCTGAAGTCTTAATATGGCTTGTTCAACGGTAAGAGAAAGAGATACAATGATGTGTTTAAGAACCTGAAATGTGAGCAAGTTTCAAAATCAATTAAGTAATTTTCAAAATAAGATTTCTTTGAAGATGTCATATTAAACTCTTTGACCATGAATACATTGAACTTCTTTAGATTATACTAATATTTCAGATCAAGCTTGTGTGTATTAATACATTTGGTAGTAAAGTTGATATTACTAGTAATAGCTATAAAACATAACAAATTAAACATTTATTTTGGCGAGAATGGCCAGTATAAAAATTATCTGTCTATTTATCCAAATAATGACAGTTGAGTAGTGTTGATGTGAAGGAATCAAAATTATTTGCAGATATGACCCAAATGCTGACATCCCGACGGACACAGACATGGAACAGGACCGAGTGATATTTATCAAGTCTGTCGCTCAGTTCATGGTGGGTAGCACTCTTCTCACTCCAATACTCTACGATTCATCCACAGTCATAGAAGGTGTCATGGCGTATCATATACACTTTGCCATCTTTAAATGTGGAATGTTCTACTTCCTTGTCTGTTGTCTTGTTGGGTGAAACATTCAAATTGTGAACAGGATTATTAAACACAATTTGCCAGGCCAGGCAGTGCACTGTCAATGTATATATTCTAGTGTTAAGAAAAATGTTCATTAATAGATAAATGAGTGACAGATGAGGTTGTTCTAACCCACAGAGATTTTCAGAAACGTATAGGTCCTTCCTGGGTCACAGATAAACAAACCTTTGAAAGTTTGGTACCCGAGATACCAAAGTCTAGCAGAAGTAGTGTAGCATACATAGCAAAGTTTCAATTGCAGTAAGATCTCTCTTGATGTAGAGGTTGAATTAGAGGCTACTTAAAATTGTGATATAGAATGTGACCTGTCACAACGAACTGAGTATTGAGTTGCACTAGCCCTTTCTGCATTCTAGCAAGGCAGCTGTCTAGCAGTCTAGGTCATGTCCTATCAATGTTGTGATTTTGGCAAAAATGCATACCTTAACTTGTAAACCTGTTTCTCAAAATGTTGCTTTTTAACAATTTGAACAATTATTGAAAAACTACTGAAAATATTTCGACAAATGAGATATTGTTTTAAAGGTTATAATCTGTCGAATCAAAAAAGTATAAAACTGTTCTGATTGGTGTTGCCAGGCAACAAAGGCTCATATCAAGATGAACACAAAGAAACTGTACCAGGCAGACGGTTATGCGGTCAAGGAATTACTCAAAGTGACCGCTGTCCTGTATAATGCGGTCAAGTCAAACACCAACAGCTATGACCCCAGCAATGAGGAGAGCAGCAGTATGGTCACGTTCGACGTCTCATTAAAGGTGGGGCAAAAATACCGAAACGGTTTCTGTTTGACATGTTTAGTTGGGCTCCACATGCCGTATCAGTACGTCTACAAGAGTCGATGAAGTGAAGGGGTTGGTCAAAATAAGAGCAATTGATGAATAAATCCACAATCAACATTCTGCCAAAAAGTGTTAATAAAAGTAATAAGTATGCATTACATTTCTATGGTGGCATGACATTGGCTAGGTCAAACATTCCCACATATGGTTCTCGCTGTTTGGCGTCCATTTTGGTGATATACCTTGTTGCTCGGCAAAAGGTCACATGATTGATAGGTCAGTTGTAAATTGTGCTTCTTGGTGTGTACTGTATGTGGTGCACATATAATGTCGCGTTCATGTATCCAATTCATTAGTCCAGCCTTTGCATAATTGACATTCATTTTTCTATGTATTTATTAGTTACTGTTAGTTAATATGGTGGTGAGCTGACGTGTTTATGTAATTGCTTTGGTGTTTTCAGCTTAATGAGTTGAAGGTGGCTAGGAGACTGGCATCTGAGATCACAGCTAAAGGCGCCAGTCTCTATGACCTACTTGGCAAGGAGGTCGACCTTAGGGTAAGACCATATGCCATAGACAATGTAACACTAGCTGAACATATGTTTGGTTCAGTTGTAGGTAATGTGACACTAGCTGAACATATTTGTTCACAGTTGGTTCAACCGTAGATAAGAATTGTTACACTTAAAAACGTCATATTCTTTCAAAATATTAAAATTTTAATATTGTAGTCACATGTAGGCTGCCAGTGGGTATGTGGATTATACTTAGGAGTGTTTGCAGAAGTTTGCAAAGAACCAGAATCCATTAAGCATTATGTGGGGTTTGGTCATCACTACATATCGTGGGCAAAATAAATCGGTACAGTGGTGCCCCCTAGCGACTGAAACATTAATGCAAATTGATACAGATAGCAATTTTGGATTATGAGCATCACTCATGGGGGGTTAAACCAGTGCTAAACACATGTTTGTTTACTTCGCTGACTTATGAGATTGTCCTTTATTGCTTTGGTTGCTGAACATTCATCAGGATAGTTCATTTCTATGCAAATTAATTCTTTTTAATATATCCCATCCATGAATTTACCTTGTGGTCTTGTGGAGGCTTTTATCGATGTGACACACCAACTTCATCAGTTCATGTGACGTCATCGTACATGTGAGAAAACAGAACACCGCACAGAGAACTTGTAAGAATTTGTGAGAGAGATGACAAAACTAAAAGTGGAAGATGGCGAAACATTTGTGTCATGCGATGTTGTGTCACTGTTCACGAAGACACCTATCAAAGGTACACCCTAAGGGCAAAGTGGAGCCAGAGGAACTGGCGTATCAAATACCATGTGGTGTTGAATATATTAGGGAGACGGGAAGATTGTTCAAAACGAGACTTGAGGAACATAGAAAGGATGTCGTCAACACAAGGAAAGAGAAATACACGAGGAGCGAGAAAAAAGATCAGTGTCGACCATCAACAAATCCGCCCTCACAGACCACGCAACAACACAAAGTCATATCATGGACTGGGAGGAAGTGAAAATAGTGAACAAGGAAGTCAACAGGTGAACACGGCAAATAAAAGAAGCCATATGGATCAGAAAGGCCAGGACATCAATCAATCGAGACAAGGAATATTATGAACTATATCAGATGTCCGATGATCGCATACGTCACATGACCTGAAGAAGTTGGTGTGTCACATCGATAAAAGCCTCTACAAGGTAAAATCACATATTGTATATGTTTAAAATAACTAATTTGCATGTCCTTTACTGCTGATGTAAGGGGCTTGAGAGTAATGTGAACGAGATGTCTGAGGTGTGTTTGTGCAGGAGATCCGTTCCTCAGTGATCAGTCGACAGCTGGAGATCAACGAAGTCGAGCGTGGTCTCGCAGCTTGGATCGGCTCTGTTGAGGTACGTCGTATGGATGCAGTGTTGTGTTAGTGGACGTGTCGGTGCCCTAGAGGTGTGTGCAGATACACACATTATACTCTCTGGTACATATAAAATGGTAAAAGTGGACTGGATTAAGCAGTCTCGTTAAAAACTGCATTGCTTCATGGGTGAGCGTTTTTGTATTATGACAGTGATTCTTATTTTTTGCTTGTTCTTTGTTATCATCAATATGTAATTTCTTTGTTATGTTTCTGTATTATGTTGTCATAGTAACTGTACTATGTATCATATGACAGAGACCCACACTCTGTTTTATAATATAATACAGACTTAGGGCTGACAGTTAGTGCTGACATGAAGTTTTCAGAGCAGTGTGGAATTGCAGCTTCAAAAGGAAATCAAATCCTTGGATTGATTAGGCGAAATATAGCATATAAAGAAAAAGAACTAATAATACCGCTGTACAAAACAATAGTTAGGCCTCATTTAGAATATTTAGAATATTAGAATATAAGCATACTTTCTACTGGTATCAGGTCATTGTGATCATCGTCTTTGCAAACTACAACAGCACTAAACAGTATTTTGTATCCTCCTACCAGACAGAGATTCGCAAGACACAGCAGGCCATCGATAATGTTGCATCGGACGAGGCGAACCTGGAGGCCAGGATCGAGCGGAAACGCAATGAGTTGGAGCGCAGCCAGAAGCGACTACAGACCCTGCAGAGCGTCAGGTGAGAGACTCGTTCAGTCTCAGTCATCTGCTGATTAGAGACTTTGCCTTGTTCCGGTAGCTACTTAAATAGTGCACTGACTAGACTTGAGGACTTTTTTTTCAGACAATTGACATGATTTCTGAACCTGTCTTTGTGCATCTGTGTTTGCGAATGTTTTATAACATGATTCTGCATCTCACCTACTGCATTGATAGCAAAGGTTTGTCCTGTTCGGGCCTCGTAGAGAGGTATACAACTCGCAGAATGCCACCTCCAGTTATAAAACCTTTCAGAGCTGTCCCTTAATCCTGCAGACGTTAAGTTTACCAAACATTATATCCTGACCAAAATGTACAGTGTGTAATATTTATGTGACAAGAAATTGACCTTGACATAACAAGCAATTTCTATGTTGGTATCCATGATAATCGGTTAATGTTATAAATCCTGATAAGGGTGTTTTTTGCAGAAAGTTTCATTGAGTCCATTAATCATACAGCATTGCCCTTATTTGTTGTCCAGTCGTCAAGGTGATCCACCATCTTGGCTATACACAATCGGATGTTGTGTATTGTTTACCATGGAACCGAAACGATGCAGCAGTATTTTGATGGATAGTGACATCTCTAACGTCTGACAGTAATACACAAGTTCTTAAGATGATTGGCCAAAGTTGTCCAGCTGAAAAACTAGTGGGCTGTTTCCCTCAATTGATTGCAATAGACGCTGATGTGCCTTCTGGAAGTTGTTGTGTATAGCCAGCCAAAAGCCATTGCTAGGATATGCGGCCGCATGTGTCGTAATTGCTAATGGACTCAATGGAGAATAGAATTCCTATGTAAAAGTTTCTTATTTATAATAACATATCTTGTTAAATAGGTGAGGATACACTAACTTCAATAAACACCTGCGGTTTAAATGGTTAAAATATAGATTTGTACAACAAACCAAGTGGTGTAGACATGAATAATAGTAGGTGTGACATGTGTATCCTACAATAATCTCTCATGTGAGTGGTAATCTGCAGACCTGCCTACATGGATGAGTACGAGGCGTTAGAGGAGACGCTGCAGAAGCTCTATGATGACTTCATGATGAAATTCCGCAACCAGGCATATCTGGAGCAGCTGTTGGAGGAACACGACCGCGTGGAGCAGGACAAGACCGAGGTGGGTGGAGCACCAAGGGAGCATTCATTATTTCACACCATGAAAATGGAAAATCCACCCCACCCAAAAAACCAGTGCGTTTAAATCTGACCATGGTGATAATTGTTGTTGGCAAATTTTGGTGCACTGAAAATGGACCCAACATTAAAATCTGACCCACCCCTAAAACATTCTACGTACTGAAAAGCCCACATGTACAGCTGTACATCCTCATTCTACTAATCGGTGGACGAGATTCGAATAAACAGGACATTTTGCCACAGCAGGAATTTGGTGTTTCCATCCTGGCCATTTAGAGTTCATTATACAGGTGTTGACTGCTGAAAATATTCTTTGAGAAATTGATTCAATAGTTTAATAACTATTATCTCTACTAGCCAAAATTCCCAGTTTTCTGGAATATTTGGAAATTGTGTTTGTTATGACATAAATTTTTGTAACAGTGTTTTATGTTAAAACAATTACGTTGAATGTCTCCAACTGATTACCTTGCAACCTTGGAACAATTGCAAAATAATATGTGCAATATTGTGAACAATTGATTTACATAACATAAAGATTGAACCCTAAACAATAAAGGCATTGCGTTTATTCCAAAGGGTCGTACATTAATCTCTGAAAGTTTGGTACCCGAGCTGCAAACTGTCAAGGAAAATTGTAATGTACACGTACATTCACACATACACTAGCTCGATTACAGTTAGACGGCGTTGAGATGTGCAAGAATATAAGTGAAGTGAAGCAGGTGATGAGTGGGTGTGTCTTGTAGGGGATGGAATTGGGACTGCGGAAACTGGCCGAGAAGATCCGTACAGAGGAACAACAGCTGGATATGGGCGTACCTGCCATGGTGGGCAGTGATGACGAATTCGAAGTTGAGGGTGAGAGAGATGTTTTCTGAACATATGTGACCTATCACAGCAAACCGGGTGTTAAGTTGCATACCCCCGGTAGGTCTATTTTGTTGTTATTGTTGGGTTTGCTTATCCTTTGTAGCCTTGATGGATTATCTATAGACAGCTCTTTTGTTTGTTAGTCTCCCCACTCGCCAGACGTCTGCTCCCATCCATTCCTCTGTGTCCTTCTCCCATTGTCTCCTAGGTCTTCCTCTGCTTCTGTTGCATTCCACTTTTCCTTCCATTATTAGTCTCTAGAAATTTATGCTGTTTCACATGGCCGAAATAACTTAGTTTCTGTTTCTTTACAAAGTTCAATAAAGTCCCGGGTATAACATCGAGCTCATCTGCGTTGAATTCGTTAGTTCTACATTCAGTCCACGAAACTCGTAATATCTTTCTATAACACTTGTTTTCAAATGCATTTATACATTTAGTAATGTTCTTATTAAGAGTACAGGTTTCGCATCCATACGTAGCAGTACACGAGCCAAAAAATCGTTGACTAGCTCATGTCCCATCAGTTTGGTGATTTTGGCAGTAATGCATGCATAACTTATGATGTTGTCTTTCAATGTCCAGTTAATTTTCCTCAACTAATAATCCAAAACTAATAAAGATGTGCATTTGTTAACCCACATATTAAAACAACAGTATGAGTCAAGATGACTTTGTTTCTCAAGACGCCGCTTGATAGAATTTGCTTTAGTTATAGCAATACATAAAATATCTGCTGAAATATTTCAATAAACGAGGTATCATTTCAAAGCTTATGACATGTGGAATCCAAAATGATACACAACTCCATTTCATACAGTTATTACAGTAGTCAGAATATGATGTTCATATCAAAACACAATGAAGCGTATTCACCAGTTTTTTGTACGAGAGTGTTTTGTTGCCGTCGCCAGGTATCGTTGATGACCAGGATGACAGCGGTGAGAGTGAGGAGGAAATGGGTCCACCCAAACAACGACCTCAACACAACCGACAGCGACAAGGTACATCCCACACTCTACCCAAATCAGGCATCGGGTCAATTCCGTTATTCCAATTCTAGTAAATTAAAAAAACAGTGACTTGCTATTCTGCCTAGCCAAAAAATTATTTCAAATTATCAATTCCAATTTTTTTTTTATTCTAAGGAAAAGTTCAATGCCAATTAGTTTTAACACAGGTTTATTTCTACAGGAAAAGTGTGTGCATAATCATACTTAATCAGATATGATTAAACAACTGGTAGTGTTCGTTCCGCATCGCACAAATAAGTTTGAGTTCATTGGCTCATATCTGCTGTTGCCAAAAATTTTATTTAAAATAATTACAGTTCCTACTGACTTTCAAGATCAATTCCAATTTTGGAATTTAGGGTTGATTCCACTTCCAAGTTCAAGATCAATTCCAATTTTGGAATTTAGGGTTGATTCCACTTCCAAAATGGAACTGACCCCAAGGCTGAGTCTAAGATAACTAACTCTATTGTTGTTGCCTCATTTCATTTGTTTACCACTCTACTGTCAGTGAAAATCACCCTATTTCATCACAGCTCAGTCATTTGTGACACTATTTATTGGGTGCGGTAGCATAGTGGATAGAACATCTGACTCGATCAAAAGATTCCCCGTATGAATCCTCTCGTTGGGAAAATTTGTTCACTCTACATTGCTCCAGTTCACCCAGCTGTATGAATGAGTACCTGGCGATAGACAGTGGTAGATATATGTGTCCGAATAGTCTTTGCCTATTAATTGCAGTGGGCGGAGTGGTTCCGAGGGAGGAGAGTGCAAAAATCCGAGGAAGCATGGGCATGAACCTAGAGAATGATGATGATGATGACGACGACGACGACGATGATGACGAGAATGTAAGTCACCTGCTGCCAGAGCACAACCTATGCTAGTTACACGCATGCATATATGCAAGCACACAAATATTTACAGTACTTACACACACCTATATGTGTACATGTATATGAATGTATGTAATATGTATATTAAAATGTGTCTTGCATTCTGTTATATTTATAACTATTATATATATATATGTGTGTGTGTGTGTTTGTAATATTATACAATAATGTATACATACATACTGTACACATCATTTGGTATATGAAGGACAAACACACACACTTTCAGTTGATATATTGATATTGAATGACATTATATTTCAAGCATTTGTGATGTTCTTTGAAGTAATTCTCGCATTTCAGTCCTATCACGTTCATTGTGTTTTTTCACATTCTTTTTTGTGTCCAATGCTTCGTACTAACTCTTCCTTACTTATTTGCCTGATCTTTCAAAATTGATAACTTATTTTTCTAAGGATTCCGAAGATGAGTTGGATGACATTGACAATGACGACTCGGACGAAGATGACCTTCAGATGGGTCACGACCCCCGCATGAAGATGCAGCAGACGCAACCAGGAAATATGGACAGCGACAACGACTTCTGATTACTTCATATTAATGATAGATTACCACAATAAATTTTATTACTGAATTGCTGTAATTAGGAAAACCTGAAGAGTTTTGTAATTATTTCAGTTCATTGGACTGTTAATTAAGGAAATGCTTCACATCTGAGGGTTACTTTAATTTGGTTACTGTTAAACAAAAACAGTTTATTTGTGTATTTATTGTTAATGCTGTTATTACACTGATATAAGCAATAGAAGTGTTGTTATTATGATGTATTTATTGTCATCGCTGTTATTACACTGATACAGACATATAAATGTTGACGTTATTTATTCACACAAGTACAGTATGAGATGGAACTTCCATCGTCATCATCGTTCAAAATTGTGCATGTCGGCATGCATATGACATTTAATAAAAAAATTAATTGTGCTTTAAAAATACATTGATGTACAGTGTTGAAAGAAAAGGCTGTCTCCCATCCCAATTAAACCAGTTTTGTTTAACATTTATGTTTTGAAATGGAGCAACACACTGAAAATAAATACTATAATGTAAGAACAATACTGTTATGTTTACTATTTTATCATCACTGCGATTCATAAACTTGCACCAATATGACTCCGGGACTGATTTTGTACAAAGGTCCACTGCCAAAATTGTGTTGATGAGCAAGATACCTATCCTGAAAAAAGCACTGCAAAAATTGTGTTAATGAGCAAAATACCTATCCTGAAAAGGTCACGACAAAATTGGGTTGATGAACAAACTACCTATCCTGAAAAAAAGCTTCTAAAATTGCGATGATGAACAAAATACCTATCCTGAAAAGAGTGCTGCCAACTTGATATTGATTTGCTGCACAATGGATAATATGTTTGAATCATACTTGGCAAGAAGAGGTAGTTAGCAGTAAAGGGATAGGGTGGGGAGGATGCAAGGAAGGGGGCTAGGAGGCAGACATGCATACATTATGATCAGAATTTTGAAGAAACGAGGGAGAGTCATATGGTAATGATCAGTATTTGGGGTAAGACGAGGCATCATGATGCAGCTGTACCGTGAGGCATGCCTCATGGTGTATTTTATTAAATCTGCACGATTGCAAGAAAGACACTTTAAAAATAATTTTGACCACTCCAATTTTAAATGGCATAAAATTGTCATTTCCTAATTATGCTGCACAACGGCACCTAATAGACACAACAACATTCTGAATTGGTGAGTTGATTTAAATACTGTAAGAATTTATCGGATAAAACGTTTAAATGGAATAAGACAGCATTTGTTTAATGTTGTAGTGCAAATAAATAAACCAAGTGTATAATTGTGTTATATATATTTGCCAACTTTTAACATGGAGACATATCTATGTGCTTCTGTTGTAATTATTAATTGTTTATGATACAATGTAAATTCACAGGTGTGAATTAGCCACTGGCTTTCCTTGTGTGGGCGTCGCCCTTTATTTAAATTATTATCCAGCCTTAATTTTATTTACATAAATGGTAATTGTCAACTACTACACACCAGTTATTGAAGCCAACAAATACTCTTATGGCACAAAATATAAATCACACCTTTTTTTTTAGTAAACAAACCCAGACTAAATTTTGCTTAATTTATTGCTCCACTAAAAACTCAAGACACTACGTCTCTGCCGCTGGGAGAATACAATTTATAAATATTGTGTGTTTCCCTTTCTTTCCTCGTAAATGTGTTGCTGTTTTTCAGTGTTTATGGGAGAAGTCGGTTGCCACTCAACAAGATCAAAGATTGGTCTGGTAGGCCATCTAGTGGTCGAACTGCAAACTATTCCCAAGTTCCAAAACAATGCAAAACCAGCGGAGGTCGAAATAGTTGTGTCCGCATACTGATTTAATGAACAGTTTGTATGTTAATATGAATGCTGTGTACGTTGTTTTGTATTCATAATAAGATATTCTGGTGACAGTTACCAAGAACAGTTGCTCGGGAATGCCGCAAATTGATAAATTAAGTATAATTTCGGGGGCATTATTCTTTGCCGCCGATACATTTGCAATCGCCAGTTTAGCGATGCCAAACTGGATTGTATCAGATGTTGGAGGTACGTGATACACTGATTATTAAGTACCGATTATTATGTACTAGCCGTTCAATAATTGACACTGTGCGACATGTCTACAAGATGTTGATTTTTTAACAGGGCGATAATACGGGTGATGTGTGTATTTTTGGCAATCTGAGACGGAGTAAATTATTTGCGTAATAAAATTATGAAGATTACGGGTTAGGATTAATAATTTAGGCCAGTTGAATTTAAATAAAAGATTACCATATTTGAAGCTAGCCTTGCGGAATGCTTGTCTAGAATTTCATGCATTTTGTATTGGAGATAATTTCAGTCTTCACATGACTAGGCAGGGGCAGGATAGGCCCAGGGCTAGGCTAATGAACTTGGACCTTGGGTCAGTATCAGGTACAATTCCATGAAAGCGTTTGTGTAAATGTATAACATCTGAATGTAGATGACTCACCCAACCCATACAACAATATTATCTACTGTACAGTTGAATATTTATGTTGCAGGTTCAACCTACATTGGGTTGCTACAAACCTGCCTTACAATCCACGGTCGTGAGACATCATGCTTTACTCCAGACCACCTGCGCTCCGAGTGGATCCTCACGTTCCTGTGTATCACGGCAGGCATTCTGTGCATCACAGTCACTATAGTGCTGCTCGGTGTCTCCTACTGGATGTACAATGTCATGAAGTTTGCCCGCTGGCTCGGTTTTGTTGCAAGTGAGTTGTGAAACACTAAACTTGTGTCACCACAAGAGCTTTATACTTTAACTTACTAACTATTTTTTCCTGCATCATTGTTGTAGTCATTATGGAGTGTTCATTGTACACCCAGGATTCAATTTTAGTTCTCTATTAATTTCACGCAAGTTTTTTTAGTTCTGAACTGAATCCAGATCTGTTGGCAGATGTGGCATGCAACTGGTGGAGGTATTTCATTATATAAAAAATAAATGTTTGGTGGTGATTGATAAATGGGTGATAATGTATTGTATTTGCGTGGACTACAATGGAAGGGTATTGCAGATTAACGACAACAACTCTAGTGGTGTAGTAATTGTTTAAATATAACTAAGTGAATGTATTTGCCCAGGTTCTTACACCAGCAAAGGGACTCTAACACAGATCCTTTCAGTTTATATTCTAAAGTTAAATCTTAAACTAAAACTGTACTACCAATCTACCATGTACTGTGTGTTTCTAAATGACACTGCATTGTGTAAAAGGCCATGCAGCACTGTTTTCTCTGTCGAATGCTACTTGTGTATGTTTGATTGCATGGCCAATTATTGATAAGTGAACTTTATATTATTTGACTATTTATTTTACCTCTCAAGAAACTTCCTCCTGGCCAATGTCACAATTCAGTGTAACACATCAATAATGTCATTCTGCTGATGAAGACCATGCGATGTGGTCAACAAATACAAATAAAAAACAAATTTTCTTGAGAGGTAAATATGTCAAATAATAAGAACCAAGAAACCGGATTAAGAACATTAAACCTACCGTCTCTTGTTGCAGTGATCATGTTCTGTCTGGCTGCTGTTATTTTCCCGATTGGGTTCAACATGGACCAGATAGGCGGCGAGGCGTACCAGCTTCCCAGTAGCTACCAAGTCGGCATCTCCTACATCTTCTTCGTGCTCGCTCTCTGGATCACTGTCATCTCAGAACTGTTTGCTGGCAAAGTCTGTCTGCCACACTTCTAGAGGCATCTAAGAGATCATCTCAGAATGTTGATGTCCAATATCAGACAAAATTACTTTCATCTAACCTCAGGTGAATGTGACGGTAACACTATATTACAGAGTCAATCCGAAGCGTAAAATATCAATGTTCGACGCCATACAAAACTTCCTCTGAACCCCCTGCCCCAAACAAAAGTAATTTTGTCTGATATTGGACATCAATGTTCTGAGATGACCCCTGACATGTCACGATGGACATGTCAGGGATGGTCTCATAAATATGCAAAGTAAAAAAATTACGTGGTTCAACCCCGTTCCTCTGTCAGTAGGTGGTGTGGAACTCATGATTTTTATGATTCAAAATTGCTATTAGCATCAATTGGCATTAACGTGTTCCACAAGGTGGTGCCACTATAGCAGTATATTTTCTCGACAATACGTGATGACGACCAAACCCCATCATACGTGATGCTTAACATATTTCCGGACGTACCAAGACACCCCTTAGAATAATAATGCTGTTGCTTACTACAGCTATGTGTTGTACAAGTTGGAATATATTAATGTTTATATGAAAAAGGGTGATGTTTAGAGTTAAATCGATTGGCCAAGGGTGGAAATAATTAGTAAAATCATCGTGAAAATTACATATTTTTAATTTGTTTGCAAATAACTTCAATATTGCTGCCTCAACACAAAAATTGCATTGGACATAAAAGTTGCTACTCCAAATCCACAGAGACATATTATGTTGACGTAGGGTGAACGGTTCAGAAGTTAGGGCTGTTTCAAGATTGTTGTTTTAAGGGTGGGTGGTTGTTGTACACCCGGACCAAAATGTTACCTATCAGGCGGTATCGAAACGTAAACTTTTACAACAGCTTGAAATGACTGAGGGTCTGGTGACCCCGCTAACAATACATGCTGATGGCAGTTTGGTTAAATATTGCTGTTACTATTTATGAATTTTTTATCTGATTTTCTTTTCATCAAAAACTGCATTATGTACATTTAGTATATTACTGTTAGCCTGGGCCTGTGCTGGGTGTAATTAAAATAATATTTTGGAAATAAAAAAAAAATCATTAAATGTACAAGAATAATAAGTAAGGTACTGCGATTACATAGTATTCAGTACTTTTAATATGCGCATGTATCTAGTTCATCGATTGCTGCATTGGTGTTTGTGTGAATGCATACATTGTTTAAGTATGATGTCTGTATATGAAAATGTGTCAAATTTACACTTAAATAGTTAACATGCATCTTCCGTCAGTCATATATTGATTTTGTAACATGCTAGAAATGGTTTATTCAGGTGTAAGCAAGTGGTGTGTATGTGTTTTGCACCATCCTCACAAGCCAGGGGTGGTGACTGCATACACTATCCACGGCAGATCTACACATTGAATAGATGTTAGCTGAAACTATCAAAATTGACTTCACCGTACCACCTGTGAGAACAGTGCAGACACCCGTCCGACTCATGCTCCAATTCCAAGACGAAGCCCTCGATTTCCAGGAATCCCAATAAATGATAACTATGTCTACTTCCCAAATCACCGGAACTTCCCAGCAGGCGATATTATTGGCCAAGCAGATCTTCTGAGTTTCACAAGGCAATCTGCCAAGGTGATTGAGACTGATGTAGTCGGCAGTGCCCGGGCACGTGAGGATGTTTTGCACTGACTGTACATGTATCATAATGTTTGTGTACATTATTTGTATAATACAAATGAGAATGTTGCCAAGAAAGCATACAAAGTATGCAGTGTATAATATAAATGTTGATTCATGAAAGACAGTGATTGCGTCATGAAAACTTAGCATTATTTATGCTACTTGTAGCACATTATACTTGTTAAGTAATGTATGTTATTGTTCATGTATGTGTCGACATATAAATGGAAGCCTAGGTGTCTAGGCAGTGTGGAAATAAAGCCATATATTATATATAATTGATGACTTCTAGTTTCTACTATTTGAGTCTATTTGACTGCAATCATGAGACTGACCACTGTGTAAGTGCAAACATTCATACTTTATTGGATTAATAATATTGCAATAACACCATACAAGTCATCTATATTCAAATGTACACATATACTTTAATATATTAACCAACCTATGTTTCCACGACTTCTAGTGGATATCTTCCTTCATTTCTTCCTTATTTTGTGTAATTTGTGCTTATGATTTGATGAGATTTCTTCAGAATGAGATGTCAAATGCAGTTTATCAAAACCCTATTTGCATAAAATCATGCTAAGAATGTTTAATTTGTGCCAATGGTTTGATGATTGCAATTTCTTCAAAATGAGATTTTTACTTTATAGATTACAGAAACAACATCGCTGTTGCAAGATGAGATACAAAGTTTTGTAATGTCATTGCTTTAACTTTGCTGTATGGTGTAACAAGCCGTTCCCGGTTTAAAGGAAACCAGTTGAATGGTTCACCAAATGGTGCAATCCTACCTACAGATGTAATCGCACCCTCCAAAAACTTATCACAGGACGAGCACCCAACTGTTACTGTTGGTCAATTGACCAGAATCCACATTCCTGCTGCAGTTAATACAACGCATCCATCAAAATGCTATCAAACCAAACCAAAAGGTCACATGATACCGACTACCAGATTCATCTTGAAGTCTTGCCTACACTCACCACAAACGCTCTTAAACAAGTAGCCGAAAGACTAAATTATTGTGGATAATATTCCATTTTGCTACGTGTGTCGCCAATATCCTGGAACATGCCATCACTGCAAAATAACAGATTTACATGTGCCTAAATGGTATAAGTAAATGTAAAAATTCAACTCGAGTAAATTAGTACCTTAGTTGTAAAGATGTAAACTGTTCTTAAAATTATTAGCATGCAAAATAAAACGTTTCACAATTCTCATTACCGGTAGTGATCAAAACAATCTAGTTGCAAATAAAATTCACAAAGCTAACAAAAAATTCAACAGCGAGAATAAAAAACGCGTGCAGTCATGACATGACAACATGATAACATTTGGTTTGCACTGTATTGTATATACACGTGTGAAATGGGATATTAAAAAAAATAATCATTCTTCATTTGATCTTAATAGTTGTTCCAACTGTACAGTACAATTATACAATATACAACAATAAAATGGCTATGAATATCCACAAAGCGCAATAACTCGGTGTTATTTAAAGCTTTTTTGAAGTTTGTTTTACAAATATGATTTTCATAGATATTTGTATGTGCTTTCGTCATGATAATTACTGAACCACTCAACAAAAAACGAACTGGTATGCCTGTAACCGTTCTGACACATCCACTGGTCATCGTCAGATCAAACTGCCACCGTAAGAAACATATTCTGAAAAGTCTGTTAGTTGGTTTCACTTTTTATCTGCCACTTTGCGTAGCTGATGCTTTCAAGCATTCTTCAAGCTTATATTTTAACGGACATGCTGCGGCTGACAGTCCATGTAAATGACACAGTTGACACAACCTCGTAGCATCACGTCGTGCCACCACCTATTACCAGCAAGCTGCAGCCACACCTCATGTGACTTCATCCCAGTGGTATCTTGCGAAAATGTTGCGTGTAAGGTGTGTTAGTTCTTGTTGAGGTCCTTCATGCGGTTGAGTGCGCTGCCGGCCTGGAACCATGTGATCTGCTGCTCGTTCATCGTGTGGATGAGAGGGAACTCGTCTGTGCTGCCGTCTGAGTGGGTGAGTTGACAGACCAGGGGCTACAACATGGACACATAATAATAATAATACTATTTTTATATACAATGCCACATCCAAAGCAGTTCACGACACTACAGAGAAACATAAATTACTGTCAATGCTAAAAATGATATGTAGTAATAAAAGCAATACTTGTTATACCGTAGCAAAAATCATGTACAACATATATTGCTATGAAATAATAATTAAGAAGATAAATATTGGATTAATGATATAAACATGGACCATAGTAAAACTGGTATGATATTGACATATAAAAATCATTATAATAAAATTAATTAGGTTATACTATTATATTGAAGTTAAATACTAAAATAAATGTAGACATCAATAAGTTAAGCTAAACAGTATAAGACAAATAAATAAACAGCATTAAAACGTCAGTCATGGTAAAGTATTGGCAGTGTAGATAAATGTATTTCCAATGCTGATATGCCATTAGTCTACTGCAGTCAAAGTTGCTCTTTATCCCGGCAAATGATATAGAGTAAATCTATGGTCTCATACAGTACGGTATCCTGTCCTCAATGTGCTTCACAGTTCACTCCCCAGCAGCCATGTTCAATCAAACACCATCTCAACTTCTCATCCCACGGGGGATCAAGGGTGAAGTAGACTAACTTCCACCAACAATGTGTCCATCTTAGTAATTAATTTTATTACAGTTTATACAGAAACTAAGCCATTCGCTGTTACCCACGAAAATGCCACAAAATTGATGTGTACAATCAAGGGACTACTTCATTCTTACGAGCGCAAAAGTCCGATTTGGCTCCTTAAAAGTGGTCTTGTTTACGGATAACTGTCTACCCCAGGACGCACCACACAATGTCCTCGGTGATACAGCGACAGCTTTTTGTATTTCGAAAAAACTCCTTAACCATTTCAGTACGAAAAGCCAGATTTTCGGCTGCACTGTCTGTGACGCTTCAGTACGACAGGCCATTTATTCGACATTGACGATGACCGCTATTCAAATTATTTTTACTCATAACTATCCACTACATGGAGCCACTTGTTGTGGACGGTTGTCAAGGCGAATAAATGAGCTATTCAGCAGTGGTCATCGTTTATTATCACTCATTAATAATTTATGGAGATTTTCGCAGTTCTTAATGATGGATTATCAAAATCTGCGGTGGCTAAAATGGCGGATGGCATTACTGAAACTAGCGATTTACCACCGTATGTTTTGGACAGATTATTTGATAGTTTTAACGAAGAATTGTTGTCAGATGTTGACAATTGACACAATAATGATGTCGGCGAACTTAGTATACAACTGTGTTCAGCAAATGCAAAAACACTGAAATCTTGGTGGCCATCTTGGATTACTGGTTACCATGATGACGGAATATAAAATGATATGGCTCATTTTACTCGCTGATTATTATACTTTCTGAAAATATATAACATTCCTATTCATAAAATGCATTTTTGTTGCTCAAATCTTGACTTGGAGTGAGGTAGTCCATTGTCATGTATATTCAGTGGGAATGCAGTATTCAGTGGTCACAGCTGGTTAGGGCTGTAGTACTGAATTGGTTAAATCTAACAACGGATTCTGTTCTGTGATGGACTTTCCTTATGAGCCCGTTGTCTTAGTGAAACTGCAAACCCCAACATTCTACTTTCCCCTTCCCAGGGTCCTACCTTTCCAGGTGTCATCTCTTTTAGTCCCAGCAAGGCAACCTTGTCATCTGGCTTGATCTTGTCGTAATCATCTGCATTGGCGAACGTCAGTGGAAGCATTCCCTGTTTCTTCAGGTTTGTCTCTGCACAAAGTCCACATTTATTACATACCGTCAACACTACTACAAGATAAACAGTACTCATTTAGATATAGTACATACATCCACAAATGCTACCCACAGTGGTGAACTGCAATCAAAATTTGAATATTAAAAAACATTATAAATGCTAACAATGTTTTCCACATTAATTAGCAGTGACTGACCTAAGCCTGTGAAGAAGGTGTCATAATTCTCACTGATCTAACACTTCACCCTTTGAGTCTCAGGTCATACTACACTTGTGCCATTAACCCTTCAACACAACGTCAGGAACGATCGTATATAAAGAACATCATTTAAACCAATCTGTCAAGACGTTTTCAAAAAGGCTAACACACCTGTATGTGAGACAAATGCAATGGATTACACATAAAATGTTTAATATCTGTTGTTTTATCATGTTTTCAAATGAAGCTCCACAGAAGAACTTTGCCACCAAGACAAAGTTCTGGCAACCTCTAGTTGAAAACACCTGTTGCATTTACTGAAAATAACTACACTAATTAGAAGTTTTATGATTGTAGGCAAAATCTATTGTAAAGCACCCCATAACAATTATTTTGATAAGGAGTTATATAAAATTATTATTACTGACAAATTATTCATATATGTGAATCTTGGTGGCAAATCAAATAGGTTAACACTTTTCCACCCACCGTGGATCCTGGCAAAACTCTTCACAATGATGGCGCGTCCTCCGAGGTGGCGGGGTTCCAGGGCTGCATGCTCCCGACTGCTTCCCTCGCCATAGTTCTGCTCCCCCACAACAACCCACTGCACGCCCTTTGCCTAAACAAAAAAACATTACATATTGGTGGGTTTGGTCATCACAATGCTACTTAAAACCAATCCATCGCTGCCTAATGAATTAAACTGGTACTAATGCACACTGACGTTTTTGTGGAAACCAGAACCTGACAGTGGTGGGTATTGTCGCGGTATGTGTGCTGCGTCAGTTAAATCATATCAACTTTCCCATTTTTGATTGGTTGTATGCACATTGTCAAAAGTCCCACACAACGTATGGAGAGGGTGTGTTGGTTTGAACAATGCTGCAAACACTACACGTTTTGGGACTTTGCAGATTTATAAGACCATCCTTTAGTCACTACATTTATTGCTGACGTGACCTACCTTGTATGACCTGGCAGTGTCAGGCACTGACCCCCAATCTCCAGTCATCAAGTTGCGTACTTTGTTTGGCGAGTCATTCTCAACATTCACAGCTCTGTAACAAGCAAGATATTTGAAGACACAACTGTCTGGCATGCTCAGGGGATACTGTTCTCAGAATATCATATATTTGCACATGGTCTTGGGCTGTACTATGACAAAACCAAATCACTCTTCTGGCTACCCTCGTATAAATTGGGCTCATAGTGTAAAGGATTTATTCTGGGCTTTCTCAATTTCACATAGTAAAATTTCTGTTATTTGATAAAATGTTGTAACACAATTTGTTGGATTTTTTGAAGATTAACTGTGAAAATGGAAACTTCTCGTTTCTCTATGACGAGCATTACCACAACCACTGGACAGAACAAAAGCCACACTGGTGCTCAGCATAAGACATGGGAAGTATCCAATGAAACAGCAAAGTACCTCACACCCCATATGGCACTGCAGCCACAGAGGTGAGTGTAAGTGGCGTGGACTCACCCAATCAAGCAGTTGTTGGCAATGTTGTCGAGATGTCCACGGTACTTGAGCCACGGTCCGGCAGGGCTGATGTGGTCAGTCGTACACTTGCCCTTTACCTGTAACGGTCACCACCATCGTTGGGGGTCAAGTACCGGTACATTTGATAAAGTACAAGTACATTACGAAACACAAGTACACTAGGTTAAATACAATTCCATATACCTTTCAGTTATAACGAGCAACAGTAATATTATTCAGGTGGGAATTATACATGTTTTGAAAATACATCATATTAACTGCAGACCTACCCAGGATGGGAATTCAGTGTTGTGTATCACATACAGCAAATCAGCAGAGAGGTATGATTCTGTATTCTAAAGCACTCAAGTTATGTACTTGAAATGCACTTAATATTTTGGCAAGTATTGAACAAAATTAACTTAAGTACTACTGCCAAATTCTTGTCATCACCACGGCTGATGTATCATTCCACGTCCAGAAGACCAGACAACTAATTTATGAACAAAAATACATGATGTTGCATAATTAATTATATCTGTTTTATCAATGAAACCATTGTGAGCATTCACCTGTTATCTTGCGTCCATAACGATGAAGCACATGTCCTTTGTGTACGAAAGATGTCACCTTACCTTGATAAGTACTCGCATGTCCGTGAGATCCTCCCCGTCCCAGCAGGCAAACGGAGACAGAAGCTGCAGACGGTCACTCGTTGGCAAAACTTCCACGTTGATGCTGCTGCCATCTGCTGGCGGTGCCTGGTATGTGTCCACACCCGGGTCAAAGCCATTCGCGGGCAATTCGTCTCCATATGGACTGTCCAGTTTGAACTTGGTGCCTATTGACATACAGGTTATAGTTCAGAGATAAAAATCATCCATATATTGACGACTTGTTGGTGCTATTTTGCATGAATATTTTACTAATACAAAATGTAGATTTAATTAATATAAATTTATAATCAATGTGTATAATCTTAGGTCTAGACTAAAATACTCTACACTCTTTTTTTGAGTTCATTCTAACACAAACAATATTTAGTAAAATAAGATTGTGTTGGAGAGGTGATTTTATTAGTCATACCAACCTGTTTTTGGTTATAATTTCACTGTACTTACATTTTACATTACATGAAATACATTGAACACGAATATTTTCAATAACCTTACATTAATAATGATTGCTAGGCTGTTTTCACCCGTGTAGCATACAACTGAATTACAAGAGGTGATGTACTAGTTACCATTGCTTTATCGGTTAATTTAAATTCTTCAACAAGCGTGTTTAACGGCAATCTATTTTACGTCAAGGTAAATTAATCTTACTAGTACTTTATTTATTCTAGCTGTGTCTGATCTTGAATAATGACGTAGGTAAACCCACAGATGACAACAACTCCAATATTTGTGCCACAATGTGACGGAGCTATGGCGACGATGACTGAAACACAAAAAGAGAAAGTACACTTTGAAAACACCAGTGTGTGACAAGAATTCCAGGAATGAAAAGAATAGACAAGCAATAGACAAGCTGAAGGAGGTGGTGAGCTGGTATATCAAGAATAGGTTGACCAGTGATGAGTCGAGTAAAATGGTTACATATAGAACAGGCATTGTAGAAGGAATGGAAGGAGAATGGTTAACAAAGAGAGCGGATGCCCTCAGAGTGGAGGGTACAATGAGAAGAGGAATACGACGACTGAGATGGAAGGACTTTGTGAAGAGACTGGGTGGGATTGGGAGGGGAGTGGAGAATGAGAGATGGGGGAGTAGAGATGGATGATGCGGAGAGCAGTGCCGGGTAAAGGAAAGTTTAAAAACTGAGGACAACTATGACGGAGGTGAAGGAGGCAAGACAAAGTTGGGGTATCCTCGAGAGGTTGGCAAGAAACAGACCGGTGTGGACGAACTTCGTCGCTGCCCTAAACACCTATAGGTAACAGGCAGAGGCAAGTATGACAGCAAGTCTGAGCCTACTAGTGAGAGCGAGAGGGAACAGGGACTGACACAAAGACCTACGCCGTACCATCGGGAGCTGTCAGGGAGTCAGTGAGTGGGTTGAAATCGAGTCTCCCGGCCAACACTAGCGCTGTCACTATCTCAGGAGATGCGACGAAGGCACATGTCTTTGGGTTGCCGTCGTTGCGAGCGACAAAGTTGCGATTGTATGACGTGACGATGGTGTTGGGTTCTCCTGAAGGCACGTCTTCTCGCTTCCACTGCCCAATACACGGCCCGCAGGCATTCGCCAGCACCATGCCTCCAATGTCACTCAGGGCCTTGGCCTAAAAACACGTGAATTAAAAATTAAATAGGGTAATCATTCAAGACACTAATTGACCTATCCATCATGTGACCTGTTGTTTAGCAAAAGGTCTGTCAAGCCATAAAATTGGATGCTGAACCCGGGGTGCATTCCATCATAGATTTTGTGAAAATTCTGGTCACAAAAGTGTTTCTTTATGACATGAACATGAGGCAAAGTTTGCAAAGTGATAACTGTATTTGGGAATGTTTGACTTATGAGATGTCATGCAGCAATAGTGTTGTAATTTACGAGTATAACCTTGTTAGCAACATTGTTAGCAAAGGCGAAGATTGATGGAGGTCATGTGAATAATTTTTATTGTCACGTAGGGAAACCACGGCATCAATTATAGTTATCTCATTAAAAACCCAATTTTTCACAAATTTCTGTGTGAAATCTGCTCATTATAATATGTATAAAGACATGAAATGAGCACTTCTCTGCATGTCATGGTTACTTGTACTTGCAGATGAAAAGCTTCACAAGGATCAATTAATTAATTATTTAATTTACTAGACAATAATTGTTACCAAAATGATTCAATTTAAAAAAAATACATATGTAATAAATTACTGCGTGTGACAAGACTTACGAAACGAACCAATAATGTTTTAACATATATATTGATATCACTGTCACAAGACGGAATACAGCGAGAGTTGCACCAAGAAGCTCCACCTGTTGGTCGCGTTCGATGGTAGCACGGATCTGCTCTGAGCCGGGGGTGATGGTAAAGAGGGACTTGGCTTTCATTCCATATTTCAGCGCCTGGTTTGCGATGCTCGCCGACCGAGACATGTCTTCATAGCTGCTGTTGGTGCAACTTCCAATCAAACCTGCAGTCACAGTGGTACAACCAACATGACAAATGTCTCAGAACTTTGCTTCTAAAAGCATAACTTTACCACACATCATAAGTTTTCCTCCTAGTTAGGGATCATCTCAGAACATCGATGTCCTATATCAGATGAAATTACTTTCATCTGGCCTCAGCCCCCTCCCCCTCCGATGAAAGACACCAATATAATAACAGTATCACTCAGAAGAGTTTTATAGTGATGTCCGATGCTGGATGAAACTGCATCAGATCCCTCCTCCACAAAATGGAAGTAATCTCGTCTGATATCGTTCTGATGTAATCCTTTATAAAATGATTAAGACTACAATCAGTGCAGTTGTTACAAAGAACCAAGAATACATAGCATTAACAACCATGTTAACAATTTTCAACATGGATTGGCAATCAGAACTCTTTACAGTGCACCCACTAAAACAGTTTTTAAGAAACACATTAGCTATGTTCAATAAAAATATATAAATTGCAAATTCAATTCGCAGCAGAAAAGTTCATCATTGGCAGTATACTTTTGGTGCGTACATTTATATATGTTGAGGTGTCACACATATATACAAGTTACTAATAGTAAAATGTATAGAATGTACGAACCAGTCTACAATATTTGTTGCAGTCCATAAAAGAAAGCATATTTTTCTTACCGACTTTAATTTCGAGTGGCCAGCCATTCTTCACAGCAGCCTCCCCGATCTTTGAGATAGGATGACCAAGATCTGGTGTGAATGGTCCGTTGATATGTGGCTCAAGCTGCAAATAAACTTTATACAATGATACTGTCACTGAATACAGGAAGCGGATAACTGTTTCACTTCAGGGTTTGGGGTAGCAGAATAAAATGTCAGTGATTGAGACTTTTCTGGGATTTTTCACTTAAACATGTTTTGGACAGGGAAACTGGCATACTTAAGGACAATGATACACAGATTTACTTGTGGGTATTTGGGAGCATACAAAAGTGTCAATGATGGTAGGATCACCTGCATATGTCGACAGAATCACATTGTTTCTGACTACATTTGATGGGGAACATCCAGTATGTTGGATATCTTTAATAATTACAGAAAATGACAAGTTTTTCCCAGCACCTTAACGAATTAATTGATATTGACTTATCCAATTGCCATATAAATCAAAGTGTAACTCTGCATGTAAGACTGACAAACATTAACATTGCCACAAACGGAGAAATAAATAGTGACCCATTTAGAAATTTGTTGTGGTTAATTTTCAGTATTTTTTGTCAAAAAAAACACCATTTCACCTGGGGTGTCTGGCCTTAAATATTGAGGATAAATTGAAGAAAACAACATGTATTTCAGATTTCTTGAAATAATAGATTAACAGCACAGTGTTGGCAGTATGATACATGAGCAAGTGAACTAGTAACTTGGTCACACCTGTTAACTGCCAACTTTATTTTGGTTCAAGTCCTGTTGTCATAACAACAGGTTTGACTTCTGCCTTGAGATGTTGACACATGCCACTGTATTGGAGACAGTGTAGGCAAAGGATGGACCGGTTGATAATTTACCTTTCATAAGTTGGATGGAATTACCATATTTCGGCAAATGATATACAATCTTATGTCTTGTATTAACGAATGCTGTAGAAATAAAGCTGGACGAGTGAAGGTGCCTCCTAAATGTAAGTTTGCCACCATTCTCATTTTCTACAATTTTTTTTAACTCATACTAATTTATAATCAACTACAACATGTTAGATAATTTATGTAAATGTGCTATTTAGGTTCTGACAAAATCACTGAAATAATAATTATTCTTGATTGTCCTCAATCAAAATTTGACAATAAACTGTAAAAAGTATCTCCACTCCTATACACTACAACATAAGGTTAAATATTCATGTTTCACAAGTCACCTGGAGTGACTGATGAACCTGGATGGTTGAAGTTATTTGAGGAGGAGTTATAAGGCCTCTTTATACAGCTCTTACCTCGTCTAAGTTGAGGTATAAGGCCTCTTTATACAGCTCTTACCTCGTCTAAGTTAAGTTATAAGACCTCTTTACACAGCTCTTACCTCATCAAAGTTGAGTTATAAGGCCTCTTTACACAGCTCTTACCTCGTTTAAGTTGAATTAAAGGCCTCTTTACACAGCTCTTACCTCATCTAAGTTGAGTTATAAGGCCTCTTTACACAGCTCTTACCTCGTCTAAGTTGAGGTATAAGGCCTCTTTACACAGCTCTTACCTCATCTAAGTTGAGGTATAAGGCCTCTTTACACAGCTCTTACCTCGTCTAAGTTGAGGTATAAGGCCTCTTTACACAGCTCTTACCTCGTCTAAGTTGAGGTATAAGGCCTCTTTACACAGCTCTTACCTCGTCTAAGTTCAGTTATTAGGCCTCTTTACACAGCTCTTACCTCGTCTAAGTTGATTTCAATAATCCTGTCATACTCTGCACCGGAGTCGGCAGACAGTAAAACATCCTTGAATTTCTCGGCAGCATCAGCAATACCTAAAATAAACACACACACTATGTGCAGACACAGGGAAACTACAATTTCAATTAAAATGGATATGTATTATTAAAAATACCACAATCAGATTTTATTATCTTACATAACCAATATGTCAGCAGTATTACAATATAATAAGACTTACGAGACAACCTCTACCTCCTCTCTCTGTAGCATTGTGACAATAAGACTTATGAGACAACCCCTACATCCTCTCTCTGCGGCATTGTGACAATAAGACTTATGAGACAACCCCTACCTCCTCTCTCTGTAGCATTGTGACAATAAGACTTATGAGACAACCTCTACCTCCTCTCTCTGTGGCATTGTGACAATAAGACTTATGAGACAACCTCTACCTCCTCTCTCTGTGGCATTGTGACAATAAGACTTATGAGACAACCCCTACCTCCTCTCTCTGTAGCATTGTGACAATAAGACTTATGAGACAACCTCTACCTCCTCTCTCTGTGGCATTGTGACAATAAGACTTATGAGACAACCCCTACCTCCTCTCTCTGTAGCATTGTGACAATAAGACTTATGAGACAACCTCTACCTCCTCTCTCTGTGGCATTGTGACAATAAGACTTATGAGACAACCTCTACCTCCTCTCTCTGTAGCATTGTGACAATAAGACTTATGAGACAACCTCTACCTCCTCTCTCTGTGGCATTGTGACAATAAGACTTATGAGACAACCCCTACCTCCTCTCTCTGTAGCATTGTGACAATAAGACTTATGAGACAACCTCTACCTCCTCTCTCTGTAGCATTGTGACAATAAGACTTATGAGACAACCTCTACCTCCTCTCTCTGTGGCATTGTGACATAAGACTTAGACAACCCCTACCTCCTCTCTCTGCGACATTATGACAATAAGACTTATGACACAACCCCTACCTCCTCTCTCTGTGGCATTGAGATAATCCTTCATACGATGGTTGAAAGGGAACACGGACGTGGTCGCTCCAATCTCTGCACCCATGTTACAGATGGTTGCCATGCCTGCGGTGGAGATACACAAAGGCAGTAGTACATTGTAGAAATGACAGCAGGCTCATAAATATATACACAACAATATGTACAAAGCATCAATGTTTGTAAACATATAGTGAAAATATCTGCATAAAACAAGTTCAAATAATGTAATTTTCCCAAAACATCTTATGAATCTTGCAAATGAGTCAGAATGGACAAGTAAAAAAGTTCTTTGATAAAAAAGTCTTATTTATTATATTTTTTACATGACTGCAGGTTTAATCTTGAAATCCAGCCAGGACCGATCCATCGGCCGACGGTACTATCTTACTTAACATTTGGTATCGTTGCATAGCTGACAGATGGTGTATATTTATTCATGATCAGATTGATTGATAGCTAGTGACTGTCTAGCCGACAAAACATGTGAACAAGCTGGTGGCAAAAAAAACACGTAATGAATTTACACATCCATTCATGAAGTCTAGACCCCTACACGTGGTATCAATGGAAAGCTATGTTATTGGCCAATCTGCCAAAAATTACATCAGCTGGCTAAGGTAATTTAGCGAATAAAAACAAAGCATTTCAAGCACCCTACCCCCGGCCCTGAAGTAAACAACAAAATGTTGTATATCATTGCGGAGAATTGTTCACTTCGTAAGTTTCATCTCAAGTTACCGTGTCAATATTTCAACAAAATGCCTGACAGTATTCACGAATATGGTTATTATACTAGTTCAGATAGGTAGAACAACTTTAGACGCTTTTTAAGGTGAAAATTCTTGGCAGCGCAAAGTTTGTCCGGGGAGCTGCGGGTGTGCGCCCGGTAGCAAAAGTGATCGGACTGCTAGAACCGGCCTATTTTTATATCAGAAAAATCATTAAAAAAGTTCTCAACAGATTTGATTAATTTTTATGTTATTTCATAGCTAACATTTGTGGCTACATTTGTCTCACTGGACGTAGGGCATATATCCAATCAGTAATTATCTGCTAGCAGGATAAAACGTTATTTCTTTATTTTGGGGGATGAAGTTAAGATAATAATATCCTCATGATTATCGAAAGTTGTATAGATTTTATAATTTTATTATAAAAAAGCACTCCTTTAGTAATAAAATGATTACTCACTCATATTTGTTGATACATATTAGCAAAGTTGATTTTACTGTAACAGTAGTTACAGAGGATTTCCACGCTTCACTAATCGTGAGTAAATTTTTACCAACAAGAGCATATATGGCAACTAGACGTGTGTGCGCGTGTGCATGCATGTGTGTGTGTGGATACATGCATGCATGTCTCACCTGTGCATGAGATAGACTCCACTCCGGGCCCGAAGTACTCCACAATGGCGCCAGTGCCTCCCTTCACTGTTAGTATGTCCGCTACTTTAAGGATGATGTCCTTTGGAGATGTCCAGCCTCCCAGCTTCCCTGTCAGCTTCACTCCAATCACCTGCAGCATATCAATGACCAGACAAAAGGTAAAAGTAAGTTCTTATACAGCACAGTACACAGTCCCTAGGACTGCTTAAGGGTAGCCACTACTTGAAAGTGGCCATATGCCATATCTCTGTTAGTACTGAACATATCGTAGCCAAATTTGGAGTACTAATTAGTTAAATGAATAGTACATGATATGTGGAATGTGGGCTCATTTGCTTGTGCAGTGCCATGGCAATGAGCGTTTCTAGTGTGACAGAGGGGCATGCATCCTTGAAAATTATTTTGAGCTAACAATTGTATGTGTGATCATGCAACTGTCGAGAATCATTAGCCAGAATGCTCCTGTCAGATAAGGTGGATTTGGGCTAGAAAGTTTGACTGCAATGACTGTTGTGAGATGGGACTTTAGGTTTGAGCTTTTTTCAAGGTGTCTGGAAAAATGCTCAAACCTGAATAACAATCACTGAAGTCAGATATCCTTGCCCAAAACCACCTTATCTGACAGAGGAACATTATAGCTAATGATTCTTGACAGTTGCGTGATCACACATACAGTTGTTAGCTCAAAATAATTTTCAAGGATGTGAAAATCCGTCTCACTTGAAGTGTTAATTGCCATGGTAACACACAAGCAAATGAGCCCATCTTTCACATATCATATACCATTCATTTTTCTAATCAGTGCTCCAAATTTGGTTATGATGTGTTCAGTATTAACATAGATATGGCATATTGGTTATATGGGCATTTTTGGGTAGTGGCTACCCTTAAACTTTTACACTTTACTCCCTGGCAAACATGTTCAATTGAACACCATTTTGACACCTCTGGGAAGAATTCAGCCGTGTTGCAATTAATTCACAAAGGCCATTACTATACAAATATCCACCACTGGTCACATCAGTGTGCAAAGTCCCAAAATATATTAAGCATTATGTGGGGGGATTGGTACAACAGGGGAAATATACTGTTGCAGTGCTGTCACCTAGTGAGTGAAACATGTGTTAATACAAATTGATGCTAACAGCCATTTTGGATAAAAACCACACCGCATATTGGTGGGGGATGGGTGGAAGTTGATGCTAAATAAATAAAGTTATTTGACTTTGTTAACTTATGAATGAGATCCTCCCTTAGTTGATCAAATGTACAGTTTGATTGTCTCTGTCATACAATCATCTTGTGTAGAATGCAATACAATTATTCCACACAGCAGCAAACAAGCACGATAAATCAGATGTTTTTAAGTATGATGATAAAATCATTTATTACTGCCAAGAGAAACACTGCACAGTTACGAGAACATCAAAATATTTTATATACATACTAGAGATCTCTCAAAACGAATGAAACGTGCAACTTTGATCTGTCAAAGATAACTCAAGAACCAATTGACTACAGGCAGCATCAGTATTATCATCTACTAAACAATGAATGAGCTTCCTTGATTCACAACTGCCAGTGCTACTATCCACCTGCGGACATTTGAGTTCCCATGGTAGACTGGCCATTACGTCCACTGCATCAGCTCCTCCGACTCCAATACACAGACCTCCGAGGCCGCCTGCAGTCACACAATACACACCTCACAGTCTCATAGTTATAATGCAAAACCATCTTATAATAATAACATAAATGTATACAGCACAACCAACATTGCTCTCAGGCTGTTCACGTACATGTTAGCATAACTACTTGGAATTGCATTAAAATAACTACTCAAAAATTTAGTCCATGAAAACAATCATTAAAATTGTCCCTACATATGTATAAGGCCAGACTTTTTATATTCCATGTTTTAAAATAAAAATTCACAATGTTCATTTTTTTATTGCCACTGATGTCATTATTCATTAACTGAACATGTAAAATCATAAATAAAATATCTTACTATTCATGAGAGAAAATGCCCTGCTACTGTATGGGGTTTCAATCGAACAGTTTTGGCCATGTCGCCTTTTAACAACGGTAGCTACTGCACGCGCATGCTTTTCTATGAATATGTTAATAACTATTACATTAAATACTGTCACCCCTGCGAGAAATATTAACCTATCAGCCATACGCTGCGACCAGTGGCGATTCGGTCCACGGGAGTGCCTGCGATGCTCCCAACCATCCTTGCCAGCCAGGGCTGTTTGCCATACAAAACTAGCCCTGGCTGATCCCCTATGCGAAGTGCGGAAGTTAGCCGAGTCAAACTAGTAATTGACTTCGCCAGTCGCGACTGCATCACCCATGAGAACAGTGCAAATACCCGCCTCAATTTGAAGACGGATAAACGACTTCAGGGAATCCCAATATATAATGACCCGTTCGCCCATTAGCATGAACAGCTGAGCGGTATTGTGTATTCGAATAATTGCTTCTACATCCTAAACATTGCATGTAACACGAGCCACGGTTGGTTGAAATTAGTTTTATTATGACCACCTGACCTGACGCTAACCACTGATCTAGTGAGCGATTTCATAGGTTGAGCTTAAATTCAGAGTTTCGCAAAGCGATCAGCCAGGGAGTACTGCTGGCTGGCACTGACGTAATCAGCAGCAGCGACCCCTGGCGCACGAGGATGCCTTATTTATGCATTTCACACTGCTGTGTCTGTCACTAAAGGGGCACTGTATAGAATGAGCTATTCCATGCCAGAAGTATTTTGTCGGCCGATGCATGGCGTCTTTGGCTATTTATAGAACAGTGTGGTGCAGGCGATATGTTTGCCGTCGTTAGTTCTCGGGAACACAAGACAAGTGTGCACTGCATCTAGTGATTGTGTTGTTGATAAGGAATTATTTATTTAGTGTTGTTAGTTTGCAACAATATATGTCAAAAATAAATCCTTATCAACAACACAATCACTAGATTCAGCGCAAGCTCGTCTTGTTTTCCCGAAAACTAACCATGGCAAACATATCGCTTTCACGAGACATCCGCAGATGCCAAGCATCAGCCGACAAAATACTTCTGCCATGGAATAGTGCAATCTATACAGGGCCCCTTTAATAGGATAACAAGTAACACTGGAGATTTATATTAATTTTTATGTAGCCACATATCTTATTATTTAAATGTTATATATTTGAACATGCACTATAATACGTTTTCCTGACATTTTAATTTTATTATTTTTATTCCGATTCCCGTCACTGCTTTCTGGACAAATCTGCCCCTGAAACATGTAATAAAAAAGTCTGGCCTAAACATAACAAAATATATAATGTTTCATACAATAAAATTAATAAATTAAAATATACAACACTTCCACCAGTCAAGTTACATAATGATGCTTCTGTTCCAAAGACTGTACTGTGACTTAGTAACAAGTTCTGGGTGACATACCTCCGTTTGGTGTGTGACTGTCAGTGCCAATCAACAGGACACCAGGGAATGCATAGTTCTCCAAAATAATCTAAAACAAGGAGACAGTCAGCACTGAACTGCCACAAAGAGGTTACAACCAGGACACCAGCTCACAGGAAGTCGGATACAAATCAACAATTCTAACTTCAAAACTACTGTGCTGTAAACTATATTCTTTATAAATGAATTAGTCTGGTCATATACTTACCATTTTATCACTTGCTGTAATGGTAAGTGGGCACAGGAGTGTTGGCAATATGATACATGAGCAAGTGAGCTAGTAACTTGGTCACACCTGTTAACTGCCAACTTTATCTTGGTCCAACTCCTGCTGTTACGACAACGCATGTTTGACTTCTGCCTTGAGATGTTGATACATGCCACTGTATGGGAGACAGTGTAGGCAAAGGATGGACCGGTGGAAAGCTTCAAATTATCAAGATATATTTAGCCTTACACTGACTACAATACATGTACTAAAAAATCACAATTTTCCACAGGTTTTGTGTGATCTGATAATTCACAGAATACATTATGACAGCAGCCAACCTCCATAATGGTGGTATATTTTTCAAAGGTAACCAACAACAGTGTGTTTGAAATCAATTCTGCAGAACTGCAATCATCTTTCAATATGTTTCAAAATTGCAAATGTTTACGACTGCTGCATATGCATGACTATAATAACTGTAGCTGTCACCTGGTGAATGATGCCACTTCCAGGCTTCCAGAAGCCAACTCCATACCTTGCTCCAGCCGTTGCAAGGAAGTTGTATACCTCCTTGTTGATGTCCTGAAGCCGCAATAACAACATACAAGCATGAGTCATAATTTTTGATGGTAACACGAACAATGCAGGTACACTTTTTCCACGCTATTTTTACAACATTCTATACAGGCAAATTGCTACAATATTCTTCATATCCATCAGACTAACTTTTTCATAAACAGTTGAAGCTACTAAAATATATTCTATGAAAGTATGATAATTTAGAACCGAAAGGTTTTCTACATAAAGCACCCTAAAATAGACAACCACAGTTGTTAAGGCAAACAACAGTTGTAACAGAGTTACTTATATATCAGAAATCAGTCTATTTTTATCAATCCAAAACGGCCTCCAAATCCACAGCCATCAAATTCAACTAACACGGTTGCCAAAACAAAACCCACTACTGTGCCCACTTCCAATATCCACAACTGCATCAGTGTGCATTAATACATTTTCTACTCAATAGGTGGCACCACTGTACGTGCTTACACCCCCATTGATACAAGGTGACGACCAATCCACCATCCACCCATATACTATGCTGTATGGTATTGTGGACTTTACACAATCACCCCAGACAACTAGAGATGCGAGACCTTGGCGACAGCGAGATCCTCGGCACCTCCAACGCGAGCCTCAATTAGATGGTCACAGTGGATGGTGGCAGGGACAGCAACCTTTGGCAGACCACTCGAGATGAACTGCAGCATTGCCATCTGAAACATCACCACACATTCACATTAGAATACTGGTTGTTTCTGCACGAAGGTTGTTGATGTTTAATATGAAACATGTTTTATATATATATATATGTGTGTGTATATATATATATATATTTTTAAAAGCTCTTTATGGCTTGGAACTATTACCAACCCAAAGCAATGTGGTCAAAATTAATGCAGAGTTGAAGTCCTTAGCAACTGATGTTCACATGATCATCTTTGGGGAATAACTTAATACGATGATAAAATAGCATTCAAAAATATGTTTGCAAAGTTGTATTTGCACAATTTAGAGAGAGAGTAACGAGACGATAAGAGTGAAGAGGGAGATAGTAGGTTACCTGTGCAGTGGCGTCTTGCATGGCCACTCTGTCTGGACGCAGACGCAAGTAGCTCTCTCCCCGCACAACATCCTATAACATAAAACCATGAAAACATTCACATCACAGATGTCAAACATGTTGGCTCACATCTGTCATTCTTATGTCATTCTCAACACCAAATAGGTTTTAAAATGTTAAACATGCCGATACATAAATAACCAAAGGTCAATGTAATTAAAAAACGCATGTAATTGATTATAATAATAAATTATATAATATAAATATATATAATAAAAATATAAAGCTTAGAATAGTCATTAAAGTATATAGGTGCAGTTAAATAATTTCAATAATTTATCCCTCATTGCAAAATTAAGTAATTTTTGGCCATTGATTAATGACCCACCACATCACTGCTACAGCACATTTAGAAAAACACATTTTAAAAGTATATTGAACTGCTGGGAGTAATTTTAGCATGCAGCACGAGAAACAAATCTATGCCCTTGTGAATGACAGGGGGCAAGAGCATAGCATCTAAAATATGATGTAACATCCAATAAAGATACGTGCATTCACTGCAATATTCAATGGTTTGGAAATAGAAGTGTACAGACGGTTTCAAAAATTGACCAGCCACGACGGTACCGTTTGGTCATTTAATAATCAGGGTTCAATATGGGGGGAGTCCATTGTTACCACACACTTTGTGTTGGGTTATCACGAGAGACAAAGGGTGTCGGTTTGTCTACAGTAAATGTGAGTGGAACAAAGGTCAATGATAATCACAGCTCAGGGTACAGAGGGCACACTGGCTTCCTATCACACACACAATCTAACAACTGAAGTCACTCAAAAATATCAAAGAAATTGTTGACTATGACTACACACACAGATAACATCAACAAGTAGCCCCTCTGAAAATGTTTACCTGTGTGGCAGGTTCATCCAAATGACTGTAAAGGACCTTCTCTGAAAGAGTCAGTGGCCGGTTTAACCTGAAAAAGTTCAGTAAGAAAGTTGTTAATTTAATCAAGTACCAGTGAATGGTAACTCACTTCACTGTCTTCTACAAATCATGCATCAACACTAATGTTCAAGTAAGTTTAGCAGTATTTACTAAACATAGGTATTGGTGTAGGTATTGTCAAAATACAAATTTAAGTATAAACATACCTTTTCTTCACAATTTCTATGTTCTTAGCAAGACTTTCATAGGGCATAAACTTGTCCTTCTCAAACTTGCTGATTGCCACCTGCAAAAACAAGCAGAATGTGTGATACTGTGTTCCCAGTAAGACTTAGGTTCCGCACAAAATAAACAGAATGCCAAATCTCACCTTTACAAAGCAGATTGATCACACATTAATATAAATCATAATGACGAGTCAGAAGTACCACTTACGCTATCTCAGTAATGTTAATAATGAGATCTTTAACTGGCATTGGTATATGCATAGAAAATGTGCTCATGGCATAACTCCATTATCAGGACAAGTTTGTTGGTAGTAGCCAGACCTGGGGCCGATGTACTCGGTACTTGTGTACTTGAGTACATTTTTGAAGTATTCGTACTCATAAAACTTGTGGGTCATGGACTCGTACATCTGAGTACTTTCTCAATATGTATGGCAGACAGCGCTAACTGCTAAAGAACAAGAACTGCCAGTCTTCCTCTGTAGAAGTAAGGTGGCTCAAGTCAGACTGCCTCCTACACTAGTATAATCCCATGCCAGCAGCCTGGCTAAAAAGTCCAAAGGGGATGCTGAGCCTGTTATGTGGATATGTGCTAACCCTCTCAACAACTAGTAGTCTACAATCAGAAAATATAAATTGCAAACTTATAATATCAGCAGATTGCTGATTGTAGAGGTGAACGGATACATCAGTCAGCCATGTACAGATCGTCACAGTGACCCACTGCAGTTCTGAGTTTTCCAACTCTGGCTCAGTTGGTCCCTCACCATCTCAGCATTCCCACCTCATCAGCCCCAGTTGAAAGGGTATTTAGCATAGCCGAGAAAGTATTCTGCCCTGAACAGTGCAACCTGAAAGACTCAACCCGTGAACAACTCATGTTCATTCGGTGCAATGGCAAACAGATGATAAGATCATACGATGCCACTGAAATTAATGCCAATGAAGTTAATTTCATTGTTGATGAAACATAGTTTTTTTTAGTTTTCATCATAAAAAATTGATCAACTGCCATTGCATATTCACTTGTGCTGAGTTATATAAATTATATTAATTAATAATTTAAAAATATGTTATTATTGAATATTTATATTTTAAAAAATGTACTCATATTTTTATGAGAATGTACTCGTTCCCAGCTTTTAGCAATGTACTTCTACATCATCAAAGTACTCGTATTTATCCATCATCAAAGTACTCGTGCTCGTACTCGTGAAAATGTACTCGGCCCCAGGTCTGGTAGTAGCTAATGCATTGCCCATGTGTGCTTTTGTAGATTTAGACAACTGGGTCTTTTGAGATCACAATACAGTTGTCCTGTTACCCCACTAGGTATACATTATTTTCCCCTGCATAGAAATCAGGTAAACATTACCAACAACTATTAGTAACTCTTCGACAAGACAGATAAAATGGGATTAATGAAATTGCCCAGATTTTGCCTTAAATTCAAATGTTGTTCCTTTCAACTGCTCAACCACTGAACTACCATGCCTCACTAGACAACACCAAGCTAGTTAACATGACAATAAACTTATATAAGCCAGTATCTTACCTGTGCTGCACACACATGACTGCTGTGCAGTTGTCGTAGCTGCACAAGCTGTCCACATGCCTGAAACACACATCAATAAAATGTACATATTGTTATAGACAAATTTTAATTTTCGAGCAACTTAAATGTTGAGTAAATTTCAATGCAATTAACTCAAACGTCTGTCAATAAAACATTAATGCACCCAACTGACCCAGGTTCACTCAACACTAATATCTACCAGAACATAGTACACACATGTAGATGTAATTATATATGTTGAGCAGCTGTCAATACCTTGTCTGCTAATGTCTATGCCTCGCTTACAAAGGAAGTCCGCATAGCCTGGCCAATAATCCATTCTATAGTTCACAGTGGCTGTGAATTCCTCATTAGTCTATTATTGCCTGAACAATGTCAGCATGAATATGTGGTGCTGGTCCAGACTGTATATTCTCTTACATGAATATGCACTGCATGCTTCACAATATTACTAAACCATGTCATTTAATACAGATTGCGGGCATTTATCCAACTTCCCAATGTAGCTGTTCGCAACTACTACACGAATGTATTTGCTGTCATAGCAATGTACAGCTTGTAGTTTAATATCACTACTTACATACAGTATACTATGTACACAGTGTATACATATATTTATGTATTATATTTATAATATAGACTCGGGCAAGCATCTGTAGAACAAAACACAATAATTATTCAGCTTTACATAACTTTTTAATTTGCGTCAATCTGCATCAGATTCAATATACACAGAAAATATTATACAGGTAATGTGTGCCAAATTTGTTTGGGGTAGTTTACCATAAATTGAGATACACATGTATACTATTATGTTTGATTTTGAAAATTAAAAATGTACAAGCAACAGAGTAATTTACAAATGACATTTAGATAAATATAAATGTGGATAAATGGAAGGGTACAGTATATATATATATATATATATATATATATAGACAGACAATACAACATGTTTTATTTAGTTAAATTGGCATATCTTGACTTTATTTAAGTTTGAGAAAAAACATGATATTCAGCATAACATAACATTTTATGTATAAATCCACATAATATTTAATATTCACAGAGACTAGTATATAAAAAATAGATATGCAAATTGTTGTTGGGCTAGGCTGAATAGAAACTGAGATATATTGCATTGCAAATAGTAAAAAGTATGATGTCAAACATTAAAGTAATTAAAGATATGCTAATTTGAAAAGTGTCATTTTGTTTACACACAAAAAACCCACGCATATTCTTATTTTTGACAATCAGTCAACAAACAGAAAAGTAACTACCTGGGTATTACTAGTTTGAAGCCATTTTTAATGGTACCCCTCTGAATAATAATTATTACAGGTAGCTAGGTAGCTACTGCTAAACGCTTTGGCAAAAGCAAAACAACAAACAGCAACATTGCCCCCCCCCCCGGCTAGTCCACAATACAACATTGCCCTCCTGGCTAGTCCACAATACAACAAACAGCAACATTGCCCCCCCCCCCGGCTAGTCCACAATACAACAAACAGCAACATTGGCCCCCCCCCCCCCGGCTAGTCCACAATACAACAAACAGCAACATTGGCCCCCCTGGCTAGTCCACAACACACACGTGCGTTGTGACCTAGAAACGGCACGTCTTGCAAAGTGCATGAACGCCTCCATGTGCCGACGGGTCGCTGCATATTGAGGGGGAGCAGGTTCGCAATTATTCACTAATAGTGTTGATAAATAAAATTCTTTAGGTATCATTACATATCGTTACATTAACAAATAAAACATTATTTTTTAATCACACATGCCGGCTACGGTCCTCTTGGCATTTCGTGAAAGTGCTTAATAATAACGAAAAATCTAACGGTAGTAGTCTCTCGGCAATCAGACGTTAACTTTTGAAGATACAAACAAAATAAGGACTGCGAAGGTCGGCACCTCCTCAGATCAAAACAAATTGTAATAATTATTGCACACATCACATAAGTAATAATTTAACGACAAATCTAACGGTAGAAGTGTCCTGTGGATAAGAGTTGAACTTGAAGATACAAACAGAATAAGGACTGCTTGGCGATACGTATATAGTCGAGAAGCTCCGTGAAACTTCGTCGCTCTTGTCTATCCATTTTCGAAGGTAGGTGCCTCCTCAAATCATAACGTATTTTAATATGTTTGTGCACACAAGAATAAGAATTTAACAGCAATCAGGATAGGGGTTAAGATAGAGGAGCTTAAACAGTTGAACTGAACGAGTGGCGTGATCAGGATATGGAGTCGAGATCGGGGCGCATGCATATGACCGAGTGTCTGCACGTGCTCTGATCTCGTAACGCATCCCTATCCCGAATGCGCCAACGTGCTCAGTTGGACTGTTGAACAATCGGACCACACGAGTGGCTTGATCGGGATGCGTTTCGAGACTGGGGCGCTTGCTGACACTCTTAAAATTCAATATTCAGAATTGTGTAACCATGTGTAACCACGAGGAGGGTTACGTTGCAACTATAGCGGGGCGTACATTGCCGTCTCAGTGTAGATACAGTCGGTTCACTGTTATATCGCAAGTGAAGTGTGCCAATGTTCCCAGGACACTGTGGGCTAGGTGTATATATAATCCGTTCACTGCATCATATATCCATACAATTGAAGTGTGTCAGTTTCACAGGACACTGTTCACAGGTTCAGTGTTGATGTACCAGGGTAGTCAGTTCAGTTGAGTCTCGACATAAGCATATCATATTAAAGCAGATGTACATAAAATTATCTGCATACGATAATTAAAAGGCTACCAGTAATTTTTACTGTATTTTTAAACAATTGTTTAAACATCAAAGTTAACAAGCACTTACCTCAGTCAAAATTGTCGGAAAATTGCCCGCGAACATGGCTATGACATAGTTCAGTCTCTCACTAGTTCATGTGATCATTGATATAGATCGAATATTCATTTGCATAATGTTGCAAAGCCATTTTGCGGAATCCCCAATTTTAGCTGGGAGCGGAGCCATGCGAGCCAAAAGCGTCTCAGATTCCGAGTACAAATCTATAGTGCTGCCCATAGCGGATTGTGATGTACCTAACATAGTCATAGGCAGAACACTGTTCAACTTCTAGTGCTGGATTATCATTATGCATGAAAAACGACTGTGGGACGTGCCGGTTTGCATGCTAATCATGAGTATGTTAACAAAATGCAGAATCACTGCACCATCGCAAACAAGTATTCAGAAGATACTTGGGCCCCGTTGACTCTGTGTCCCTAGTCGGGGTAAGACCACATTAAGGATTCGTCCGTCATTACCCACCGAAAGAGTGCCCGTGACAATACCGTTTTGGTGTAATGTGTGAATTTTTTGTTGTTGAGCATTTTGACATGGCACATGTTAGTCCAGTGAATACTGAATGACCTACTGCATTAGATTGTTATCAAGGTAGCAATAACTATATGTTAGTCACTCGCGTATTCGCACAGTGGCTATTTTGCAGCACTCACCAATATTTCAAAATCTGTCACCAGATTGGCATCACTGGGGGAGAAATTGAGGGGTGTCAGGTTTGGGTGGATTTTTCTTTAAAATTAGGTATAAGAATTTCACGAGTTTTCCACAGCACTTGTGTAATTTGTAAATGGAGGTTACATATGCTGTGAAATTTAAATGTGGTCTTACCCCAGTCGAGGACATGAACGCTACCAGCCATCGGCGCAGCCGACGATTGACTGGTCTAGGACAATAAAATCCGAAATCTACCGACCAAAATTGTCAGTGCAATTAGCGATATGTGAGTGGCATTTGAGTCATTTTGACGTTTATCCGATTTGTGGGTGTTTTACTTCTCAACACGTAGTGCAAACGATTTTGTGCAGCTCCAGTTTAAACAAATTAGTTACTAACCTTTTTAGAGGTAAATCGAAGGACGTACGCCATCTCTACCGGAGCGGACAACACGGCCGGAAATGACCGATGCACCGTAAAACGATAACGTCTCTGTCTACAAGAGGGCGCTCGTACTGTAATTCTGTAGCTTACCACCAGAGTGAACATTAAATCGCGTTTTTGAGGACCCTACGTTTTTGTGGATTGCCATTTTGTCCAGAGCAGCAGGTTAATTTAACCACTCCACGCCAAGAACTAGCGTGGCTTTCTTTTTATACTATCTCAGAGCTGCCAAGTTGAGTTGGGAAATATGCGTAAGGTTCAGTTCCATAAAATCATACCAGGTGGAAGCACTGATGTTTCTCAACAGGACACTAGGCGACAGCACTACTGAGGGGGTGTAGGGTGGTCCTGGATCACAGTTCACACTGAAAAAAAGGTGTCTTCACATTTCACAGAGAAAATATTTGGGTTTTCACATTTCACACTGAACATAAAATTTTCAGATCATGTCAGATTAAATTGTCTTCTTTTGCGGTTTGGTGGTATATATGTAATTTGTGAGCAGAAACCGGCACGAAGAGATCGACATTTTTAGTCACCTGTCAACAATTTCACGAAGTAAGCGATACCTCAATGGCGGTTCACAAGGAAAATATGTTTTAAATCACGCTTCACGCTGTTGCACCTGGTCACGAATCACAGGGATAAAAAAGAGCTTTCACGTTTCAAGAGGAAACAATTTTGTTAATCACGGATCACGAAAATACCCCCTGCACCCCCTCACTACTAGTTATACACACAAATATGGAAACAACATTTCATACACGTCACTGACGATGATAAGAATAATGTCGCGGAGTCAATCGATGCTCCGCAATACCCCCCCCCCATGTTTAACGGTTGGTTTTGTTACAGTGCAATGGTCGTTAGAGGCGCTGGCTCAAATTGTACGATGAGTTGGTTGTCGCTAAAAAAGAGCCAAAGTGTTTGACCCCATGTATTGGAGGAACCATATACCCCGACATCACAACAATTAGTAGCTGCCGTGTCTTGAGTGGTGGAATGCCACCCTAAATTACCCCCTGAAGTGGACACAAAGTACCTTCATTTATGTGAATAGCACCAAGGCTAAAACAGTTTCTAAAGTTTCCCTGGTGTTCCCTGAGTACGGAATGACCAATGACAGCAACTTTAGGGAGTAGAACCCCCCCTGACAGCAACCCCCGAAGTGTGCCAAAAAGTACCTTTATTTATGTGAAGGCCCCAAGGTTAAATACAATTTCAAAAGTTTCCCTGGTGTTCCCCGAGTACGGTATGAGCCATGCTAGCAACGTTTAAGTGGTTGAATCCCTCTGACAGCAACCCCCAAAGATTGACGAAACTGTATTTATTCGCCAAACACCTAGCGGATTTCGAAGTCCGGTAGATGGCGCCAATCGATATACGGCAAAATGTATATCGAGTCGCTACGCAAATATTGATTGTAGGTGTACGTATTTTGTAAGCTATTATGATAGATGAAAAACTCCCGCAGATGGATTCGAGTACACGGAAACTGTTGAAGGATGGCGCTCTGTCCATTCGACGCACACACAAATCGTATACGCAAGGTCCGCGGTTGATTTGAGCTTGGCGCAGACTGCCAATAGTGACGCTGCATCGCCAAGGAGAGGTATAACAGCTTTCAGAAACTCTGAGAGTGCCTTCAGAAGGTGGTCCGCCATGCACTCTCACCCAATGCTGCATGGCCTTGTCAGAACTACGGGAAATGGTCGGTCTTCGATCGGGGGGAAGAACAGGCTAACC